>CM045452.1:26361792-26786798 GCA_024666655.1 Dascyllus trimaculatus
GGTTATTTTGGCAAAAGCACCGAGAGTGTTGAGATCATCCAGTCTGTCTGAAGAAATGAGCCAAAGCCATCGAGAAGGATCTTTGCATTTTTTGGTGGCAATGACTTTTTAAATGGGAAAAGAATTTAGTTTTGAAGCATGAGTGAAAGGTTTTGGTAGAGATATGAGCTTTTGCAAGTGAGCTATGGTGTTGTGCTGAACTGTAAGACTGTTCTGCCAAATGATCTTAGAGTTTTGATAATGTAATTTCTGTTTCAAGAAATGAGCCAAACCAATGGAGAAAAACTGTAAAACACTCGTTTCCTTAATAAATCATCAATGTTGTCATTGAAATTTAAAGTCTGTTTTTTTGGTCCAAGCTAAACCAAGGATATAAGATATAATTAGCAATTTTATCCTTTCTAAAATTCATTTATTCCTCAGTGGAGCCTTGCAGGTGTCTGTACCGCAGTTATCAGTTAATTAACTCTTGAAAACACACGTACAGTATTACTCCTGAGTATTAACTTACAATACTGGTGGTTTGATGGGTATAGTGTTGCTTTCAAGTGAACTAGTAATGCTTTACTACTCTCTTGTAAATTGCGTAATTAATCCAGTTGTTTGGGGATATGTCATTAGATATAAGATATATGGGCTGACCTGACAGTAAAAGGGTTAAGGTTGTGGAGCCCTTGGTTCAATCCTGACTGCATGTCCTCCTCAGCTCTTGTTCTCACCACATTTCCTACCTCTGTCCACTGTCATCACCTGAAAAAGGCAAAATAATAATTACATTCATCACTATATTGCTTGAAGGTACAAGACTGAAGTCAACGTATCAAGAATTTACAACTACTTCTGAAGAAATGCTTTTTATTAATCTGAAATATTAATATTTCTTAATCTGGAGATTCTGACTCAACATGAGAGCACTGCATTTTTTTTCAAATATGTTTTTTTCAGTTTTTCTTCCTGTTACTTCACTTTTCTCACCACCATCCCACACATAATGCTCACAACCACACACTGCAAAGTCCTAGACAATGCACCCTGCAGCAGTTTTTGATTTCATGTTTTACAATATGGCAGCACATTAAATCAACATGTTGTTTCGTGACATATACTGGTTGGTTGCTTGCTTGCTTGAATGGTTGCTTGGGTGCCTGGCTGGTTGGTCCGTCGGTCATTTGTTTGTTTGTTCGTTTGGTCAGTCGGTCGGTTACTTGGTTGGTTGGTTGAATGGTTGGCTGGTTGGTCAGTTGGTCAGTCTGTCAGTTGGTCAGCCAGTTGGTTGGTTGGTTATTTGGTTTGTTGCTTGGTCAGTCAGTCAATTGTTTGGTCAGTCGGTCGGTTACTTGGTTGGTTGGTCAATTGGTCAGTCTGTCAGTTGGTCAGCCAGTTGGTTGGTTGGTTATTTGGTTTGTTGCTTGGTTGGTCGGTCAGTCGATTGTTCGGTCAGTTGGTTGGTTATTTAGTTTGTTGCTTCATTGGTTGGTTGAATGGTTGCTTACTTGCTTGAATGGTTGCTTGGTTGGTCAGTCAGTAAGTTGCTCAGTCAGTTGGTTGGTTGGTTATTTGGTTTGTTGCTTGGTTGAATGGTTGCTTGGGTGCCTGGCTGGTTGGTCCGTCGGTCATTTGTTTGTTTGTTCGTTTGGTCAGTCAGTCGGTTACTTGGTTGGTTGGTTGAGTGGTTGGCTGGTTGGTCAATTGGTCAGTCTGTCAGTTGCTCAGCCAGTCGGTTGGTTGGTTATTTGGTTTGTTGCTTGGTTGGTCAGTCAGTCGATTGTTCGGACAGTTGGTTGGTTGGTTATTTAGTTTGTTGCTTCATTGGTTGGTTGAATGGTTGCTTACTTGCTTGAATGTTTGCTTGGTTGGTCAGTCAGTAAGTTGCTCAGTCAGTTGGTTGGTTGGTTATTTGGTTTGTTGCTTGGTTGAATGGTTGCTTCCTTGCTTGGTCAGCTGCTTGGTTGGTCAGTCTGTCAGTTGGTCGGTCAGTTGGTTGGTTACTCGCTTGCTTGCTTGTTTGGCCGGTCAGTCAGTTGTTGGTCAGTCGGTCGTACAGTTGGTTGGTTGGTTGGTTACTCGGCTGCTTGCTTTCTTCGTTGCTTGCTTGGTTGGTCAGTTAGTCATTCTGTTGGTTGGTTGGTTATTTGATTGATTGTGTGGTTGTTTGCTTGCTTCATTGGTCAGTTAGTCAGTCAGTTGGTTATTTGGTTGGTTGCTTGATGGGTTGCTTGGCTGCTTGTTGCGGGGGCAAGAGCCTCACAGACAAACAGAGTGTGACGGCTCCACTCAGCCAAGCCGAGACAAGGTCAGCCATGATGAGACTGACAAGCCACACTGGTGGAGATTACACATGATAAGCCTTTGCTCGCCCAGTGGCCTTTCGCTCGGTCTCATTTTCCCTTTTCTCCCCTTTACACGCCGCCTTCTCATATCGCTCAGTCACAATGTCAAGTGTTTACCATTTTAGTTTGCTCCACTGAAAGCCATTTGGTTTGTTCAAACATTTCTGCCTCCCTGCAGCGCAGCCAGTGCAAGGACATTTTCTCCTTTAATGAGGGCGAGCAGGCGACGCAAGAGACCGTCTCTACTGCCTACTTTTATTCATATTACACCCGGAGATGTACACACACAAAGACACAAGGAGCAGCTTCTTGATGCAGAGACCTTATACTGTACTGTTACAAGTAGAGATATTTAGCAAACCTGCCACACTTCACTCCCACACAGTCACTGAGCTGTTTCTGTCAGCAGTGAGTGGGTGAACATGGCACCGCAGCGTGTTTGCTAACAGTTAGGAAACCCAGCAAAACACACACACAACACACACACACACACTGCACAAACACAACCTTATCACTGTTTACACATATTGCCTGTTGAAGCTCATGTATGCACAGAGTAACTGTGCAAACTGCAATAAAACTTACATCAGCCTGTGTGTGTCCCGAACAGCTGGTGATTGTGTGAGTAACCAGACTGCATGGGGCCTGATATATGTGCAGCAAAGCCATTCTGTGCCATCTGCAAGATTTTTTATGTGAACATGAAATATTGTGGGAAATATTTAAAGCTGAATAATAAAAAGGAGACGTTTCCTGCCTCATTCGAGCGAAGCAAAATCCGAATCGAGGATGGCATATTTGCCAGAGTCAATTAGTTTTTCGGCTAATAATCTGATCATATTTGCAGGCAGTGGTAGAGCACTTTGCCAAATCAAATAAGAAATGCTCGGAGCAGAAAATTTTAATAAGTTCATCTTCCTGGAAAAAAACCAAGAAAACTGACTTCATTTTGCTTTTGAAAACAGAAAACCCTGAGTGAAACTTCAGTTAATTTGGTGCACTCACCATTTGGAAAACTGTTTGCATGTTCTAAACTTTTCCACATTGAGGCACATAAGTGTTTTTTCCACTAGAGGACACTCTGCACCACTTTCTATCCAAATGGCATCATGAAGCACATTGAAAGCAGATGTGTTGGAGGGGTTACAGCGCTCCCTGAAGAGGGCGGCCTTGTCAAGTGCCTTTAAAGAACCTTTGAAATACACCCTCCTCTGCTTTTGCTTCATGAATTAACATCCACTGTACGGCCTGTTACAGTGAAAAGAAAGCAAACGCTGCCTTGCAAACATACACCCTAAAAGCAGCATCTCTCTTTTGTAAAAAAAAACCAACAACAACAAATGATCAAAAACACTCTTAATAGCAAACCAAACCCAGAACAGTGCGTTAACAAAAAAGCCAATCAAATAAAGTGAACGAGCACAAGCTGTAAAACAGTTTAATGGTTGACTGCAGCCCCTGTGGCCGCCCTGCGTTCAGCTCAGGCAGTTGTAGCTCGTGCGGTGTGCTCACTGCTCTTTGTTCTAACCAGAGCATATGCCACAAGCCCTCACTGCTTTTCCTCAACAGCTGCTAAGCCCATTAAATCTGCAGCCAGCCACCGGAGTGGAGGGTGCACAGGGAGGGAGGAGGGCTCCACTAAGCCGTGCACTGTTCCACCATAACCCCAGGGGCTGCTCCACAAAAATGTTCAACATGAAAATAGATAATCGGGGGGATGAGCGGTGTGCGTCGATGTCTTTGCTCTGTTCGCAAGAGAAAACTGTTCATTTAAAGCCACGTCAAAATCAATTTAATTCTGATTATTAAAATAGAATTTCTCTCATGTGTTTGGTTCAGGCCTATCTGGAAAGTGGTATAGAGAAAATGCTGTCAGTCTATTCTACAAGGCGCCTTTAAAGGAGAATTTATGAGCAGTGTGGTGATTACCCAGCATCTATTCAGCATCATTTAGTGAACTAACACTCTGCCTGTTTGCTCTGCAGTCCTGTGCCTCAGGCTCCGGAGCTCAATGGCTCCCAGTGCTTCTATTTGCTGTGCTGCAGGATATCACAACACTATTCATTTCCAAGCTTCACATCACCTCATTAAACTGACCTGTCCCTCTGCACGGTATTAAAAACAGCTTTATGAGGACTTTCCTTTCTCAAAAAAAGAAAAAAAAGAAAAAAGGTACAGTATACCTCTTCTATTTTGTCTCTGTGCGGCTCATTTCGAGGCTCAGTGATCTGCCTGGATTTGCTTCACACCTCCATCTCGAGGGGGGGCTTCAGTTTGTCCATAACCTCACTGCTCTCAGCCGGCGAAAAGCTCCACAGCCGAGGGATTAACTGCATCCTGTGATTAGGCGCCCACTACTGCACCCAAAGGAGGGTTTTAGACTCAGGAATCACAAACACCGCCTGGATCACAATGCTCTGAAGATGCAACATTAATTTGTGTCATTATTGAGATATCGAGTAAACATTTACATGCAGTTTTATAATACAGTCAGACTGACAGCTACAGCCTATATGTGTCACACTGACCCCTTTAGTGTTCATACTACGGTGTTACCAGGTCAGATATTGAGCCCTGGATTTCTCATAAATCCACATTATCTGTAAATCTGCAATATTGCTGTAGTAATCTGTGGTTAAAACAAACATACAGGCATCCAAAGGGACAAATTATTTATTCATGCATGCTTTTATTGCAATGAATAAGTCATAAAAATACAAACGTAGATGCTACATTTAGATGGTAAACATCAAAATCTGCTGTGCAATAAATGCTATAAACATGGGAAGAAATTAAAGCTCACCCTCTAAAATGATAATATTAATAATTCAACTATATGGACAAAATGCATTAATGAGATTCTATATTATTATGTTTTCTTTACAGTCGAGCATAAACTGCAGCTGTCTGTTTGCAGCCCTGATGAAACTTTATCAGTGTAATGTGGCCAATTTGCAGCCTTTATACATTCAAATGGAACATAAAAAATTGCAGCACAGATATGTCCATTTGCTTTAAGCCATTTTGAGCTCGCAGCCTTATTATCTTGTGAAATGGAGCAGAAAACGTGTGGTACGGGTGAAGCAATAGGCAGAAAGAAACCAGGCCTCCGAGTAAAATATGTGATGGTGGAGGTGCTGGAGATGGTCTATTACTGCTGAATCTCCACCGAGATGCTATTTTCATCCAAGATAAATTGTACTCTGGAGCAGGGACAAATATTGCGCTCGCCGCCTCTTCTTTTTGAAAGCCAAGGTGAGCGAGGAAGCCCGGGGCAGCGTGCATTTAAACATCTTCTTCTGCCATCTCCTTGGTGGCGCCTATCCTCAGGGCCTTGGAAGCTGCCCGCCGGTGAGTTTATCTGCCAGCCGGCCCACAGTGGCAGAGCACACTTTCCTTCCCGTGGACTTGCACTGAAGATTAATTACACGGCAGAGGTGAGGGGGGAAAAACAAAGGCAAATCCATCTGTGTCAGGGCAAGTGGACAGCACCACGGTGCGGCGGGTGAAACCTCTGGCAATGCCATCGATCACATGAACGGCCATTACACAAACACAAGGTCAGGGTGCTCCCTGTCCCCACGTCACAGCACAGCGGCCCCAGTTGCACCTCAGAGCCCCTGATTTGGCCCTCAGACCACCTTTTTTTCCTATTTCTAGTCCTTAGAACAACAGGAGGCAAAGCTAACCGGTCACCACACTGCAGGGAAAGACAGTGCTGGGCAACTCGGAGGTAGCAGGCGACTGACAGCACACTATCAGTCCTGGTCCACAGACTGATGATAGCTGAGGAAATTGCTGAGGAGTAGAAGCCATTTACTGCCTGTGATTTATTTAGCTTTGGCGCTGTTGCTACCCCAAGACAGGAAGGCTTTATAAAGCCACCACAGCAAGTATGACAGGCCAGGGTCAGGCCTGGGTTATCTGCATGATGGGAGACCATGTGAAGCTGCTGACCTACAGCGTTTTAGGTCAGCCAGTTAATGACACTGGCATTTCATGATCAAATCAAATCTGCTGCACTAGAAATTCAGTCAGCAAATTAAATAAAATCGGAAGGAAACAGCCAGCACATGATCGATGGCAAAATGATAGATTCACTGGGACTTTATTGAAATGTTGTTTCCTATAAATAACAGGAGAACTGCAGTAATTCTGAGTCTACTGCAGTATCTCATTGGGCTTAAACACACTTGTGATTTAATTTAGAAAGCGATCAGTCAAGAAAAGTGTTAAACATTAACTGGCTCCAGCTGAGGATTTGCTGCTTTGCTCTTTATACCACTCCAAGGCTAAATGTTTAATCAATAATGAAAATAATCATTAGTTACAGCCCTAATGAGAATAAGGAGCATGTATCTAGACTCTGAGCTCATCATATGCCAAGTTGAGTACTGCAGAGACCGTGATGACAATAATAAACCTTCCTCCAGGGGCATTTACACACAGGTGACTGGTCGCCATGTTGCTGCTCCTCTGCTCAGACCGCAAGGAAAACATATTAACAACAAGCTCCTCCTATGTGAGGGACAGGCACCTCCATACTGCAGAGGATATAGTGAGTTGAGATGGGCGACTTTACCCAGAAATCCGCCTTCTATGCAGCAGAAGACATTTTATTAATGTTGCATGTTAAATTCGCCATCAAGAATTCATGGTTTGGAGCAGCCTGAGTGACTTTGCAGCGCCTTTGAGATTAGAAAAAGATCAGCACACTTGAGTACAGTATAATAAAGTAAATGATACATTCCTGAAGGTTTACTTGTTTTTGTTTTGTTTTGTATTATTGCATCACGGTCAGCAGTGTCCATTATGAGCGGACTTAATAATCAACCATATTCTCATAATTTCACCCCTGTTGAAGTTGCTCATATCCTCACGCTTCCATTTTTCCTGCCTTCAAGACATTAACTTCAAGAGCTGACTGTTCTCTCGCTGCCTGATATTCCACCTCCTGCACTGTACATACACTATACATCAGAAGCAACTACAGCTCTGTGCGAATCTCACTTAAATGCCAGATGATTCAAAACTGCATCCCCTCCCAATTAGTGCATTATTTCTAAGTTGACCAGTAAAGCAATTCCTCCTATGATAACTCAAAAACTTTAGAAAGACTTTATTCATAACACAACCAAAGCAAATACACCTGGGATCACTGAAACTAACAGCGTGAACTCAGTATTGAACCTGTCTATCTGCATGTTTGCGTCATGGTTCCACATGGAAAAGAATTCCTAAAATTCCTGAAAAATCCATCTGTGGGATTTAAAAAAGATGGAAAAGGATACAAGGAAGATCTGTGACTAAACAGCAGTAATCAGGAGGTGTAAATGGTGCCATAATACCACTAATCAGAGCTTCAGTCACTGCCCTCCTAAACTTACACCACCAACAGTGCACTACTTGTACTATAAAGCTTTGAAATCCAGACGGGCAAGTTCTTCAGACTTGGCAAAGGGTTATCAGTGGAAATCAGAGTTTCTGTGGCAGCTTAGACGCTGTAAAGAGTAGTTCATACCATCAACCTCCAGGAAAAAAAAAACACGCTTGCTCTTCAAGTTCAAAACTGCAAAATTAAATGTTGCTAAACTTTTCCTGATGAGTGTTGGGAGCACATTCTTTGGTAAGATCAAGATAAATTTGTTTGGCTCGGATGAAATCCAGCAAGTCTGACATGAATCCATCCAGGACTGCTACTAGCGAATGCATAGTCCTGACAGTGAAGCACAGAGGCGATAATGTGGGTTTGCACGAACGTAGATGCCGTTGGGGAGATGACATTTATAGATGGCTCGATTAATTCCTCCGAAATACACCAAAATACTGGCTGACAAGATGACTCACAGTCTGCAGCTTGGCAGAATAGGAATATTCCAGCAAGATAATGATCCAAAGAACACCGACAAAATCACAAAAGAGCTTCTCAAGAAGAAAAAAGTGGCCCAACCGAGCCTGTTGCCTGATTTGAATCCAGTGGAACACCTTTGATGTATTTGAAAGAGAAAGGCAGAGCAACGTAGCACCTCCAGCAACATATTAATAAATGATCTCTGCAGAAAATGCTAGAAATTTGTACAACACTGATATCATCCATACTGAGGAAGTCTGTCGTCGGAAAAAAAAGATGAACAAGCATTAAAAAACAAATAAACAATAAAGGATTTGAAGCTGAGTAATAAAAGGCACACGGACTTTGGTTGCATTGAGTTCCCACTGTGAAGGCCGTATTTAAGTTATAGCAAAACTCAACTGTTAAACAATACATAAGGTCAAAATTAATAATTAATTATTGCACCCACTTTGCTGCATACTGTCTATCCTTAAGTGTGCAAACAGTACAGTGAAGTTTCAGTCTGCTGCATACTAACAGCTGTCTGGCTGAACTCGCAGACAGACAATTGTCCATAAATGCAATTTTACCAAACAGGAAGCTGGCAGGACGGTGATGTTTGTCTGCGAGTTCTGCTCATAAACACGAGGTTGAAAAAAAAAAAAAAGCTTTCCATCAAATTTAACAACCTTCAGTTCTCTGGGCTGCATCCGCTTTGATGGCAGGAAGTTGAATAAAGTCAATAAATCTGATAGAAAACGGTGCATGTGACCCGTTTCTGGCCGTACTGTCACCTTCCTGTGTCTGATTATGACATTGATCCTGGTGTTAATTCTGATGTGCTGACTCTGATTTAGCTCTGAGAAAGCTGAATGATAAAAGATAGAAGTGCAAAATAGTTTTCTCGCACTCACCCAGCTGTTTTCAGTATCCATCGCTCATGAGCAAAAACTATGATGGTGAACATAATCTGCAACATGTCTGCTCCGGTAGATAAAATCAGCATGTCAACTCTGCTCCTGTGAGCATGTTAGCATTTACCACAAAGCTGTGAGAAAGTGCAGAACCTAACATGACTGTGGTCCTTTTTTTCTATTTAGATTTCCCGATATGCACAAAATACACTTCCCACATCAACAAGACCCACACCCAGAAGTGTAACCACAAAAGCAGAACATACCAAGCAACACAAAACAAAACAACACATTGAGACCACACAACAGACAGGCAGGCGCAACATTTCATATCTGATATACAATATATTATACATATTATGCTCTATATTATAAATAAACATGCACATACACTGATCAGGCATGACATCATGACCACCTGCCTAATATTGTGTTGGTCCCCCTTATGTGCTCAAAAATGCTCTGAACCATTGGACATGGACTAGAGGACCTCTCAGGGTGTCCTATGGGGTCTGGAACCAGGATGTTGGCACTGGATCCTTTGGGTACTCTGGCTTGTGCAGTGGGGCCTCTGTCAATCAAACTTGTTCCACTGCATCCTGTTGATGCTTGATCACAATGGGGTGTAGGAAGTTTGGAGGTCAAATCAACATGTTGGGCCATTGTCATGTTCCTCAACATGTTCCTGATTGTTTGATGTTTTTTCCATGTGGTGGGGTGCATTTTCCTGCAGGGGTAGGCCAGTGACATTTGGGATTTCCATTTGCATGAGGGAGTGTGCTTGTTGTGGGACAATGTTTATTTGGGTGTTTAAGTCTCATCAACATGGATGTTAAAATCCAAGGTTTTCCATCAGAACACCACATAGTACCAATATGATCAATGTTATTCACTTCACCTGTCAGTGGTCAGAATGTTGTGACTGATCGGTGTGTATGATAATAATGCATCATTCCTCTCTATTAAATCTCCATCTTTTATCCTTTATCAACTAAAACGTACAACACCACACTCCTTTAGATTCTTTTTACTCAATTATTATGTTTTAGTAGCCTTATTGTCCACATCAAACCATGTTCAAGTATAAAAACCATATGACTGTAATGTTGTATTCACATTAGCGAAGCTGCGATCTTTACTGTTCTGAATTTATTGCAATGTTGAGTTGAACGTCAAAGACGATAATGTAAAGACATGATGTTAACCGACTTGAAACACTTGATAAAAGCTGCGCTCACAGATAACTTTCAGCTGTCAAATTACTTAATTCATGATAAAAGGATGCACGCTCATGCCTGCACAAGGAATCAAAGCATCGTGAGATTTATTATGTACTTTCTGGTTTTAGGGATTAAAAGAATTTGTTTGCAAATGCTAAGCTAAAACAAATCTGTTTTCGAGTAGTGCGGGGTTATGAAAGCCACATGTCTGCACATTGAAGGGGTTAGGGTTAGCCACATGGCAGAGTGCAGACTAGTTTCTTGAATTCACCCTGGGATTCTCTGCCCTTCGAGCAGAGGAGAAGTAAATCAGATCCCAACCTGAAGTCTTCAAACAGAGCGAACTGCAAAAAAAGAAAGAACCAGTATTCCTTCACTGCCCCAGTACTTCTAGAATGACAGTGGAGGACATGTTTTTGTAGACTGCATCAACAGCCGTCTCCTTATTTTTCCAGATTTTCCACTGGGCGAATGGTGAGCTGAAACGAGGGAGCTGAAATGCCAGGTCTGAGCGACTCTGACACTGCACAGACGCCACAGTTAAGAAACATGTACGAGGACAGTTGGAAGGGCAATACCCAGGGCTCAGTGCACAGCAGCAGCAGCAGCAGCAGAGTCCCACCGAATGTTAAATCCCTGCCAGCTGCATGCTTTATGACAACACATTAAAGAGGAGCCTGGAAGTCTAGCATGTGAGCTTTGCATTGTCTCTCCTCTGCCAACAAGGAACCGAACCTGGCACGCTTTATTGAACAAAGAGTTCCTACGACTCTGGCTACAGGCTGTTCCCTTGAAATAAAACTCAAGACAATAGAGACAGAAGGGAGAGCGAGTGTGGGAGGCGGTGTGTGTGTGTGTGTGTGTGAGGTTTGTGGTAGGCGTCAGCAGAGGCCTCCTCGGGGCGTTTATATGTGAGTGTGCTGGGAGTGAGTGAGGAATGTTCGGGCCGATCCAGTGGCCGCACTGAGGGCTGATCCTCTGGTGCAGACAAGAGGGAATCCAGATCGGCTATGGCAGGAATGTGAGAGCAGGATATCATTAGAAGCATGGGAGCTGCAGCCCGAGCCTCAAACACACAGCAGGCAGCAACGCAAACAGACAGACGGAGATAAACTGATACAGACACACGCAGAGAATGAACATTAAAGTTGGTCAAAATGGCAGCAGGCTCTAAGACGTGGGGCGTTATGATGTTACGTTATGATCCTCCTGTTCTCCACATAGCATTAAAATGTTTACCAGTGGAAGGTAGAAAAGTAAACTTACACTTAACTTACAGTATATTATATGTTGGTTTAGGTGGACATAAGTTACCACAGTAAAGCTGCAAATGTTTCACTTTGAAGCGTAGAAGTATAAAGCAGTGGTAGAGGAAGGACAATACAAGACTAATTCTTCTTTAAAAGCAAAAGTTTTGTAATTAAACTGCTGCCTTTCTTTTAGGAGTAGAAGTATTGACAAAAAATATATGTATAATAAAAACATGGACTCTAAGCACTTGTTTTAAGCAAATTCAATGTAAAATAAAATAATAGATACTACATTAACCCTTTCCTGGCCATATCTGTCAATTAAATGCAACCAACCATCATTTTTGAAGGTGAATGTGCTACATTGGAGTTACAGCAAATCTGGTAGAGCTGCAGCTGATAATTTTTAGAAAACATTTATCTGTGTTTTGGTAAATTTCTCAATTTCCAAATCTCACTCTGGTCTGGGGATGGGGATAAAGAAACCTACTTTATTTAAAGTTATTCTAATAGTCTTTTACCCATAAATCCTAGGGTTGTTCACTTTGGCCTTACAGCTGTGAAGGTGTTACTGCTTGAATTTGGGGATGTTTCTGTCAGGTGGAAATTTTTAAAAATATTTTAGGATTTGAGGGGTTAAAGGGCAAATCCCCAACTTTCATTTCTCAGAGTTAACTGCAAGAAAAGAGTTGCCATTTTTATCTAGGAGCTATACTATATTGCCAAAAGCATTGGGACACTGCTCCAAATAAGTGAATTCAGGTGTTTCAATCACTTTCATGACCACAGGTGTATAAAATCAAGCACCTCGCCATGCAGACAGCTTCTACAAACATTTGTGAAAGGATGGGTCCCTCTCAAGCGTGGTACCGTGATAGGTTGCCAGAAATTGCAGTCAATAGCTACAGACCTCCAAACTTGGTGTGGCCTTCAGATTACCTCAAGAACAGTGCATAGAGAGCTTCATGGAGTGGGTTTCCATGGCCGAGCAGCCGCATCAAAGCCTTCACCAATTCAAAGTGTCGGATGCAGTGGCGTAAAGAACGTCGCCACTGGACTCTAGAGCAGTGTAGACGTGTTCTCTGGACTGACGAATCACGCTTCTCTGTTTGGTTAGTCTCTGTCTTAGTTCCAGTGAAAGGAACTCTTAATGCTTCAGCATACCAAGACATTTTTAACATTTTTATGCTCCCAACTTTGTGGGAACAGTTTGGGGATGGCCCCTTCCTGTCCCAACACGACTGCACCGGTGCAAAAAGAAAGGTCAATAAAGATGTGGATGAGCAGGTTTGGTGTGGAGGAACTTGACCTGACCTCAACTCGATAGAACACCTTTGGGATGAATTAGAGTGGAGACTGAGAGCCAGGCCTTCTGGTCCAACATCAGTGCCTGACCTGGTCCAACATCATTCTTCCAGAAGCTCACAAATGAGCTTCTGGAAGAATGGCCAGAAATTCCCATAAACACTCTCCTAAACTTTGTGGAAAGCCTTCCCAGAAGAGTTGAGGCTGTTGTAGCTGCAAAGGGTGGGCCAACTCCATATTAAAGCCTACAGATTAAGAATGGGACGTCATTAAAGTTCATGTGTGTGCGTGTATGAAGGCAGACGTCCCAATACTATTGGCATTGGCAGTATAGTGTATGTGTCAATATGAGGAAGAAAGATGTTACCATGCGAGGCAAAAACAACAAGCTCACACAAACTTCAGAAAACAAACTTCTCTCATAATGTCTGAAGGAGGGAAGTGTTGAGAAAAAAAGAGCCAACACCTGACCCACAGCATCAAACCTCATCTGTCAAACACGGTGCTGCTTCTGTCTGAGCTTGTACTGCTGGTGGAAACAGTACAATGATGAATGCTGAGGTGTACAGAAGGATTCTTTGTGCTCAGATTCAGCCCAATGTTTCAGAACCCGCTGGACAACTTTTCAACATTCAGCAGGACAACAATCCTGAACAAACTGCTAACACAACCAAAGACTTTTTTAGGTTGACTGGGTGGATTAACTTCGACTGGTCGACTTAATCAGCTGATCTCAATCAGACCGGGCTGCTGAAGACCAGAACAAAGGCCTTAACTTGCATTTTGGTGTTCAAAAACGCGATGGGAAGAGCACATCTCCCTCACAGTTATTTCTATATTGATGTAAACATACTCATAACAGAAAACTCAACATAAAGTGTCTTAGTAGGGAGTTGGGCTACTTCAGGCTACAGGAACAACTTCGGTGCAGCTTAGCTTTGTTTCTCCAAGTCTCTGGAACTCTTCTGTACAGATGGAACAACATTTTTTCCTGAAGATTTTCCCTCATTTAGTGTTTTGATGATGGTGATGGAGAGTGCTGTCTAATATGCCACTCCAAATCTCCCTTAGTGGTAACTGCAAAGGCCACAGCATATAGTTCACATTATTTTCTTACTCATTAGATCATTCAGGGACCTCCTGTGCCCTGTGGATGGAAGCATTGTCATCCTGGAAGTGACCAACTCCCATCAGGATAGAAATTGTTCATCATAGGACCAAGGTGATAACTCAAAACACCTTTATTTGCAGTGACAAGTGGACCCAAACTATTAATATATTAGTTCTCAGTCACCTAAGTAAGCATTTCATCCATCCATCCATCCATCCATCCATCCATCCATCCATCCATCCATCCATCCTTTAACTTACCTGATGTTGCATTGCGGTTGCAGCAAGGGTGTTCCAGACGTCCCTCTTCCTAACCAACATTTTTTAGTTCCTCTTGGGAGATCCAAAGGTGTTACCTAGGCCAGATGAGATATGAAATCCTGGGGTCTCCTCCCAGTTGGGTGCACCCAAAAAACCTCCAAAGGAAGGCGTCAAGGAGGCATCCTAGTCAGATGCCCAGACCACCTCAGCTGGCTCCTTTTGGTGTAAAAGAGCAGCGACTTTACCCTGAGCTTCTTTCGGATGTCCAAGCTCCTCACTCTCTAGGGTTGAAACTCTTGTGTCTGTGACCTCATTTTTTTGGTCACTACCCAGAGATCAAGACCGTAAGTGAAGGTTTGAAACATAGATTGTCTCGTAATTCAAGGAAGACTTGCCCCTCTATTTTTCTGCACATATCACACTAATTCCACAATTTCCAACCCTATTTAGGGACGTCTTCCTCACAGATCTAAATGCATGCGTCATTAAGTTACTCTGTACTGAAACACTAGTCTTTGCGACTGAAGCTCCTACCATCTGAGCCCCAACAATGATCCCTCGTTCAAAGTCACTTAGATCTTTTTCTGGTAATTGGCTAATTGTACCAATGCAGAGCACCTGTGTGGAAGCGTCTGCATTGGTTTTCTTTCTCTACTCATTTATTCAGGGTTTTCCTGTAATTCAGCAGCATCCAGCAACTTCTTTGTAAAGAACTGAGTGTGCCAAAACAGACTGAATACACAGCTAAAACTAAGGCATATTCTCAACAGCAAACAGATGTTGTTATGTGTAGGAATATTATAAGCCACCACAGCAATAACATGTTAAAAAGGTCAAAAATGAAATAAATAGATATCAACTGTGGCTGATCCGTGGCTCTGAACAAAATGGATATGAAAAGCTTTTTAGAAGTCTGGGAAGTGCAAAAACTCTGATGGGTTTGCCAACAGAAATCCCCAGAC
Source organism: Dascyllus trimaculatus (assembly GCA_024666655.1). Lineage (NCBI taxonomy): Eukaryota > Metazoa > Chordata > Actinopteri > Pomacentridae > Dascyllus > Dascyllus trimaculatus. The sequence continues at coordinate 26,376,978 of CM045452.1, forward strand.
CATGAAAAATTCTCTGTCAAGTCTCTCCATCTATTTCAGCGTCTCCAGAAAAGAGTCCCAACATCTTCTCCTGTTTCCCTTTTCTTTTTTAGAATCAGTCAGTTTCTGAACTCCAGACCACACACAGGTTACACTCTTGTTAGTGTGCGGACCTGAGGAGGAAATTCAGCCTCACAGGAAGCCGTGAACCGCGTTTGACGAGAAAGAAGAAGTGATTCCAGCAGGAGGAGAGGAGGAGACACAGGAGAAACTCTGCAGCAACAATTTGGAGATCTGACGGATGATTTGTCTCACCTATCCTCCTTTCTCTCCACTTCACCCTCACCCCAGCCAGTCTTGACAGATGACCACCTTCCCTGAGCCTGGTTCTGCCGGAGGTTTATTTCTATTAAAAGGGAGTGTTTTCTTTGGATTTGTTGGGTTTCTCTCTATAATATGATATCTATAAGAACCTAGCCTTACTTGAGATGACTTACGTTGTAAATTGGTGCTGGACTGAGCTGTTTGTCTTTCATGACACATGTGGTTTGCTTTGTGATGGTCATAAAGGCGATGCCCCTCCTCACCAGCTACTCTCTCTTTTTGCAAGAGTAAAATTACATTAAAGCAAACTCTAAAATAAAAGTTTTACTCTCCCAGTTAGTTATCATTCTGGTTGTTTTACAGGGAAAACCTCGCTTTGACCTTTCCTTGGAAAATGAAGGTTGTTTCATTGATATAAATATTCAGATTGCTGAAATGCAGGGGTGTTTTTTTTTTAAATAAATGGCACGTATGCATATTTGAGATGGGCTCATTTGCATTTTAGATGTGTTTAATTACCTTTATTTGCATGCATCAAATTCCTACAGCTGTGCTCAATTTATTGAGTGGAGTTTTCACATGACTACGGGTTCGCTTGTTTCGCAAATGGCTGAATGCTGGTCCAGATGTGAACGAGGAGAAATTACTTCTACAACAAGCGCATGAAACTAGGACGGAGGGTGATGGAGCTTGGCAGAATAACAGACATACAAATTATGTTGCATCATGTCACTTGTGCGTCTAATTCAGTAGACAGTAGATGGGGGGTAAAACTGATAGCAGATTTGCCTTTTCTGTCCATCATGACAGCTCGACTCCAGATAAACAGGGCTGCAGAGCTACCCGCAGAAGGAACGCAGCTACCTTCCGACTGAACGCACTAATGGCATGGAGCTCCTCTCTGCCACCGAGCATCAGCCTCTGCAGCAGGGAGGCCCAGTGGAGCGAGAGGAAGCGACAGGAGGATGGAGGAGATGAGGGAGGCTCCATGTCCGAAACCTGCTGCAACAGACACAATCTCGGCGCGGGAGCAGCACAAGACATATTGCCATTCAGACAGAAAGAGCAAATTTTCTGAGACCGTGTATCCCTGTGTGCCTGCCTGAGGGGTACACACAGTATTATGAGAAGGATTTGAGTTGACACAAGTCACAGTCGCTCCATCGCCGGTGAGGAGGAGGATGGGAAGGAGGAGGGGAGATGAATTATTCAACCAGCCAGTGCTGCTCTGCTCTGCTCGGCTCTGACGTCTTGTTGTGTTTTATGGGGAGGTGAGGCAACAACAAGCAGCACCTCCTCACAGGGCTGCCGTCACATGACAGCCCCGGGATGCAGCATCCAAGGAACCTCGATTTTCCCGAGGACAGGGCATCATTTCAGAGAGCAGCAGTAGAATAATAGCTCCCTCTCAAAATGACAGCCATCGCTGCGGCACACCATCACAGATTGCTGGTCTATCACTCCCCACACGCACGCAGGATGAAATGACAGCCCTGCCCCGCTGATAGCAAGGCATCTCAGCCTGAGTAGGTGTTCCTCCTGGCTTAGCCCGGGCTTTGATGTTATTATACCATGGCGGTGCAATATTCCGCTCAGATTCACTACCTGCTGCTGGGGTGATCTCTTAAAGCTCGGTATTTGTGAAGCCGAGTTAGCCCCGTCAAGAAAGAATTCCATTATTCAAGAGCAAATGTAGGACATGAGCATTATGAAAACAGACCCGGCAACAGTCCCCCTGCTCTGAGAATTACATCTTACAAAGACAGAGGGAATTAAGAGCGTTTTCTGCAGCGAGTAATCAAAATTGTTTACCCTTAAAACAGGATTATTGCGTCTCATGGCTGCTTGGATTCAGCAGAGTGCTCTTTCCTGAGCGTACAAACAACTGCAAGTAAATATGATTTATTGATGCTTCATAAGGCAGAAGAAGAAAGATGGAGGCGCACCTTTGTGGTGTAACTTAGTCGTTTATTTCAATTCCACAAATTTTTCAAAAAAATTACAAAATACTCAAATGGAGAGAACACAGGACTCACAATTTTTCTTATTATTTCTACTTTTTGTTTACATTGTGTCATCCCATGGCGACTACTCATATATACAATAAGCTTCAAGATACCAGTATATATATAAATCTTAGCAGTCAGAATTTACATTCTGCTATTGCCGCTTTGAAACAAGAAGCTAAACCATTGACAACACTTAACATCAAAGGTTTCGGAGACACAAAAAGAGGGAGTAAAAGGCAAGGGAATCGTCAGGAAATGAGGCAAAGGATGACGATGACGGTGATGATGAAGAGTCAGAAGAGACACAGGAATCGGTGGGAGATGGCGAGACAGAGTGACAGGCTGTTTGTCAGGTCGGCAAAGACTTTTTAAAAAATGGTTTGGTGACGTTTGCAAGCATTTAAACGTAAATAATAGTGCTCCACGGGAAGATATGGTCACTTTTAAAATGCAAGTACAGTTGTTCAATTGGTTAAAATAAAGTTTGTTTTAAAAAAGATAGACATAGCCACAGTTTTCTAAATGTCCATGACAGTCAAACAGTCTTAGTGCATGGAACAAATGCAGAACTCGTGTCATGGCCACAGCAAAAACATAAAAAAATAAAGAGGGCTCATGTGCACTGGTGCGACAGGTGAACACTACATGTAACAGTCAGTGGCACACACACAAACACACAGCTCCTGAGGCCCAGGAGGTCGAGTGTGTCCCGAAGGAACCAAGGCAGACGAAAACATTGAAGAACACACACATACACACAATCCTCGACCCAATTCCTCCCGGTGATCTGGTGTCCACAGGCCCCGTCTAGTGTCACAGTGAACGTTATTACAGCCTAGCTGGAGGATGACTCAGTCGGATTTGAGCCCTGCTACAAACACCGACCAGGTGAGGAAAAAGGCAGCACAAACCCAGCACCGACTCACAACCACTCGTGCGTTAAAAACAATCCTAAAGTCCTATTTTTGGCTCCTGTTGTGCTGTTAAAATTTGGGTCCTGATTATTCAAAAGAGCTCAAAGCCGTTTTAACATTTCTTCAGTTCAGCCAAACTTGTGTCTGATTTAAAATCATTCTCCGTATAAACAAATCATGAAGTACTACTCCATTCTGCCGACTTAAATATTAACTTTACCAGTTGAGGAGAGCTCAAAGATGCTCCTTCAGTGCAAAGGTTTTATTTATTTTTTCTTCTTTTTAATCCATGGCCTCAGCGTGCACTCCAAACGGCGGCGACTGCGTCACCTCTTCAAGTGTTTTCCCATCATTTACTCAGTTTCCACATTCTGACAACCTGCTGCGTGTCACCAGTGATGAATGGAAGTGGTGGGTGTGACGGGTTTATGGTTCACATAGTGCATGTGGGACTAAATCTAACACAGTGATGTCAGAGGAACGTCACAACAGAACCGCAACTCTCAGAAACTGCTCATATAATGCCATGGTGCTCCCCTCTGAAACAAGGGATAATGCTTTTAAAACAATTATATTGGAGGTTGAAACGACTTGGTTTGGAGTCCACACCTAGTAATAATAATAATAATTATAATAATAATTATATGTTTATATATACTATTTACAGACTCAAAAACGCCATGCTGTAGCTTTTCTTAAAATTATGAAAAACCTCCAACAATGTATTAAAATAAATGTTGAATTTAAGATAGCACTTGTTATTTTTCCATAAATGGTCTGACCGGTCTTGTCTTTTCTTTTTTTTTCTTTGTTTGTTGTATTTTTTTTGATAAGCACAGTGTCTTGTTCTAGCACCTACAAAAAACGTCAGGGAAGCTTGTCATGCAGGAGTCTTGAGGACGTTGTCACTACTGGCTATATACCAAAGAAAGTCAATGTCTTGAAAAATAATAATAATAATAATAATAAAAAATCAGTCCTTGACAGGAACAAAAAAAACCAAATATCAGAAGAATTCTCAGACGATCCACTTGGCCTTTTTTTCTCTGTTCTTCAAAACTGAGTGTGTTCAGAGGAGCCTTGAGAGCCTCTGTAAGTCGCTCTGTAACAACTTCCCGTGTCCTGCACCCGTCGGTCGCCGCCTCCCTCGGCTGGTTACAGCTGCTTGTCGCTCTCCTTCTTCAGTCGACTGAAATGCAAAGAAAATCGAGTTTGAAAAAAAATGGAAACATCAAATGCATGCACTCTGGGTTCATGTAGTTATTGCTCATCTGACCTGTAGTAGTCCTCCTGGCCGGGCAGCGGTCCTCCGTGCATGTGATGGTGTCCGTGGAGCCACTGCTGCTCCATCGCCAGCCTCTGGAGCTCAGCCGACTGGGCGTGCATGGCCTGCAGCTGGTGTGCTGCGGACATGGGCGGTGGAAGACCTCCCGGTAGGTCCCGGGGGTATGGAGTACCTGGAGGGGGCGCGACACAAAAGATTAAAACGCTCCGATAAGACTGGATTTAACATTACCAGTAACGAGATTCGAAAGCGGCTGAGAGCTCACCGAAGACTGGGTGGCGCAGCATCTCGTGTTCGTGCGGCGGCTGGCCCAGGAGCGGGTTGGGGATGGCGCCGGGCGGGTAGGGGAAGCGGGCCAAGTGAGGTCCTGCTGCCAGGGGGTCTACTGCCAGCGGATGGCCCCCAGAACCTGGAGGACACACAAGACATTCACCACCACCTTCTGGGAGTCAGAGTCTGAGGTTCAGGGTACACTCATTACAAGATAGTATATCACAGACAGTGCATGCTACAGGCTTCAGTGATACACAGCCTAATATAATGTTACTCCTCTCAAGGTTGACCGAAAGAGTGCAGGGACCATTTTACTATATTTATCCGCCGTGAGGCATCTGCTTGCTCTATCAGAAACTTAATGAGGTTATAACATGCTTTAAATCCAATCTCGTACGTCAATGCTGTGCTTTACGACACAGCGAATAAAATGTGAGGTGGAGTTTCAGATCATACTCTAAACAACATCAGAATTAGCCTAAATTTCAAGTCCCTTTTGTGCACTCTTTGCTGTTATGAGAGAAGTAATATTTGCAGCTTGATTCAAATTAAAACACACATAAAACAACACTTATTAAACTCGAGTCTACAAATCAGGAACTTAAACACTTCCTTATTTTCATCTACTATCTATTTTACTGTGGCCTGTTTGTCAAAACGTCTCTCTCTAAAATGTTTGGCCACAGAGTTGAAATCAGCCTCCCGCAGGTGCCGATAAATTTGATAACCGCACAACAGATTTTGCTCCACTTCAAAAAGTCAGCACCTTTACTGCTGCTTCTGATTACAGAAACGTGACTCCTGGCATCTTAATCCAAAATCTGTCATACTGTTCATTACAGTGTTCTGATTACAAACAACTGTGGAGCTTTTAGAGTTACATATTTCACAATAAACAGCATCACATAATAAATACATTCAAAAAGTTGAGTTAAAATAATACATATGTCATTAGAATCAATGTATACAAATGATCAATGTACAATCAATGGAGAAATATTGAAAAATTCTTCTCATGTATAAACATTACAATTAAAAAGGTCCCTAATTAATGATGGATAAATATACGAATAAATAAATATATACGGACTGTAAGATTCTTAATCTCATATCCATGATATCAGAAATGGAAAAAAACACTAAATAAGTTTAAAAAATGTGGCTTCATATAATCTCGTTTTACGTGTTGAGCTGTCTTTTTGCCAGCACTGACGTTTTGGTCAAATTATCTATGTGAAAGCATTTAGTAGTTTTACAGCATTTAGTTTTCTCCAAGTTTAAGGATGCAAACTTTCAAATAGCTTAGAATTTCACTGATTGATTCATGTTAGTTCAACAGACATGCAGCTGCATTAAAGAGTACGAACAGGGCTTTCTTTTACCTTGGTGAAGGGGGTCTTGCTGGTGGAGGTGGAGGTGCGAGTGAATATGTGAGTGCTGGTGGTGGTGCGGTGTGACATTGAACATCTGTAGACGGGCGATGGGGTCGTTGGCGACTGTGGCCATCCGCTCAGCATGGAGTCTCTCTGCAGCCAACCTCTCTGGGTAGCTCATTTCTGGTCGCAGCTGGGGCCCAGCTAAGGCTAGCCGCTCGCGCTCTAATGGGTTTAGGCCCGGATGAAAGGAGGCGAAGGGGTGAGGGCCGGCCATGGGGGGCAACGTGATGGCCCCATGCCGGGCAAAGTGCTCCATGGGGTTCGTGGAAGGGTGGAGTGTGTCCATTTCCGGAGGCTTGACCTCGAAACCGGGCTTCATCCTCTCCCTCAGCTCCCTCTCACGGATCTCCCTCTCGCGCATCTCCCGCTCTCGCAGCTCGCGCTCCCGCATGGCCGGGTCGGCGTTGTACAAGCTGGGCATGTGGTAGGCCAGCAGCGGGTCTGCAGGGTTGAGGGACACGAAGAAGGGGTGGTTTCGATTGGTGGGCGACATGACGTGGGGCCGGGCGTACTCGCTGAGGGTGCGGAGGGCGGGCGTGTCGGGGCCGATGTACGGAGGCACAGCTGCAATCGTAGTCGGAGGGCCGTCGAAGGGAGGACGCATGTGGGCGGGTCCAGCGATCTGAGGCTCGCCCATTCTGCTTTCATGAGAGGAACTGGAGGCTTTCTGCGAGGGGAGAAATGTCCGGTTTAGCATGATATTAGAATAAGATGTAATTAATGCCAAACAAAAAGGAAAAGCCAGATAAAAAAACATAAAAGACTTACCGCAGCTCGCTCTGCTTCTTTTTCTCGTTCCCGCTCTCTTTCTCGCTCTTTTTCCCTCTCCCTCTCCCTCTCCTTCTCCTCTCTTGCTTTCTGTTCTGCTTCCCTCTTGGCTTTCTCCAGAGCTTCCTCTCGCTTCTTGGCCAGTTTGGATGAAGCCAAAGGAGTGAAGTAGAAATCTGTCCTAGCACACGAGTTGTAACCCCGGTCCAGGTGCTTGTAGAACCTGTGGTTAACAAACACAAAAAGAAATGACGTTCCAGTTCCTAAATAAATACTTGTTACCAAAAGACAGCACATTAATGTTTAATATTCTGTATAAAACAGCAGCATAAAGACAGAAATCCAGCTTGTTTTAGCTTACAGTAGTCCACTATTCACCAGGAAACAAACTCCCTCAGCATTCACTTTTGCTGCTACGCTGAGTATATATTAAAACCCTCATTGCTATTCATTGGCAGCCTGAGAGTCACTTAAGCACACAGGCAACTACAGATACTCATATTGAGATGCCTCAGTTCACTCACATCTCACTGTAATTAATCTCCCCGCTCTCCATCCCTGATAATTCCAAGTCATCAGCCACTCAGAGCTCAAGGCTAATTGTGGCCTTGGATGCCTGTTTTGCTGAGGACATTCAATTTGCTGCCCACATCAAAGCCTTAAAACCTGAAGGCAGAGTCTCTTTATTGTTGGATGTGTTCGAGAGCTAATCAGCCTCCGTAGACAAGACGGTAAGCAGCTCAACAGACTACTGATAAGTAACAACGTGTGCAGGTGCATGTTTTTCTCTTTTACAGATGTTCTATCTCCTAATGTTTGGTTGGAGCTTTTGCAGACGTACCGTGCTGACTGGCTGGCGTGGCTGGGCGTATTGACGACAGTAGGCTCTGGGGAGGGGCTTCTCTGTGGGGGCGGGGGGCTCTCTGGTTCTTCCGTCTCGTCCAGAGGCTCCTCCTTGATGTGCACCGGCGGGAGCACCGGACCCGGACCGGCACAGGCGACCGAGGCAGGGAGAGGCATGGAGATGGAAGAGGATGTAGCGGAGGAAGATGGAGGCGGCAGGCCGGGCATAGAGCTTGATGAGGATGGGGGAGGGCCGGCTGGAGGTAGAACTGTGCTGAAAGGATGTGACGCGAAAGGCGGCTGAGGTGGCCCGCTGGGGTGTGATGCTGCTGCGGAAGGCGGCAGAGGTGGAGCTGGAGGAGGCTGGTGGCTGGCTGAAGGTGGGAGAGTTTGGGACTGGGTGAGAACTGGAGGCTGGGCTGGGGGAGGCTGGAGCTGCTGCCCCTGAGGCATGAGCTGGAGGGGAGGTGGGTGTGCTGATGGAGGGTGGTGGTTGGATAAAGAGCTGAGGGGCTTGAGGGCAGGAGGTGGAGGCAGGTTCGAAGGCATCTGAGGGAACGGAGGTGCCGACACGTGAGGTGGGTGTTTGTGAGACTGCGGATTGGATATCTGAGGGATGGGTGTGGTCGGGGGAGGCTTGATGTGAGGCATGGACATTGGTGCGGGAGGCAGTGGCTGCTCTCTGGGAGGCTGACCTCCACTCTGAGAAGATGGCTGGGACTGGGAAGGAGGCGTGTGAGCTCTCTGCTGTGATTGGCCAGAGACCGGTGGGGGCGGGACCTGAGATGGACCCACGGGGAATCCCTGAGGGGTCATGGAGTGAGGGTGAGGCATGTGTGAGGGGCCGGGCTGCAGTGGGTGAGGCATGGGAGGCATGGGCCCATGATGTGGGCTGGGTAATGACTGAGGTGGGACAGGGGGGCCAGGGGGCGGAGCCTGAGTCATAGGTGAGTGTGGAGAGGGAAGCCTTTGCGGGTGGAGGGATGCTCCTGACTGGATAAGAGACATCGGGCTCGCCTGGGGCAAAGGCTGGGGAGGTAGAGAGGTGGAGGCCGCCGCAGGGGACACCTGTGGGGGCAGTGAGGGGGCTGAGGTCGTGGGTGGAGGGGGTGCCGAGGAGGCAGCTGAGGTGCCCGGTTGACACTGGATGACCGGAGGGTGCTGGCTCTGCAGGAGCTGCTGCTGCTGGGCAGACGAGTCCGAGTCACTCTCATTGTCCCGGGGGCTGGGGATGCTCGGTGAGGAGCTGCGGTTGTCCTGGTCAATGTCTTTAGGATCACTACTGAGCTCCTCGTTGATGCTGCGACCATCAGAGCTCTCGCCCTCTCCCTCCCCCTCCCCCTCGCATTCTGAAGGCGAGTCTGGTCGACTCAGCTCCTGTGGGACGGAGGAGAAAAAAGGATGAGCATCATCACACAAAGACTTTGAATTCCATTAAATCACATAAGGCTAAGAAAATCAAAGACAACAGACTCACTTGTGTCTTGGACTTTTTGGCGCTGGTCCTCTCGGGCTCCTCCGTGTCTGAGGCTCCCTTCTCTCTTTGCCGTTTGGCACTCTTCATCGGCGAAGGAGCCTCCTCTTTAATCTTCTGTAGTGCAAAAGGAGGAGAGCCATTAGAGTGGATTTCACAGAGATACGTGATAAGAAAAACATGGTGTCAGTGACTTTGTGCTATGTTTACCTTGCTTGGCTTCTTCATGGAGTCTGTCTTGCTGTCAGTGCTGTCAGTACTGGCTGCGCTGGGTGAAGTACGTCCGCTGGAGCGCAGATCCTCATTGGTAGGTGAGGCTCGGCCATCGGGACTGGCTGTCTGCTTCTTACGACCACTACGTAGCGTCGACATCTGTTATCAGAGTTTGAAGAGAGGAAATTTAGATTTACATTCACCAATAAAATTTTAGAAGGCCTTTATAAAACCAAACATGTGAAACAATGCATGCCAAAGTTGTCCCTGTGGTATTTGTACTGATATGAGAAGCTTATTGCTTTGTAGTCTGGCTCTGCATCACTCTAGAGATAAGACTGAGGATGTGATTCTTAAACGTGAAAATAGATGGATAGATGTGGTGCAGGAGTGTTGCCGCACCGAGCCTCGGTTCCGTCGGGTCCTCATGCTATGCTTCCCGCTGAGTCCATCTTCTTCCTCTTTGACAGGTTTGAACATAAATGGCGGCGGGTCCACGGGCTTCTCGATGGGGGGCAGCTCACCGTACTTCTTGAAGTGAATGCGGCAGTCGGTGCACAGCAAGATGTTCTCCCGGCCCCCGTGGTGCCAGTCCTTGGAGGCTGAGGAAAGCCATTTACAGTTGTGAAATAACACTCTCACAGGCGTTGAGAGGTACAAACAACACACAGAAATCCTCTGACAAGGACATTCTAACTAGCTTTGTATTTTAACATCTAGTAAGATAAATATGTCATACAGGTGATAAAACAAGGGTAATGTCTCATCTATCCTCTGCCACAGACCGCATTTAACTTCTCCATAAACTAACTAATAAGGTCTACATGGGTTAACACCATAAAGCCAAAGTTATTAGCCACCCTTGTTGTGATGGCAGCAACGTAAGTGTGATCAGATGGGAGCCTGGCGCTGGGAGCCAGCTGTGTGGAAAGAGGGGAAGGATAATGAGGTGGAGAGAGTGAACGAGCTGTGGGCTCATGTCTGATTTGATCAAATTAGTCTTGACATTCTCTGATGCCCATCTGTCACCCAGTGCCGTGTTGTGCAGGCTCACACTGATCCCAAGACAGGACAGGAATAGCCAAGCAAGTCCATATGACGGGAGTGAACGTTAAAGGGATGCGGTGTCTTACTGGTGGTGAAACAGTGGCGGCAGGCGTAGCCCTTCAGCTCCTGTTCGCTGTCTTCACTGTCAAAGTCATCTTCGCTGGCTGAGCTGAGGTCCACTGGAAGGAAGAAGAAAAAACTCTTAATATACATCGCTTTACCACCAACACACATAAGGTCACGTCTTTGTGTTTTCTCTCAGCTGCTACTAAAGGGGTCCAATATACGTACAAAACTCGCTTGAGGGAGGGCGAGAGGGAGTGTTGACAGGCGTCGAAGCTGTCCGTGTCTTGATGCGGCGGAAGACGGGCTGGCGGCGGTGTCTGCGGTGGGCTCGACAACTGGCCGCCTCGGGAGTCTTCTTCCAATAGTAGTAGAAGGTAATCAGCTCTCCCTGAAAAGAAACGAGAAACAAATGGTGTTAAAGCAGGCAAATATATGACAGGGACGCAAACACAAGCATCTGCTGCGATTTGAAGGAGGCTCATCGCTGAGGTGACTGAATTAAAATGATTGAATTTGTCTTCGTTGTTGAAAAACTGGAAAATAGCGTCTGTGAAAGGTCTGCAGATAGGTGGAGTTAAATATGTGGAAAATACAAGTTAGCAGTCAGCTCAGACTTTCACAGTAAAAGGCCGTGGAGTGGGTCAGTCCATGCCAGGATTTGTAGTCGGCTGGGCATGTTTGTGCTGCGGCCCTGTCTGTCCCAGGATTAGGCGAGGAGGCTCACTGAATGCAGGGATATTAGGATCAGTGCATTGGTGGCTGCCTGGGTGGCAGGAGGTTGAATGGGAACAAAAGAACATGTCAGGCAGAGCTTTGGCGCTACAAATAGGGAGTGAAATGGCTCCTCGCCCCTTCACTGGAAGAGTCAATTGAAGTTTAATCAAACATTCGGAGGGGCGCGCTTGCCAGCGAGCGAGGCGGATAAATCCAGTGTACAAAAGGCCGCCAGGAAATCAATACCCAACTGAAACATTAACACATACAATCATGGATCAGAAAGCACTTTGCTGAGGCAGCCTGTGCATATTAACTGCTGCTTTCCGGCCACACTCATAATACACAAGCCCTCAAAATTGGCGACAGGAGTCGGGGACAATTATGCAGTTTCCTGTGAGGCTGCGTCCTTTTCTCCCTCACCATGAACTCTCACTTGTTAGCACTCCTTCACTGTAGCACTATAACAAATACATGAAGGTGTGTTTTGATCATTGGGTGAGCAGTAAGTCACCTGTAATCTTTAAAGCCCAGAGGGCAACAATCTACTGTCTGAGGTCTGGTAAACTGCTGTTCAACAAAGCTCCCAGGGTTTAATGGCTATTGATTGTTTTCCTTCTGCGCTTCAGCCGAGAAACTTGACATAAATTAGTCAGTCCATTGCTCTCTAAAATGCATTAACAGCTTTTCAGCAACAGCTTAACGTCGTCGATCAAAATGTACCAAAACAAACAATAGCAGGAATGCAATTTGATTAAATTGTGGACATTTATAAGTGGCTGAGAAAAGCCTCCGTTCTTTTATTTAACTGAAAATAACATCAGAAAACAGCCGGTAATCTCACAGCAGAACAGGCTGACATTAAGGGAAACAGCTGCTTTTCTCATTTCTTATCTCGTGAAAAGCAAGTCCACTTAGGGCTAGTTGTTGCTGGCTGTGAGAAAACACAGGTCAGAGTCTAGCCAGTGGTTATTCCCTTTATCACTCCAGCAAGTCCTTTGACTATTTGATATTAAGGAAAAAGTTTCTCAATCACTGCTTTGATTGGCAGAAAATGCTCAACTCACTGGGCTTAGACCACTTTAATGAGATCTCCCTTCATGTGGCTCTTAGGGGAAATTCATATCTGCCAGAGCCTGTAGGACTCCATCTTATCAGGCAAAGCAGGGCAGGGAACATTTACTGAGGGTGTCTGAGCTCAATGAAACCTTCTCGCATTTCAGGGTAAATTAAGGTGATACACTTACAAAGCCATCGCTCCAGCGTAAAACGTTCCCAAACCCCACAGCTTGAGCTAGTTTTTTTTAAAAGACCTCTGCTTCTGCAGATGAGCACATCTGGAGTAGTAAGATTGATTCCACATGCAGCCTTTAAAATGAAAAAAAAACCCCACTTGGATGAGGAAAGAAAGATTAATGCTCTACTTGTGGTGTATTTACTGGACTTCAAACAACTGAAAACATTTGTTGTTCACCATTGTGGCGACAACATTGCAGCTATCGATTATTATATCGGCAAAAAGCTCTTGTACATCTGTCTCAGTTGGTCACGGAACTTTCTTGTGCGCCTCCCCTCTTCAACCCGACCGGCCAGTTGGGAAGGCAGGGCGCAGGTGCTAACTGAGAGAAGGCAGGCATCCTGATGTGAAATCTAATTGAAATGTGCAGATCAAAAGTGTCGAGTGGTGCCGAGCGCTGGCTTTGCTCTGTGCTTAATGACTGTTCTCAGCAGTGCCTCTCTGCCTCCTCGCTGCAGGCTGACAACTACACGGCCTCAACAACAGCTTGGCAGACACAAGGAAAGGTCACCCTGCCTCTCCATCACTTACACTGTGTCAAGTACCATTACATTAGGCCGGGGCTAATGAAAACATTAACTTGGGCTTTTGAATGGGGAATTAACAGGTGCACTGATGGGCTGGTGCAGCCGGATGTAAATGAAAAGAGGGAAAACAAAAGCAGCAGCTTAACAAATTCAATCCAAATTTGCTGCGCTGAAAAGTTATTTCTGGTAAGGAGGCTGAGAAAAATGTGCTCTGGGCCTCTTTTAATAAGGAAAACGGCAATAAAAGCTGCAAAGATAATAAATTTGAAATGTTTATAGCTCGCAAACACTGAACACAGTCATCTTGACGAAGGAAAGACTGTTCTGTGACACATCACAGGCAACACTTGCAATGTGTGGCGGAGTTACACAAGATGTTTGTGAGTGAGGAGCAGCCGAAGATGAACATGGTATTACAGCAGTTGAGAGAGGCTTTGTGCTGTAAATTAGAGTCAAAGGGAGACTGACGGATTACCTCTCTCAGCCTGCCTGCATGTCAAATTTGGGTCCTCGGAAGCCACATAAGTCCCATCTCTCACACTGACTGTGTACTTCTCTCTATCAAAGTCACTCTGTCATGCTGCCATATGCCCACAGCAACACCAACTTTCGGTACCTTCTGTTTCCATCCATGATTGGGTTGTTTAGGCAGTCGAGTTTGTCTGCACCCACTGAGGTCTCTGAGGAAAGTTGCCATTTCCATGAACCTGAATCTAAAACAGCTCAAACGGTATCTGGTAAAAATTTATGGAAACACTTGAAATAGAAATCTCGATAGGCTCTGGCTTCCGCGCCATAATTTTCCCCAAGTCCAGTAAATCACTGCAGAGCGGCACAGAGTGTGCTGCTGCTCGGCAGCACATGAGATAGTGACAACATAAGCTCAGCATTATAAGGCCTTTTAGACTGCTTCCATCTGCAGGAGCTTTCTGGCCGGTGGATTATCCGACAAGGAAAGGGCTTACCCTCCTATCACGACACTCAGAGCCTCCATTCCAGTTATTTCCACTTAAAATGGTCGTCTACATACAAGAGGGCGAAATAAATGTTGAGTTCGAGATTATGTGCAGCAGCGTTTTCCCCAAGTTGTGGAGGAACATGTCAGGAGTTTCATCCAATTAGTCAATTTATTGCATATGACATTAATTACTTTAAAATTTATTTCACATTTACTGCAGAATAACCATTAGGATTGAATATTTTCCCTTCAAGCATACAGAAGTCCTGCGTCAGCACATGGATACAAGCTTTTTATGCAAACGTTTTTTGTTTTGTACAGCTGCATTCAAAATTAGTTAATCTGTTTTCGAATGGATGTCAACTAAGGAAAACATATGTAGATGCTATGGCTGAAGTGTAATTTTATACGTTGATAATCACCTTTGTAAGCGGTCACTGTTTGAAACCAGCCTATCTTACTGCCTGTAAGGTTTTGACTTATAAGGTTAACCATGAAACCGCTCTAGACTACAGTATAATTGCGGGTGGGAGTGCTGGTTGAGGCTGAGTGGGAGTCTTCCACTGGGCTCGGTGGTCCTGTGTACTCGGGCAGGGCTGAGGGCGAGGGCTAAACTCATGTATTTACACCCTCATCCCCTCTCAGGCCCAGGCCTGAACAGATGGTTTCTGTTTTTCCTGGCAGATTTGTGACAGAGCCACAAAAGGCCCCTGCTTTGACATGAAGCCAAACGGTTAAGGCCGTTACTGGCAAGAGCAGGGGAAGGAGGAGAGAACAGGGGAGAGCCGAGGAGGGGGAGGGCCGAGTGTGGAGGAGAGCCGAGAGGGAGGAATAAAGAGCCAGCAGTGGATAACAATGGACAATCAGCACTGAATCCAACCACAACGAGTCCTATAAAAGAGAAAAGAACTCAGCAAATAGAAATCGCTGCTAAAAATTTAAGGCAGTCGGGGAGCAGAGAGCGCAGGGAGCATGTGGTTTCTGGGTTCTGGTGGCTGATAGTGAGTTGTGTAAACATCCATTAGTGCAGCGTGAACCTGTGCTCCTCCTGTTTTCTCCACAGTCTGCAGCCGGAGGAGGGAGGATTTTCTTCCTGATTCATTTCAGTAGAGGTGAAGGGGGAAGTATTTCAGAGCTAAATCAAACCGGAGTTTAATTATATATGTGCTCGACCCCTGGACTTGGGTTTCTCCATCGCCTATGGCAGGTTGTACAGTGTATCGTCTGGAGTGGTGCTTGACTTTTCCATCATCCTCGTGCTGCCTGTAACTGTAGGGGGTATAGCTTTATAAATGCTTATGTGGTTAAGCAGGTCAGAGGCACACTTGTGATGCCTGCAGGGCCAGGAAAAGGTGCATGTTCGTTTTAAATCTTTTAGCAGCTTTCCTATTGAAGGTTCTGTGATTTTTGAAAGACTTGGATGATGTACAAATGATGCTTTAGAACTTCAGCTTGACACTAGATGAAACTAATTCACAATAAATTTGCATTAATAAAAAAGACAAACCCTAATATTGTACTTTTCTGCAACATGTCAAGGCACTAGATTAAATAAAATCAGTTTCACGTTTTGCACAATATTGTGGAGGCTGGGTTTAAAGAGGCTGCTTTAGGTCTTTTAAGTTTTAAAGCGGTATTTTCTGAATTAAATACAAAAAAAGTGAATGCATATTTTTAATAGATGTTTTATTTATATTGAGAAAACTGCATGATTTAAAAAGATGTTTAGTAAACTAGAATTTCTGAGGTATCAGCCACATGTATAGTATGCAGCCATTTAAAAAAATACACCTAGGGCACGGCGATGCCTCGAAGACGATGGAGATTGAATAGTGAAAGGATCTTAGCTGGTGGAGCAGAGCGTATGTGAAAGGCGGTTAAATAGACAGCCGTTCCCTGCTGTGCAGCGCCTTTCTGCTGGAGAATGACTGAATAAGCTCTGCTTTCACAGGTCAGGGATGCACATGCTGAAGAATCAGCACTCGTGTTTTTCCTGCTGTAAGCGCTTTTGCCAATGAAAGCAGATTGGATGGCAACAGTGCCTTTTTGCTGGAGGGTCGATGCTGCGTGTTCTGCTGATAAGCTAGTCCCCAAAAACCACAACATGAAGCCTACCCAAAGAACTCAATTACACAGGGAGCTCTGGCTCTCCGGGCTCCATCTATTAGGCAGGAAAAAAAAAAGATTTTGCCTACACTCAGCTGCGCTAAATTGCCTGTGGTCTGCTAAAAGAACATCAATACGTGCTGGTTGGGCTTCCATCAGTCAACAGCAATTTCACTGCCTAAACAAGTTATATCATTTACCAAACACGGAAGCTGTGCCGTCACACCACTGACAGCTGCTGCCAACTGAACCAGGCCCCCGTCGTTTGTTGCTGGTTTAATTAGCGCTTGGACCTAAGTATTTATAATCACGCTCATCCCCAAGGTTCTGGCTGCCGAGCTAAGGACATGGCACTGAATTCAATTTGACGTTTGTACAGATTGTACTGGGGCAAACATCTGCTGTGAGGCTGAGTCGAGAACACTGTTCTCCTGTTGGCCATCCTGCAAACGACAATGATAATCTGTGACGTTAACAAGAACCAAACGCACGCTGTGGCTTCACCTGTGTTGGCTTTCCTAACACACTGCCACTGCACCTTTCTGTCTTTTCCACCTCCACGCCAAAACAAAGCAGGAACCAGCAGCATAAAAACGTCTCTATGAATCAGCTTAATGTTTTTTCTTCTTTCCTGCTTTGCTCAAAGCCGTACTAAACTGGAGTTGTATTGCTGTACTGTGCTACTATTTAAATGTAGATTAACTTTCTTGAAGTAAAGTATGAATGAAATATAATTAACTTTGATGGTGATGTTGAGTCCGTGCCAAAACACTTCATGACCTTTAATATTTAAAGGTGGAGTAAAGGGACTCAGAATGCAGAAATGGAGCCTTAAGACTGATAAAAATACACACACACTCAAATCTTATGTTCCGTGCTTGTAAATTGTTTTATGCTGCTTCACTGAGTTTATTAGATTATGGTTCCTCCGCGTTCTACTGCAAAACATTCTCATGATCTATAAATGTATAGTACAGCAGCATACGTACGCAGGTATGAAGGGAATAAATTACTTTGGTTTTCAAATCTCACTCACAGGACACAAAGACACAAGCTGTACTGAATACAATTTCAGGCATGGCTTGTTTTTGCAGTAATGTTATTTACCCAGTGATGCATATTTTACTTTGTGACTTCAGCACAGTGGAAAGAAAGTGGCGGCTGAACGCTGCAAATAGTCTCCTCTCGAAAATAGCTAAATTCCGGGTAACATGTTCTTATTTGCACATAAATATCAGAGCGACTTTTCATTTGAAATTCCGCCTGCTGTTTCTTTTTTCCACCGGTGACGTTGTTTGGGCTCAGACCTGAGAGGGAGTGGGCTAAAACTTTTCTAATTCGATCCAATTTTCAGCTGCCAGTTTCTCGGTTCAGCTGCACCGCAAACAGTTCTGTAGCTGATCCAAATCAGTTCATCAAATACTATCGGTTGATGTTCCCTAAAACACTGGAACTCCCTCCAGTAAAAAAATATCAAGCGCAGACTTATCTGTGATCTGCCATTTCAGCATATTTAGTTGTTTAAACACTGGAAGCGGCGGGCTCATGTTCCATGACGTCCTCTCTGGAGTGAAGGAAATGGTGGCAGCAGAGCCAGTTGCAGACGGTCAGACGACACACCCACTTCCCCCTCTGGGCCTTTATGTGACTTTATATAAGGCATTCCTGAGTGCTAGTCAGGCCTGGTGTGTTTACACAGCGCTGGGTGCCTACCCCTGGCACTGGTTGTACGAGCTGTGCTGGCGCTTCAGGGGCAGCGCGGCTAATAGGAGCTAGCGGGAGGAACAGTGAGGGGCAGACACACTGTACTGAACCTCTGGAGCCCTGGATATCAGCCCAAGAGCTGCAGGATTTAGGGCAGGAGCACTCGTATTTCTGCAACATGCTTCTTTTTTCCCCCTCTTTTTTTTTGGATGGCTCGGCATGCAAGTGGAATAACAGAAATGTTTGTGTGTGACTGGAGATAATGGGAAAATCTGTGTCATTTCCCAGACCTAAAATATCTTGAGATATTGCAGCGCTCGTGTTCCACAGATAGGATTTGGGAACGAGCAGGTAGAAAATAAATGGAGCTTTCCTCGGGGTATTGACTGGCACTCGCTCAGATCAGTCTTACAGCACGGAAGCAAGTTCAATCATAAGCGAAGATTTTTTTTCCCTCCCCTGTGCGACAACCCAGGCTTTTCAGCGTCTACACTGAGCTAACGCCCATTTTACCCCTTCTCCTCAGGTTGCTACTACCCCAGCCCTGCTCTCCCAGTCATCTTTTCATATTTTTAAAGGGCAGTTTATTTTCCATTTGCAGGGGGAAAATTAATCTTTCTCTGCTCTGTGGTGGTGGCAGGCCCAGATCCTGGAGGAGGTCTATTACCTCTCCTGCCAAGTAGACTCCCCCTCCAGGTTGAATTGCATTAATACCTCCTTTATAGCCAATCAACTGGACTAGTCACATATTTCAAAACCAGCGCAAAATAATTGAGGAAACTCTGTGAGGAAACAGTATTCGTACACTTTAATCTCTTATTCAAGAGGTTCAAAATGGTTCTGAGGATTTAAAAAAAAGCAGCACAAAAGGAGGAGACACGAAAGAGTTCATGAGTAAAAATATTACACGATATGTAGGGGGTGTTGGAGGACTGACATACCCTCACCTCAGAGCAGACGAGGAAATGAAGCGGATGAGAAGTATGACAAACACCTTTGATTTTCCTTTGATGTCTGTGTCAGCACTGAATCGGCACACTTCCAACAGGAGCAGCCTCACAGAAACAGCAAGGCTTGCACTGTTTTACGAATCACAATGCATATCTAAGAATAATTTAACAGCCGAGTCAAAAGGTGTAAAGGACTTTGAAGCAACACATGCAGCGTGTCCCCCTTTACTGCCTGTTAGAGCAGAGATAAAAATCAGGAACTTCTGAAGCCTTCAAGAGCTGTGTTGTGTATAAAATAAAAAAAGATCATAAAACGATGTTGTAGATCAGCTCAAACATAAACTACAAACTACGGCGGCTCTGTTTGGTTTTAACATCGGATCATATTCAGGTTAACTGCTGTTAATCATTGTTCGGCCTCAATCTGACCCATTTGAAACAAGTCACATGGAGGAGTGAAACAGTGGCAAGAGGAACTTCCCACTACTTGTAGATAAACAGCACAGATACAAAGCATGAGAGACAGTAAATTATCTACAAGTTTACAACTAGCAGAAGTCTACTTCATCCACAGGCGCGATAATCTCAGTTTCAAAAGGGAAAGTGTTTCAACAGCAACACAAATCTGAGCTAACATTTTGAGTTTGTTTACATCAGCAAACAATGGAACTTATATTTTCAGGTGCGATCTAGTGAGAGAGAAACACAAAAAATGCTCTAACCAAAGCATTTTGAATGTATCTCTGATTTTTCTGACCGGGCCTATAAAAGAAAGCACAAACTGCTTTAATCACCTTCTGACTCGACTGGTATTTGCTCCTATCAAACGCTCGTTTCGCTTAAAATAACGGCCATTCAGACCTTTATATGTATTTTCAAAAGGCTCTCATCACAACCTGCTTTTTAATCCCAGCGGAAGCCGTCACGCCGGACTTTAGAAAGTTGGCGAAAATATAAAAAAACAAAAAAGAAAAGTCGAGTGCTCGTCCGACACTGTGGCACAAATGCGAGATAAAGCAGGTTACAGCTCAGACCCGAGATCTGCTGTAAACACAGGGCTTCAAATCACATCTGCACAACTTGTTTACTACTTGCTAACAGAGGGTGCTAATTAATGTTCAGCATGCAACTTCACTGGAGTCTGTGAAGTACATTTAGCCTTTTCTCTTCTCGGGTATAACAAGTGGTTTTTTTTTTTCTTTCCCCTTTTCCAGTGAGCCTGAAGGGAGATCTGATAATACTGCAGTACAGTTGTTGGCAGGCAGCACTTACTTCTTATCAATAAGGCCTCTGGTTAAAAAGCGGCCATGCTCAAAATATCACACTAAAAAAAATGTTTTTCACTGCTCCAGCTTTCCATTAGTTACAAGCAAACTGCATGTCTTTCATTTCTGGTTTCAGTATTTTTAAAAGACTAATGAAATACACTGAAAAAGTTGAGGCGTGCAGAGGGAAAGAAATGATCTTACCGTTTCTTTGTTGGGCAGCAGCTCTTTCCGGATCCTGAAGAAGTTTTTGCCGAACTGTCTCAACCCTTTAATGAAGCGCTTCTGCAATTTTTTCACAGAGGAAGAGAGAGAGAGAGAGAGAGAAAAAAGGCCAGTCAGTATATGTGAAGTCAGCTAAACTGCGACTGCATAAAGTTGCTGCTTAGCGCCACGGCAAAACAATGTTTTCACTTCACCAGTCTGTGGTTTGAGAGGTTTGATGGGTATTTTAGAAACCTCTGTAGCCGTTTAAACTCCGGAGCAAACACAAGCCATGCAGGGCAAAACGAGAAAGGAAATGACAAGTAAGGCAGGGAGAGACGCTGAGATTAAGCTCGTCTTTTCAACGTGCAGAGAAAACACAGTCGGACAAATTCAATCTGATATATATATAAAAAAAAAACATACGCAACAGTGGGGATGTTAATCTCCCAAGTGAAAGTTCAAAGTCAAAGCCTAAACTTGAGAGTTGAAAAGCAAGAAAATGCCTCACTGTGCATGGTGGCCAGTTTCTATTCTCTTCTTCATAATTTTGTTAATTTTAAAAACCACAGAACAAATGTCAAAACGCACTCCTAACAAATATATTCTGACGAGAGTGAGGGCAGCTGAAATGCACGATGACAGAAATCGGCTACTTCATAACATCGGATTAAATCTGACATGAAAACTGAACATGCCACCTCACCTCGATGGGAGCACAAACAGCACGAGAAACGAACACAAACCGAGAAATCCGAGCAGGCAAAATATATTTCTTCTCCTTTAAGAGCCACAGACTGCGAGCCATAAAAAGCAACGGCTGAAAACATTCATAACCAGCGAAGCAGACAACCAACAGATTTACTTTCTTGCTCCAGAGGCGAGCCCCGTTCCTCAGTGATCTCAGCCAACCGTTTCCACCAAGTAACTCCAGCAAAAAGCAAGGAAAAGTCCTCAGGGAGCACGGCACAAATCTCTACGTCCAGCCACAGGTAAAAGGAAAAATTAGGGGGCAAATCCACAATGTCTCTGACAGTACGACGATGTTTTTTTTTTTAACAAGAAAGAAATAGCTTGTCACTCTCTGCTCTTCCACTACAAAGGGGAAGGCTTTACATGTGATCTTTCTGCAAGAGAGCCTCTGGTTCGCAGCAGGCTGGAAAACCCGAACTGGAGTCCTGTGTTCCTTCATGCCAGAGTTGAGCACAGAGCTCATTTCAGCCTGTTCTTGATCCTCTGACACTGAATAAGCAGGCTTCAGGTCTCTAAGCCGACACAGGTGCAAACCTGAGCCACTGCTTGGTATCAAAACTGCACCAGAGCAGTCTATTTCCTTAACAGCAGTCCTTTTAAATGCACTCAGAGCTTATGGTGAGCAGGAGCAAAACTAGCTGCCAGCCTGAGAGGGGAGGCAGGCTGACACAATTTGTGTGGAGAAAGGTCTTGGACATGGTGGAGGGAGACAAGTGAGAAGGAAAACCAGACATGGAGCCTCCCCGGGCGCGTTCAGGAGTTCATTTTCCATGTCATGTACTGTACGTTATGTAACCACAGATTGTTTACATACCCAGCTCTGGTGGGGAACAAAGGCCAAATTTACAGAAGTAACACAGCCAGCTGCAAAACACAACTGTTTTTCAGGGGGGGAAAAAAATTACAGGCGAGAGAGAGAAGTCTATCTAACCAAACAGGAGCGAATGACTATACTTATCTCCATTACGCAAACAAGCCGGACAGTCAGAAGTTTTCCAGCTTCGGTGTGTAATTGCAAGGACAAAATGTGAAAGTACAGACGTAAATCAGAGCAGACTAAACAAGAAGAGGGCCCGATTAGAGAAGCTAGATGTGCCCTGCTGACAGCCGAACAAAAACGCCTGTCCCGTCAAGTGTCACGGGACGACGGTTAATTTGCATTCCATCCCTCTGAAGGTGTAGCGGTTGATTAGCCAGTAGATGGAGCCGTCTCTAACAGAAAGTGTTTCGCCCCACATGTGAAACTCATCTCCAGGCACTGGAGGGGTTAAGGGCAGATTACCATTTGGACTGTCACTCAGACGTCCAGAGCTGCACATATAACCCAGAGGATCATCATTACAGGGGCTTGTTTGACAGGTGATGACAAAGCTGTGTAAATATCTGTGTGAAATAGCGGCTTCAAAAGTGAAAAAAAAAAAGTGTGAAATATTTGAATAAACCTGAAAATAAGAGGGATGACGTCTGTTTAGCAGCCACAAGGTGCATCTTTACCTGAGCTGGTGTCAAAAATCAATTCGCATATAACCTGTGTCTGCCCTAATTATGTCACTTTAATTATCTTCTCCAACTGTACTATTTACTCAGCCTGTCCCTTCATCTTCACAGAGGAGCTTCATGCATGCTCCCCCTCTCCCCTCCGACCCTCCTCCCTTCCGTTTTCTTTCTCTCGCTGGCTCCCTCCTCCCTTCTCTACATGTCGGCTCCAGTTTAAGGCTCCATTTCAGCTGCCTGGGCTCACTGCTCTCCAGCCCAGCTAATAAATCATCCGCCAATCTGCTCCCTGAATCGCTCTGCCCCTGCTCCGATTGCTCCAGCCCTCGGTTGCCAGGCAACACAGCGGCAGAGGAGGGGCTGAGAGAGAGCCAGAGCGAGCAAGAGAGAGAAAGAGGGGGGAGAGAGAGAGAAAGAGAGAGAGAGGGGGGAGGCAGCTGGGTGGAAGCGCTACCAAATGGCCATCCGCTGTGCAGAAACAACAGGCTTCTCTCTCTGAGTGTGTTCCAGAGAGCTGGCGCTTTTCACCCGCCCCAAGTTTTCCCCTCAGAGCCCAACAGTGCACTATTGTGAGGCTGGAGAGGAGACATATAAAAGGAGGAGGAGAACGAGCAAAGAAAAAAAAAAACAGATTCAATAGGCCATTGTTGTGTGTTGTGCGCACTTCCTGCTCGAGAGTTGATTGTCAGGAGTTGTTAAACTGGTTAAGATAATGCTGACATCGGGGCACAAAGATGGTATCATGATGACAAACAGAGTGCAGGCTCACACATGGAACATAACTCCAGCTAAATGTCATCCTGTGAAAAAAAAAAAACAACACTGACGCAACGCCGTCCAGCAGCAAACAAAGCTACTTCCACTCAATATGGAGTCATTATAGTTGACTTGTTGTTTAAAGCTGACCTTTTCCGAGCCTGCTGCGAATAAACCCAGAGGGCCGAGGACAATCAGTCAGCAAGCCCAAACCAAAACGCTGCTGTCTGTTTTGAAATATCGGCTTGTAATAAGCTTGGCCATGGTGCACAGAGAGGAAATCACAACATGCCTGAAGAGGGGGAACCGCACTGACAGACACCAGACTACCCACATCCTCTTTGCACCCAAGATAGAGATACAATCTAAGTTTAGATATGCTAAAATGTGTGCTGTTGTGAAAGGACAGATGTGTCCCTCAATTACAAAACTTTCTTTTAGAGTCTAAAAGCAAGATAATCGTTTTTTTAAGAGCTATAACTTCGCTCAGACGGACCTAAAGTGCTGTTTTAAGAATTTTACTCAAAACAAACATAACAAACTGTGACCTCTGGCAGGCAACACTGCTTTCTCTTGCTGGCACGGACACAAAAGGTGACAGGAAATTCCAGCACACACCCATCCTGCCTGCTATTTAGCTGCTCAAAAAAACACTGCTGGCACCGCACCATAACGGTGATAAAATACACTGTTGACATTAAACTTCCTGCAGCCTGCAGCAGGGGACGCGGGGCAGTGTGTTGCTGCATTTTATCTGGTACTTTTCGCTCAGGCGGTGTGTCTCAGGTCTGTAGGCTCGTGTTCTACCACTGGGGGGCCGCTACTCTCTCCCTTGTCTTCCTCATCCCCCCAGCCTCCCACCTCCGTGCTGTCGGCGGCCCGCTCCAGTCATCCATCAGCCAAAGACACAGCCGGAGATAAGCCGCGGCACAGCGCAGCTGGCTGAGGAATAGACCTCCCGCCCTGCAGCAGTCATAGATCAGCCTCTCCGTCTCTGACATGGCGACACACAGCAAGGCGGCTGCTGCTGCTTCTGATTGTTTATATGGCACCTCCTGTTGGCCGATGCATTATTAGCACCACTTATGTACAATCAGGAATGACAGCAGCCTCCGGTGAGGAGACATTTCACTGCATCAAGTTTTGCGGGTGGATCCTTTGATGACCTTCACCGAGCCTGCAGGTGCGAGGAATTAACTTACTGATAAAACGCCAGCCTTACTTTGACCATTACTGACACACAGTGTAGCTGAGCTGATAACTTTCAGAATAAAATCATCTTGTTTGACACTTGACATCAATAGTGATAATATTTATGGATATGTGATAAGAATCAGAACATATTTCACCATTAAAAACACATAAATAACTAAATGAAGCTGCAGCAAAATCTTCGGTTGACACCGTATTTTATCACTGCAGTAAAAGTATTCACTGTGTTGCTTTGCTGGCTGATTATCTGCCCAACAAAATAATGATTGCACCATAGATTCTAACAAAACTGGATTTACAACTTGAACGATTTCACAATCACTGAGCCACAACTTTGAGACTTTTTAGCAGTCAGTCCCCAAAATGCTTCACTTAGTTAACAAGATTCTGCATTGAGAAGCAGAAGTTGTTGATGATCGTATCCTGTCTGCTAATTGTGGTTTCATGCACCACAACAAGTGGTCATTTAAGCAGGAGAACTATTCGATGTTGCAACATAATATCTATTTTGCAATAAGGCACGAGTGAAAAGACACATCACAGCAACGAAAAGAAACAACCTGTGTGCTTTCTGGGTTTTAAACATTGTATTTTTGCCGTTGAGGCTATCACACAATCAAAAGCAAGGCAAGAGAGTTTCTGTGTGGGCAGCAGGCATCGATTTGGCATCTGATGAAGCACACACTTACAGAAGTGATGCAGTGGGATTGCCTCTCTGTTAGACTTTAGTAAAATCAGAGCACTGCTCCATGTCTGGCTGTCTGGAACGCTTTCCACCAGCCCATAATAAGAGATTACATTTTCTCCTTTTCTTGGTGGTTAAATCAACCACTCCTCTACCCTCAGCAGCCACTGAGTAACAGCTACGAGGAGGTTAGACTGTGGGGCGGATGTTTCTGATGAATTATTTATGGTTTTGTGTTTTATTTACTTTATAATGCATGAGATTTTTCTTTGGTGTAATCTATAGTTATCGCCTTACTGACGCATCAAACGGTTTGAGCGGCGCTCACCTCAGCATGATGGATTTTCACTCGTGCTAATAACGCCACGGTGAGAGATTGTTCAGAGGTTGACTGCCACAAATCTTTTTGGAGTGAAATAATTTTCTGTTCCTGCGAGAGGACAATAAAAATGAAACAACACTGTGCTTCGCGACGTTGTCACTTCCTCCCGAGCCGTAATGAAACGGCTTACAAATGATGATGGCAGTGGTCTTATCTTTACGTGGGGTGTGTGCGGGGAGAAATTATAAATATTTTTCTCGAGTTTAGGGGGTTGAGTCAAAATCCAGGATTATATGTGGCAGCAGCTGCAGGCACAGAAAGGAGAGGGAAGGCTGGGTGTAGGGCAGGGGAAGTCAAAGGGGGGTGGTGGTGGTGACAAGTGACCCCGCAGACAGGCTGATTCTGTCATTTCAGCGGCCCCCGCTGTCACTTTTATTCACATCTCTAAAAGAACGGCAGAGGTGAAAAAAGAGCAGGCAGGAATAATGAAGCCCGTCCTGGAGGGGATGAGATGGGAGAGGGAGAGGAGGGTGATAAATAAATGAGGAGCAGCAGGGCTGGTATCTCCGAGTGCGTCATGGTCGGAGCCACATTTACACCTGTCCCTCAAGGCTGCAGGGCTGGAAAGGCACAAGTGGTGATCAGATCACTGGAAGCTGTGTCCTTGACTGGCCAGAGTCGGGATGCTGCTTCCCGAAGGCTGCACACACTGTGGGGCAGGTGGAGCACAGACAGTCTGCGGACGGCCTCCACCCGCAGACACAAAACACACCCGGCACTGAACACGGCTACCACTGTGTACTGGACTGTCTCACAGTCTCCGCGACTCCACTTACATAATGCCGTCGGAACATGATGAAATAAGTCAGAGCAAGCGTGGATGGAGCTTAACAACACACAGGGCCAATACTCCAGAACTATTAAACTACATTAACAAATGTTGTGATACAAACTCCAAGCAATTACATTATTGTCAAAAACTTAAAAATGTACTTCTTTTGTTAGCATATGTTAAGAGTTTTAAGTAACCTTCTGTTTGCTGATGAGTTTACGAGTACTTTTTCATGTATTTGCCATAAAGTGATATGAAGCTTAACCAATAAATGGACCAAGCAAGCACATCAGTTAATATTGCATATGTTTTGTAATAGTGTATATTCTTGCCAATAAGTGCAATACAGAGGAAATTTAGAACCACTGTGTTCAGTATTACTGGTCCAGCAGAATGCAAAAAAGAGGATTTAGTTTTACAAATAAAAAAAAGTCATAAATGTGCAAACAATTACAGTTGGCTGATATATTGTATTTGCATGTAATAAATGTACGATATGCTTCTTTTTTAACACAGCCAAAAATCATTATCAGTAAGATTAAACATATATATGTCATGTAAGAAGTGAATGTTTTTTATTTTTTCTAGCTGGTGTCACTCAGTTTAATACTACATAAAGATTCCAATATTAATGTGTTATTTAAAAACCCTATAATCCAAACATTTTGCCTATTCAAAACAGCCAAGTTGGGCCTGAATCAGGTTATTTACAGCCTCTGCTGTCGAGACTCTCCAGAGCTTCTCTGACAACTTGTCTGCGGTCGACCTGCTGCGGTTCAGTGTGGCAATAAAGCCTCCATCAGCGAGCCTGTCCCCTGCTCTGATCACCTTCACACAGATGTTCAGCCTGGCGCCAGCAAACACGCATAAGTAAAAGGCAAACTCATAACTAGTCCACAAAAGGATGGCTGACTTAATTTGCTGTGATTAACCCTGATCCGGCTTAATCTAAATGTGGCCATCGTGTTCGATTACGAGACAAATATGCCGGTTCATTTCCACTTGAATCGAAGCTCAGCAAAAGACTGCCAAGCTTCACGATTACAAAACCATATCAAACAGAAAAAAAACGGGTGATTCACCCAGGAGGAGGGAAAACTAACGCAACAGAATCTGAGTGCTGGAGCTTTGTGTTTGTCTACAGTCAGATCAGTCAGTAGATCTTTAAAAAGGGAGCGGGTATACAAACATGTAGTGCAGTGTGTCATAACGCATCAAGGCCAAAGCCGCAGCGCTTAGTTGTTTTGACATGGTGTAATTCAGCGCTTTCATTCCCCTCCTTCCCACTCATGATGTGGCGTTTGATCAGGGAGAAGGGCTGCCATTTTCTGATTCCAGCCCTTCAAACATCTGCGGCAAAATTCGCATCTAAATTCAAATGGAGGCTAGCGTTACCAGCCCTCGATCTTTTCCTCTTTCCAGACTTCCATGCTAAAGATTTATTCTGGGGGTGATAAACAGGATGCAGCTGCTCTCGAGCCTTGGAGGAGCTGGAAACTGACGAGTGTTTTTTTTTTTTTACTGATGCCTTGTGAGACTCGGCCAAGAGCCCCGTTGTAAAGTCCCTCTCAACAGCTCCCTCTAAAGTCACAGACATGCAGGTATCCAGACCAAACACAAGAAGCCTTAAAAAACTCCACCGAATGAACTGAAGTGACACATAAATCTGATGCGTGTGCCAACTTTGATGTATATCCGTCATTTTTCTTTATTTTTCAAGCAAGATATGTGTGTGTTGATGCGTTTTTAAATTAAAAAAACAAATTATTCTCTTACCACTTCATCCTCAGACCAGCACTTCTCTATCAGCTTGGGTACCGGCTTCTTCACCAGGCGCTGCAGAGCCTTGCCTGCATCGTAGCTGCTCTCGTGAAGCTAAAAAAAAACAAAAAACACAGCAGACAACACATATTTCTCATTACAAAACAGCGTATGGATGGATTAAACAGCAGCTTCTACTAAGGCGGCAACGCTCTCTACAGCTCGAGCTGCATTCACACCTTTTATTGAGAGATTTTACTTCCAGGTGTTACTACAAATCTCAGGGCATCACAGGAAAAGCCGTGCCACAGAGCCGAGAACCGGCCTGGAAATAAACAACACGGTGACAAAGGCGAGCGCTGTGCGGCTTTGAGCTTTGTGTCACATTCAATTGGGTGAAGCAGGCAGCGCCGGAGCTCTTCCTCCGAGAATAAACAAGCATTACTCATCGGAATTGCAAATAGAGAGGAAGGTCAAGAGACAATGACCTGCCCGCTATGTTAATTTTCCAGTTTATAGAGTCGGAATATAAATGCCCTGTTTATGATGATTCTAATCTCTTTCTTGTGCTTGATTTCTCGGTATTCATTGTCAAAGTGACGGACAAATCTCTCATTGTGCCGAATGCATTGTTAGCTCCTGAGGCTGGGCTTACTATGGGGTGGGTGGGTGGGGGGGTCGGCTAGTCTGCTGGCTCAGGGGGGCCTTGTCACCGCCCATCAATGCCACAGCTAAACCCTCAGCACAATCTCTGCAATTCACATTTTATCATGCAACTCAGGCAGATTAATAGTTTCTTGTTACACACGCCGCCAGTGCTAGAGTTGTACTTGTTGCAGAGCTACTTACAGTGTTAAGTGCGTTTAATGTAGTGTCGTCCCGAGAGGCTGCTAGACACCCATCTTCTGTTGAGCCTCCGTCACACATCCCTGCAAAGGCAGCCATGCTCCTGTGGACACAACACGATGATATCGACGTTATAAAAGCCCAAAGATGTAGCTTCTGCAGCTGAATGATTTTGGGGGAAAAGAGACATTTGTAAATTTTAATGTGTTTTTTTAATGTAATTTTTAAGTTGTGCTTTAGTTCAATATTCAGCGTGTAATAGATTTAAAGCACGTGACTGAGTTTTCCCATGAGACACCGACAAAACTGAGACTGTCACACAAGGAGGACGACATTATTGACGCCACAGTTTAAAACCTGGGTCGTAATATGTATCCTAAACTGCAGCTTTTGCAGTTTGCTAGTTGTGATTTCAATTAAAAAACTGATTAACTGTTCAGTCATGCACGCTGTAAGAATATCACCTAAAGTCAACGTGGATATACTCCTTTAATAACATCTCAGGGGCACTGAGTAGTTGAACTGAACACCATTCCTGACATCCAACATGGCTACTTTCAAAACTTCATAAAGCTAAAAACAAGCTAAACAAGGTCACTCAACTAATCAAACATTCACTAATAAGCTGGAGCAAAGATGAAACAACTATTTAGCAATTATTTTTAATAATGTTCTGCATAAAAATCACGCATCGTTAAGGCGTCTTCAAGTCTCACTTCATAGTAACTTGATTCATTTAGAGTTTTTTTTTAACAAAGTAAGAAAGCCAGGTTCTTGTGCATGATACTGGTCAGAATGAAAACAGACTTTGGGGGAGTTTCTTAACAACACAGTCTGCCATTGTGGGAGTTAGTAATTAATTATACGGCAGCGTAGCAGGAAAAGTCAGTTAACACGCATCACTTGAACCGAGACGACATCTCATGGAGCCACGATGACTGATTTCATCCCATGATACCGCACCAGATGAAGTGCAACATTAATAAAAAGCCTTAACATCTTGTAGCCCTGGGACTACAAGGATCTGCTGAACTAATGTTGAGATAAGAAACAGCAAACTGGTACACAGTGGAAGGCAGTGTCATGTGTCTGACTACTATTTTTAAGTACACTCACATACCACTCCTCTACAGGCAGAGGACAATCTGGAATTATATTTTTTCAATGTGTACTTATTTCATTTTTATATTACGTATATTTGTATTTTTTATTGCTGCTGCTCTTCCCTTTTTTATCATTTTATTTTATTTTTTCCCTCTATATAAAGCTGACTGGTGAAAATGCACAAAGAATTCCAAAGTACCTGCACTGTAATGTGCACATGGCAATAAAACTATCCTATTCTATTCTTTTCTATTACATTCTAAACCTCATTCGTGATTTCAAGAGCTCAGATCTTGCGACGCTGCCAAGTTTAAATTCCTGCGTTTCTGCGGGCTCACCTTGCGGCTCTGAGGTACATGAGAAGGTCACAGTCATTGACCCCCGGCATCCAGACCAGCTCCTCATTCTCGGTCACGGCCTGGCCACCAGGGGAGGGGAAAGGCTGCAGCTCTGGGAGCTTGGCCTAATTAGGTCCACAGAGAAGGAGAGGGACAGATGGTGTCACACTACAAATAGCATGCAAGCTTGAAGAAAATATCAGCTTTCAACCCCCTGTCATCAACTTTTCACCGTGCGGCTGAGTGGTGGCAGCGGGGACAAGTTACAGTGACAACGGTCCAACGTCTTAACACAGCAGTGAGCGACTCGGATGACTTTCTGCTGCAGATCAAATGAACAACACTGTCTGAAGGGGATCGATATTCCTCACAGAGATGGGAGACGATACAGATTCTCAAAATTAAGGGGCCAACATAACTTACGGATATATTTAAACTTGGAAAAACTTCATTGCATTCAAAGTTTTCACACAGGAATGCAGCAATGTTTGACCACATCTCAGGCCAGTAGTTGCAAATGTTAGAGGAAATTATCATGCAAACTGAATCCATACAGTAATACTTTAAGTCGCACTTTTTAGTGTTTATAACCAGCATATTAATATTTAATAAAGGGTTTATAACACACTATGATGTTGTTGTAAATGGCCATGTTTAGGATTTAGGGCTCAAACAACACTGACACTGATTATTAGTAATCAGTTATACATTTACAGCAAAAAATAAAGTCTTCTGTCAAAATTAGGAATAACGTCAACACAAAACTATGTGTGTCTACGTGTTACACATGCGCATTTTTTAAAAAACTCAGAGATAGATAGAGAAAGGCGGCTGCATCATAGCCAAAGCAGTGAATTTTTTATTAATTTATTTAATCGAAAATCAGTTTTAAATAATATATCGACACCAAAGACCAGAAAAACGCTAAATATTCGATCTAATAATCAACCAGACTTTAACTCCTCCTGTGGGCATTGATAAGTGGAGAACGGTGGATAAACAGATAATGAAAAATACAACGTTGTATTGTTTTATATATAGTAAAACACAGTTCAAAAAAACTTCTACGCTTCTACTTCTTACTCATCCACACACTCAAGCAACAGTATTCTTTATCGTACATTCTGAACACTTGTGACTGATGCTAACCCACTCCTGTCTCATCTGTGTTTACCTTTTTTAATATTATTATAGTTGTTGTTTTTGTTTGCTTGTTTGTTTTTTGGTAGTTTTAGTCTTATTGTCTTCCGTTGCTTTTCAAAAAATTCCTGCTATTTCTTGTTTGGATTGTTCGTATTTCACTTTACTCCTTTGTATGTCTTATTAAATGTTTGCAAATAAAACTTCTACGCAAATTAGGATGTTTGCTGAATTTAAAGGCTCTTGAGTCCATCAACAGAACTGTCATTTTCACACTGGCATCACTCCTGGATACTATGCTGTCCACTATATATTAAATATTTACCTTCAGACAGAATGCAACAGATGCACTACATTTTAAATACTAATCCCTCCTGTGACAACAGCATTGCAGAATGAAGGAAATGAACTTGTCATTATCAATAGATTGAACTAATGTGTGGCACAAACTGTTAAAAGATAAACATCCCAAACTAGGACGGATCTTGCTTAGAGATGCAGATAGGGGACAAAGGAAGAAGGAAAAGCGTGAACTCGTGACCCCGACAGGGATCTATTGGCTCTGTTATGCTATAAAAAGGGGAATTTTGCTGGCATGGTTTGGGTCCTCTTGTCCTCTTAGATTAAAGAGTCACTGCAAATGAACAAAAAGGTGGTCTGAATGATCACCTCTGAGATATTTTGGGCCGGAGTGTTAGACGGAGCTCTCCATCAGCGAAACAACAAATGAGGTAATGCCGTTTGGAAGACTGGTGTTTGATTCCTCCAGCCGAGTTCCAGATACTTGGAGACTCAATGCTAAAGTGCACTGAAGGTCAACACCTTACCAGGAAAGTTAACGTTGTTTTTTCCTTTAATTTGTCACCCGTCTGTATACAAGAGTTACACACTCTCAGCCAACTATGTGATAAAGAAATATCAAAGTTTAGCATTAAGCCATATGTCATTTTCACATCGATGTGCGTTGTGTGCGCCGACTTACTTGATGACTGGGTCCCACTCGGATTTCCCCTTGTGTGCTGTTTAGTCGCCTGAGAAGAGACAAATAGAGCAGACTGAGACAAAATATTTACTCATCAAAATTTCAAAGCTAGAAAGTCTGCCGGCGCGGTTGAATCAGACGAACAGCTACACAAACTACATGAATGGGAATCATGACTGGTTGAAGCCTGATAGCGCAGAAGACAATAAAATGTGAGAAACTAACAACTCATAACCAAGATGAGATCAAATGCAAACCAAGAGGACAAGGCCAGCACTTTATATCCTGAAACTCTTCATGGGGAAGTCACATTTGAGACAAGCGTGTATTATTTTATGTGGAAAAGCACGTCAAGGTTTCAGGAGAATATTCCCCGTCTACTGCTCCTTCACAGCGAGCTGAGCAGAGCACATTTGCAGGCCTGATATTGTGGATGCAGCAATAAAACAGAATCCCCTAAAAGGAGGAGGAGGAGGAGGAGGAGAGGGGGGAGCTGGCTCTGGATATGCAGGGTGAGAGCCTCTGAAACGGCTGCCGGTACAAACGTTGGTAGCCATAGCAACTGCAATTTAATAATAGTGTTCCGAATCTCCAGCTGCAGTGGATTAAAGAAAATGACAAGATGTTCCTT
Organism: Dascyllus trimaculatus; assembly: GCA_024666655.1. Lineage (NCBI taxonomy): Eukaryota > Metazoa > Chordata > Actinopteri > Pomacentridae > Dascyllus > Dascyllus trimaculatus. The sequence goes on from CM045452.1 coordinate 26,410,190, forward strand.
TTGAAAAGCCTTTCCTTCTGTTGCCTAGGCAACAGCGCCGATTTTCATACAAGCAAGCGCGGGGCGGCCCAGAATCTGTCGGCATGATTTGCACCCGGAGAAGCTCGCACTCCATCACCGAGACCTGGAGGAAACTTGAGAGGCCGCAGCCCTCTGGTCTCTCCACAGTCCCTCCAACCACACAAACCTCTGTGACGGGCGCGCATGTGGCTCGACTCCACTTTCCCCTTTTGGACGGACCTCCACGTCCTCTCAGAAAACAGCGAGTTTTTAAAGAGGTGTACGAGGCCAAAAACTGAATTTCATAACGCTCCGGAACATGTTGCAATACTTTTATTTTATTGTAAACATGTTCAGTGGATGAGACAAACACCCTGAAATTGGCAAACTGCAAGAACCCAGTGCTGAATGGCGCTGATCAAGATAAAACAGTGAAGTTCCTTGCATCATCAGCCCTCCAGATTAGATTGTAAAGGTTTCATAACAATTTCGAAACACTTAAATGCTACTTTGAGCTGTGGTTCACATGCCATTATTTGACGCAAACTTTTAAATAGCTTTTAGAGACGAATAATAACTGTCTCTGGGTTTATTAGAAGCTTGAAGCAAAGAAATGCAGAATAATACAGAATATCTTACAACAAATACCATCTAAATCTGTAAACCTACATTACTGAGATGTCTATAGCGTCTAATATACAGCGTGTGCGTGAATCTGTTTTGCGTTCCTGCCCGGAGAAAGTTCTGCAAACGTGTTCCTGACGATGTGCAGTCGGCCAGGTCCGCGGCGCGTTTGGCAGGAGGCTGTAAGGATGACAAATGAGGACCTGTGCACCAGAATAAGAACAGCGTGTCTGAAGACAGCCGTGTTTTAATGCTGCACAGGTCCTGAGAGAGAGGAGGAGGAGGCGGAATACAGATCACAGCAGGAAGGCTCGCCGGAGTTTTCCATGAAGGGCTGCCTGGAACAGAAACCCTGCACAAGCGAGCCCGTACATGCATGTAAGAAGAACTGATACATCCTCTAATTACAGCCTTGTTCAGTGCTACCTCTAATTCTTGCGGATAAATCTGTAAAAAATAAACAACTCTTGTGCTTTAATTCTATTAATACAGATGAGAAGGGCATAAATGAATCTTAGCTGCTCTGCTCAAAGGATTAGTTATAATACTGTATCCAGTAATAATGTTTATTTTTTCCCCCCCCCACTAATAAGCAGCTCAAAGCCTGTTGCCTTGCACAATAAACAATGTAAACAAGCCCATTTGTTACTTCCAACAAGTTCAGCTTTAACTCAGCATTAGCACACAATCTTGTCAAGTAATTACAGGCTTACTTTATCAAACCCAAACAACAACGTGACAGTCTGGTCAACTTTGTGTGTGTTTGAGTGCGTGTGTGTGCAATCAAGGATAACTCCGCCCCCCTCCATCAATTTCAGCCAATCAACGCGCGGAGCTGTGGCACACTGACATAATTGCAGCAGAGCAAAAACACAACCCAACTTCACGGTAATAGCTTCACGACAAGCGGCTTGTGCAAACCCCCCAGCTGGTCTGCAGAGCCGGCTGAGCTCCATGCGCCATGTCATCCCCCGGTTGTAAACAGGAGCCGCAAAATGGGAGCCAAGGGAAGCCTCTCCGGGTCTCAGGACCGCTCTGGGTAGCGACGTTGATGCAATAAACACCGTGCATGCGTGTGGACCGTGATGGGAGCATGCTAACAAAGGTGTCACATCGCTGTATTTCCATTATGGCTGCGCGTAACGGTATGCGAGCTGCAGTGACAGCCTGCATGCTCCCAGCACTCGTCCTCCCCCGACAACAAAACACAGCCGCCGAGCACAATGACAGCGATGCGGGCAGCCCGCAATCACCGCACAGTTCCGTCAGACAGCCGGAAAATAAAAGACGCGCAGCAACCCAGCAAATGGCACCAGAAAGAATAGGAGCGCAAAAAAACCTACCTCCGGGGACTGAACAAATCGTCCATTTCTGACATCGAGCCCTAAGGTTGGGTGGTGACACTGTCTGTGTGTGTGTGTTAAAAAAAAAAAAGAAGCAGCAGCTCGTTGGAATTAACTCCCCTCTCACACCTATTTCTAGGTGCTCAAAATGGAGAGGCACGCATTCGCTCCGGAGAGGTGTTCACTGAGCTTGTGCTGTGACCTCAGCCTGCACGTACGGCGTCGCGCAGCTTCGCCTCGCTCCTTCCACAGACACTACTGAGCATGTGCCGCGACCTCGCACACACGCGCGCGCGGGCACGCACGGAGACGCGCGGAGGCAAGGCAAGACGGGCAGACACGCATGCAGGGTACGGAATTCATCTCCGCTCGTATGTCTGCACCATAATAAACAAGAGTGAAATTGCAATGCTGCAGACACCCTGCTCAGAATACCAAACGAGCAGCAGCACAGGGAGGAGGAGGGAGGAGGAGGAGGGAGGAAGGGAGAGGAAAACTGAGACTGAACAGGGCCCCCTGAAGGAAGGGGGTTCCCAACTGGCAACCCACAGTGCCAGCAACAAGGACAGCTGTCAATGCAACATGTGAGGCATCCCCAAACGCAACCAGTGGATCACAACAAAGCTCATTTGTGAATGAATTCAGCAGCTCATCACGCCCGAAACAGATCTTAAATCCTTTAGATGAACAATGTAAGGGGAAATATTAAGACGTGCATTAAATTAGGATGTTAAAATATTCAAATGTAGCTTTTTTACAATTCTTTTTAAGCACAATAAACATATCTGTCTGCCAAAACATGGAGATTGGTGTAATACAAAGCAAGTTTAATGGGTTGGTGATGCATGTTGAGTCTACAGTCAGAATTTTCAAATTGGTTCTTGTTTACCTGACAGGATCACCATGGTAACTGATGCTGCACAGCTAAGCTTTCTCAGATGGATGTGTTAAACCAGCTGTAAGTAGCGCCGCCCTTTTATCAATTATTTTCCTGAGTTTTAATTTATCTGTTTTTCCCAATGTGCGTCTTTTCAAGTGTTGTAGTTCTCGGATGAAATTTCACTTTACGTTGTGTGACGACAATAAAGATTCTCATGAGACTCACGGCTGAAACCTGTTGAGCAGCACGTCCGAACAAAGCCGTGCAGTTACAGTACGGCAAACTCTGTGTTGCCATGTGAACCTGCATGCATTCAGTCGGATAAATATGTTTTCACGTTTGGTACCAATTCGCTGCCAAGTCTCTGTTACGCTGCTGGCATGGCAGCTAATAGAACACGGATTAGAAAATTGATTAGTCTATTGATAGCAGTATTAGTAGTAGTAGAGCACATTCCTGCACACTGGAGGTATTTCTATGACTTTTCTTGGTTTTTAAACCCTTCATTACACTTATGGCTAATTTGTCTTGTAGCACTCACTGCCTACTGACTGGCAACACTTTTCTAATCTATATGTTCTTGTTAGTCAAATTCCTTGCATTTGAAGGCCTACTTGGCAATAAAATCTTTCCGATCCTGATTTATTACAGAGAATATTCAATCAATAACGTTAATTTCACTTTTATTTGGCCAAAATATCATGTGATTTCAATGCATCCTTAATTACAGGTCAGTGTCAGACCTAAACGCACTGATTGAGCATCATGTTTAAATGTATGAAGTCCCAGTGTGCAGCCGTTAGAAACAAGCAGCTGCACTGGAAGCGCAACAGTAATGCATTTTTATCTATTAATTGCTCTCCATTATTACCCTGTGACTTAAGTAGACAGTGTTTGCGTAGAAGAAGGGTCACATGATGCATAAAAAAACTATCTTTAAAGGACACAGATGCTAAAGAAGACAGCATACAACCACCATACTAAAATGTATTATCTCTGATTGAGGTTTCAGATTTTGTTGAGCCAGCTAACGTAAAGAAAGCCAGGCTATGTCAACTTGATTCATACTACAGCCATCAGGTCTTTAGAGTCCATATCACTTATTATGAAGGCTATTGCAATGCAGACAGGTAGAACAAATACATAAAAAGTCTTATCAAAAGTCCGATTTTAAACACATCAATGACACACTCATAACTGTGGGGAAAATCTGTTACTGTCAGTTAATGAGGCTCACTTAATTTCTAATAGAAAGACTCTTCTTTGTAATTTTAAATGCGTTATATTATTATTATGACCACTGGACATAATGAAGCTAACGTGGTGTGTCATTAGTAGTGTAAGTAGAAAGGTGCCATTGACAGCAGACTCATATGGACTGGTAGCATTGCTCTGTTTATGGATGCACAATGATAGCGACATCATTATCAGTACTATGATCGGAAATATCGGCATTGACGGGCAGAAAACACCTGCCAGGCTAAAACTTCACACTTTGGTTTGAAAATGTTGTATAATTGTAGTATTTTTTTGTGAATGTAGGATTTGAAAAGCATTATATTATACGTTTGCACCTGCCAATGAGCCGTCACAATAGGCAGAATAATATGTTAATTCCACTACAGAAGAGACCTGATGTTGTCTATAATTAGGTGTGTAGCAACCAGTAAAGTAATATCTGCCAGTAACGTAATAATTTGGGCCATTTTAAATTTAATAAAGCCAATAACAAAAGTTTTTGAGCCAATAACGTTCATAATACTCCTCAGTTTTTTTTACATTTGTAAGTGACTGTTCATGTTCTATGTTGTTAATTGGGATTAAGTGCCATTATAGCACCAGTACAGTTATTTAAATACAGTTTTACGTGAGGACTGAATCGTTATTCCTTGAGAAATGTTTGAAAAAAGTTTTAATGAAATGTTTTACAAGAAAAAAATGCGGTAGATTCATTTGACAATGCAACATCCAACAGAGACACTGACATTAAAGTATGAATTTACATATCTAAGTCAATAAACAATATGCTAAATAAAGGCTAATAATTGGTTCTTACAACCGTAATTAAGGAGAGTGAGAGCTACATGGGACGTATCCTTGATGAATGAATATGACGACTATGCCATCTAGTAGACCTGTTTTTGATGAGCAAACTGCACAAAAACTGCAAAAAAACTTTTATTTCCAAGAAATGCAGTCATCTGTATGTATTATTACATTATCGGCTACTAGGATTTATTTAATGCTAGCCCATTAACGTAATAATTTATTACACTATGGCAAAATGTTATGTTATTGGCAGGTATCATGTTATTAGTTGCTACAAGGTGGAAATAATGTGTGCATATGTAAGCATCAGCAATCAGCCAAAATAAGTTGGAAAATACTAGATAATCGACAAAAATCCAATATTGTGCATCTCTAGCTCTGTTCTCAGTAAGTCATGACAGCGACACAGCATCTACAACACCAGGAAGCTTAAACCGAGCAGCTAAGCCGTCGTTACTTTCATTATTTCCACCTGCACTTTTCCTTCTTCAGCGAAATCTTAATCAGACAAGTGACTTCGAATACAACTGATAAACCCATTGTGGAATTTCCACTCTAAGTGACTTCGAATACAACTGATAAACCCATTGTGGAATTTCCACTCTAATCTACATTTTTAAAGCAAAAAATAAATCAGCAATTAAAACATGACATGTAATTTGACAAACATCAACAAACGCCCGAACAATTACAAAGCCGCGAGGGTTTTCTTGGCTCGTTCCCCACGATTACACACATTTGGATCATTCTTCGTGCACCGATTGATAACATTGTCGACAATAATGAGCAGACAGCATCATTAAGACGTAGCACTGTGCGAGCAAAGCCAAGAAAGCAGAAGGCTCGTGTGGAGTAAAACTGAGAAAAATGACTGTCCTTAAAAAAAAAGTGTGGCATAAATTTTCATAGCATTTCTCTACTGCTGGGCGACACTGGAATGAGCAAATTGAGCATATCATTTGAATAAATCATAACTCTGCATAACAAGTGGCTATAGTTGCCACTCGTAAAGCTGTGGAATTAGAGGTAAATCAATCAGCTGATTAACTGATTGACAGAAAATTAACTGTCACCTATTACTGTCACAAAACATTAAGTAGCTCCAAGGGTCTAAATTAGGACCTGTTGCTTTCCTTCCCTTATGTGACTGTAACATGTGATTGGTTACAGGCTTCAGAAATGTGATGTGAATTTGAATTTTTTGACATTTTATAGACAAAAAATCGGATTATTCAAGAAAATAAATTCCAGATTAATGAATAATGAATATAATAATTACATGTAGCGCTATTTTAATTGAAACAATGTCAGTGCTGTGCAGAGCCGAGTCGAGGGGAGAATCTGACATCAGCGAAAGTAACGGGGCAGCAAGCTCCTCACCTGGTCTCTGGGTTGTATCCGAGGATATAGAAAAAGGAGTCGATGCGGGCTTTGAACTCCCGGGCAGCAAAAATGTCGGAGAAGTGGGAAATGTTGCATTTCCCCCTGCGGGAGAGAAGACAGGCTTTATTAGACAAAAAGCAGCTACATGACAAAGTGATACCCTAGCAGGAGCAGAAGTAGCCCTAATTAGAAGCTCTTGGGATGTTCATCTATTGGAGGTGACAAATACAGCAGCAGGTATCTAGTGCCTGTCACTGCCTGCTGACTTCTGCGGTGAGACATGAGGCGCTGGCTACTGAAGCCATAAACACCAGCTGAACATTCCAGCATTGCTTTGGCTGCTGCAGCCAAGATCTGGAGCGCCGCAAGGAGCTGGACAGGAATTCAACCTGCGTGTCTCCCCACCGAACACAATCACCCCCCAATGAGCTGAGGGGGACGAAGCTCTGACCACATCTTGATACCATTTCCTGTTTCCAGCACCCTGGTGTCTGGCTCTATCAAAATAACAGACATCACAGGCATATGGAGTCGGGCTGCCTTGCAGAGAAACAGTATCTTCCTCCCCCTGAAAAGATTAAAGGGTGCTAAGGAGAGCTGTCTTTGGAGAGCTGCGGCATTACAGCATCCCACTGGAATTCCCTCCCGTTTATCTAAAGCCTGGAGAATAAGTCAAATCAAAGGAGGCTCTGTGTAGGAGAAGTTGAAGCTAATTTTCCCTGAAATCAGTGGTTTCTGGAAGACATGGCTCCGCTGCTCACACATGGTTTGAGTTATAGAAAAGGGGAAGTGGGAGAGGAGGGAGGGCTGGTCAGCCAGGAGTGGATGAAGAGACAGAAGCAGGGACAAAGAACGAACACAGAATATCTGATTTCAGACCAAGAAAATGATTACGCCTGCAAGCGTTACGACTGACACTGGGCTCAGAGAGAGAAAGTGCCATCAGCTGCACTCCAGCGGCCCAAACTCTGACAGGTGTGTGAATAAGGGAGTTGATGCAGAGCCATTTTAATCAGCATTTTAATGTAAGACAGCATGAGGCATGTGTCTCATTTATGGCTTTGTGTCTTTACACATCTGGTTTGGTTTTGCAGCACCTGCTCAGAGCAGTAAACCATGTATGTGCTTCCCTCCCCCGATATGACTGTAAAATAAGTAGTTCTGTTTGTTGCTATGGAGTAATTCACTATCAGTACAACAGAAACATAACTGTTCTGGGTTCATGGAGAGCTGACAGAAACACAGGGATAATGGAGTACTATAATTATTTTGCTGCTCAGAAAAATACAGCTACATCAGGATAAATACAGAATATTGCAGTGCCTCCTAAATCTGCTCCAGAGCTGCCTGGTATTTTATGACAATGGTATGAGCATTACAACATAAATGGGGCTAATGAGTCTGTTTGACTGTGTGGTAACTATTGAGCATATAACTTCTGCTTTCACTAGAACAAGGATATTCTGGTTTAATAGCACCAGATGTATGGCAGTAAACTATTATTTTCCTACTATATATTTATGCCTTTTTCTTAACTGTTTGAAACCCCAAACCCCACTGGCAGGTCTGAAAGGCATACTATCCTTAAAAAAGTTTAAAAACACCCACATAATGCTGCTTATCAGAGCCCAGGCCATAAAACTAATAAAAAACCATCAGTATTTCAACTTTCCAGCTCTTATTGAACTCATCATGTGTGACTTTCTGTTCATTTGGGAAACGAGCCAAATCTAAGCTTAAATTAGTGATGTTTTTATTTTATATAACAGTTACGTGAGAAAAATTCTGTGACTTCTTTGCTGAATTAGGATGAACTGCAGGCTGTGTTTACACAGAGCACAAAGGAGACATGTTAGGAGGCAAATGAAAAATATAAAAAGTAAAATATCTACAGGATGTAGAGGCACACTTGTCTTTCCAGTGTTTGTAGCACCTGTGGGTTCTTGGAAAAATATTGTACATAATGATTCCAGGCTTCTACTTTAGATTTTTTTCCTATAATTTATAATATTGTTACTTTGTTATACTGCATAGAGGACTTTTTTGTGTTCCCTCTACTTCTAATCATGACTGTATGGCTTTCATAAAGGTACATGATTTTTTATATGCAGTGATAAATTTGTAAAAATGTGGCTACCTAAAAATCGTCCAGAAACCTTTGGGTAAAATGTTCAAATATACACAAAATAATCCATATTAATTCCATTAAATGATGTGTAACCTGTCGGCCTAATTCCAAACACGAAGAAGCCACAAAACGTGCCTGCATTTTCTATCATTTCCACTGACTTGTGTTACATGATGAACTTTCGCGGTCTTAGTTTTAATTTTTAAAATAGCCACAAATGTCAGTTCAGCAGGGAAGGCACGCAAACATCAAAAAATAAATACTGTGTGATGTGACAAGGTTTCTGTACAAAAAAAAAAGCCAAAGCATCACTGGAGCTCTTTGGATGAACATCTGAGTGTAAAAAAAAAAAAACCTGTGGAAACTTATACTGTTCCTAATAAGTGCAGTTTCTATTTTCTACCACAGCTACAATTATAAAGGTCAGAGTCTTTTTGGGTGTGCTTGTGTACATAAGTGTGTGTTGATGTTTGTTTACCTGAGAGCAGCAGCATGATAAGTGTCCACATAGTCAGAGATGAAGAGTTCTCGACTCCTGACCACTGGGTCTGTGATGACCAGCTCCCGACCAGAGTCTGGAGGACAAAAAATAAAACACCAAACATTCTCATTGTATATCTAAATTAAATACATTTGTGAAAATGACCAGACTTAATAATCTATGACAAAAGAGGGAACAGAGATAAAGCAGCTCTGGTTTTCAAACTCACTCACAGTTCTGTGTACACCCAAAGTAAGCAGCGCCTCTGTGGAGGTCAATATTATGTCACATAATTCAATAACGCCAATAAAGTGCGGCCCCCCGAGGAGAGGACATAATGTTCAGTTCTCAAGTGAAATGACCCCTACGGGGGTTAAGATGCATCAGCGGGACCAAGAGGGAGCCGGGACTTGTCTTTGACAAATGACCGGAGCTGTGGCATGCTGTGGCCACTGCGCTCTGGCCGTGTGACATCAATTCTAATAATCCTGGGCCGGCTGCAAGGACAGACTGCAGATATCACAGTGTGCTTCTACAAAGAACAGCATGCACCGTGTTTGGTTGATAATCTCAATGAAATGCCTGAACTGAAGATTCACCCTTGACAGACATGACACTTGGATTATTATAGATAAAGAAAGCCGTGACTGTACGTGTATCTACATTTGTTCTCCGGTTACAAAGCTGTTTTTACACAGTGTATATTTAGAGGTGAACTGACAAAAGCTCAGCCATTAGGGGCACACGGGCTAACGAGAGCTGCCAACTGCTAACAGGATGTGTCAACAGGTGAGTATGTGTGTTGTGAGACTGAGTACACATTGCAGTATTTTTTTATGAGCTTGAATAGAAGCGTTTTTAAGAATCTGCACCGACTACAAATAGCAAAAATAAACTTCAAGTATGTGTACATTTACAAAGTGTTCTGAACACTGAGTCCTTGCTGCCACATCAACCAAGTATAATACGAGGCTTTCAAGTCTACAACTTAGGAGTCAGAGGAAGACGGAGAAACTATCAATGACTGATACGAGCAACCAATTAGTTTTCTTTGATTTTCTTGCCTGACTTTCTAGTAAATGAGGCCTCCATACCTCAATATATCAAAGGTGAAGGTAATCGACTTACATGTGCAACTGCATGATGGGTTTATTAATTATTTGCAAATAATTAAAGGATATTTCTATATATGTAACAATACCATACAGTATTATGTGGCTCAATATAGGCTATTTTATCATTTTGTAACATCTAAAAATGTACGCATCAACTAATTATACCAACTACAGTCTTCCTCTGTGACATTTCAGGATTTGATATTGCTAAAAGTCATTGATGGTGCCTATGTTCCTGTAGATGTGTCTGTGTTAAAGTGTGATGAACCCACTAGCGCTGATGGTGCTGAGAGTGTGTATGCTCAAGGGCCACATGACACTGCGGGTTATTAACACTTGACAGTGCTGCTGTCTGGCCTGAAGGAGTGTTACCCAGGGAACAGCGCAGAGCTGCAGAATTGGCTCGGCTGCCCAGGACACTGTCTTCTGCTTTCTGTTTGAAATGCAATTCACAGCAAGCTCTCATATCACCCAACAGTCTGGAGAGCAGAGGCAGGTGTGTGTGTGTTGAAATTGAGGGTTGTGCTACGCGGACGGTAAGTGTATTTACTTTTGCGTGTACTTTGTGTATGCACATGTGCAGGTGTGCTTCAAAGCTCACAAGGCACTCTCACCGTTCTCATTGTTGCGATCCTGCACCAGGTGCTGGTAGACGGAGTCGGGCACCTCTGACTGGCGGTAGTACCATTTCACATTCATCAGCAGATGGTCCCGTTTACTCTGCAACACAGAGAGACACAGAGCGAGTGAACAGGAGATAAAAACATTAAAAAAAGATCCCACACTAAGATAAACAGACATCATTTTGTTTGATTACGACGTCACAAACTGGCCTCTTGGCAGACAGTGATGCTGTGCAGATGCACTGTTTATGACTCACACAGGCTGATGCCAAAAAGCACACAGAGAGACCAAGTCAATTAAAAAGGGATTGTAGGGCATTTAGAGCCTTAATAAAGTAAACAGTGGGATGGCCATAGCTGGAGGAAGTATGGAGCGAGAAGAACCATGAAGGGAACGAGTTTTCAGGCTCTGCCATTTGCAAATCAATGCTCCAGCTTGGTTTCTTTTACTTAATGATAACACTCAAATGGGCTATTATGTGTTTAATATGCTGTTAGGCCTTTTAAAGCTCATTCATGCACAGGTAAAGTCTCTCTTTACAATGCCTTGGACCTCATCCTCCTTAAGTGCTGCCACCTACTGGCCTTTTGATTAAATGCAAGTCAGCAAAGGCCTGTAATTCCTCAGACGGCCAGCAAGTGGCAGCACTGAGGCGAGCAGAGAGCCTGTCCATGGCGAGTCAATGAAAAACCAGAGAGGGAAGGGAAAAAGGAGGGGGGAGAAAATGGTAAAAACTGAGGCCAGCGCTGAGGTGAGGGATGAAAAGGGCAAAATACTGTTTTCATTTCACGTTATAAAATATTTATTGTGCCTTCACATGAGCTCAACTGACCGTCACAGTGGTTTGAAAGAACATTACAGAGACTGCTGGGCTGGGTGCTGGACTGCGACACTATCCTCTTGGCCCCAGCCATCTTTATTAGGGACTGGGCTGCACTACACTGAACTGACAGACTGAGACACCTGCACCAGCACCGCCTGTGGCACCACCCGTGGACTACAGGAAGAACGGACTTATGGAAAAAATTGGAAAAGGAAAGAGGCTACGGTAATCTAAGACAGACAGTTTAACATCCGCCCTTTCCAGGCTCTTGTATGTGTGTGTTTGTGTGCGCAGGAACATGAGGTCAGAGTAAAGATATTTAAAGCCTTTAGAGTACATTGTTCTGTTATGTCACTGGGGAGGAGGCTGAGCACATGCAGCCAAGCAAATCATCACCTCCCCTCAAACCTCAAGCCCACCTCTGGTTTTCCCATTCTCTCTCCACTCCTTCCTCCCCTTCTCAATCTTTCTAAATCCAACCCTTCACTCCCCCTTCATTTTCTCTCCCTTGTCCTTCCCTTTTCTCCAAAACCTCGAGCGGGGAGGGAGGAATGAGTGAGTAAGTGAGCCTGGACGTGTTAAACAGCAGCTGGCATGCAGTCAGTCAGCTGCATTTACTGCTCTGGATGATCGCAGCGAGTGTGCACGCAACATCACACAGCCGCGCACACTTTGCTTGTGATTCAACAGAGAGCCATACAGATGGACCGAGACACAAGCCCCCGAGCACGAAGGCATACTGTGTGTGAAGAAATGTGTGCAATGACGTCATGTCCCTCCCCCTCCCAACCAGCAGTTAGCCCACCCATCCCAACCTCTTGTCTATCCAGTGTACAGACACTGTTACCTTCTAGACTAACAGGCTGCCTGCCACAGCAGAACGAGTAGTTATCCGGTGCTTATGCATAATTAATACTTTAAGGAGACTGTAAATGCTGCCAGTGTGCTACCTGAACATTTCATTTTCTGCTTGTAAAACCACAAAATCAAAGGGATTTCAGAGAGCTGGAACATGTTGCAAACAGAAATGCACAAGCAGGCAGAAAAAAAAAAGACACGCACACAAACAGGTTTTACACCTTATTCATTAGCCTGCATTATTTTTAACCAACCAACGCAGGGACCAAATGTTACTTCCACTATCATCAGTATCCTCGTTGCTACAGAGTGGCTGCCACTCTCCAGAGCAGATTGCTGTTATGAAGCTCACAGCGGCGTTAAGCCCTCTCAGGCAAAAGAGGGAGGGAGACGGAGGGAAAAGACTGAGAGTGCAACATATGGAGCACGTAGTGGGAGTGGAGCATAGCTTTCAATTATCACGATTCTATAAACATGCGGGGTGGAAAAATGAGTAGATAACGCAAGGAGAAAATGAAGGGAGATGATAGACAGCTCAGACTTGCCACACGAACTACTAGTTGTATTGTCTGGGTTGTGCTAAGCCTGCCATAGAAAATGACAGAGAGAGAACATATAAGAACCACAATGCTGAATTGATTAGAGACATTCCACGCTGCCTGTAGAGAGCCGAGCATAGCTGAGCCCCGCACAATGTCAGCCATCTTTGTCTGTCCTGCCAGAGGCTAAACACGGCCCTGCCCTCCCTCCTCCTGGGCCCTAAACCCTGGGAATACCGCTCACTGCAGAGAGGCCAAAAGACTTACTAACCCACTACTGAGAGAAAGAAATGAAACGCGAGGAAAAAAAAAAAGAGAAAGTGCAAAGAAGCAGAGGAGATTGAAGAGGAGGGGGGGAAAGAAGGGAGAAAGGAGTTGGATTAAGGTAGGAGCAGTGAGACCATCTCATTTCCTCGGACTTAAAATTACAACGATCTTCCTCCTGCTTTGCCGAAACCCCCCCGGCTACAAGGCTACCCCCTTTATTCATTGAGGTGATATAAATCTGAGAGTCATGCTTTGGGGCTGAACACAATAGCAACTCCCCTCCCTCCAGAGGCTCAGCCTGGCCTGTGGCATTCTTGAGCACACTCATCAGACAGCGGTTGGATTATAGCAGGGCCACTTCACAAAAAAAGGTTATGTATTGGGGAAATGTTACAAGACTTAAAAGTGTAGAACAAATAAAAAAAATGTGTCACTGTTAATAAAAAACAAATCGAAGCATTCATCACTGTTCTAAAAGCAGCCAAGACAAGCCAGGCTTTGTGTGAGTCAGTTAATTCTCCCTCTGACTAGCTAAAGGTGGCTGGCCCCTTGGGTCCATAATGGCTGTGCAGTTTTCTTTGTGTCGCTGCATGTGTGTGCAGTCAACTCTGGAGCTAGGGCCTCTGTGTACAACCACAATACTACAAAGACTGGGGGAAAGAGGGAAATACAGAGGGCAGACTTTCCCCTTTACAAGGAAGGGTTTTATGTTTGAAAAGAAACCAGCTCTCTTATTGAAGGGAGGGAATCTGTAAAGGAGTGCTCTTAAAAAATTGGACCAAATTAATTCCATGTTTTGAAGTATAAAAGTGTGAAATCAATACTCTGCTTTTCAATGCAAAACCAATGCTTCCAGTTCAGCTAAGCGGTTCTACGTTAGGGAGAGCACACGGCAGCAGCACAACGTTTCTCTCATGTCTGTTCACAGCAGCCTTTACAATATGGTCATTGCCTTGCAGCCACAGAACGTTGTTACAACCTGTAACCCTCAAACCTAATGCCCTGTTCCTGCTCCTCCCTGCACTGTAACACTAGAGCCTGGCTTTAAACAATACCAGATCCTCCTGCTCCCACACGACAGGCCCCCAGTGCACCTCGTTAACAGGAAACCTCTGTTTATTTTCTCTGCTTTTCAAACACTCTCTTCTTCCTCTGCCAACCCTGTTAGTGACCCCCCCCACCAACCCACCCACCCACCCCCTCCTCAGTGGTGACAACAGCAGCCAGGATCTATGACTTCCTTCAGGAGGTGGCGAGCAGAAGTAAGGAAGGAAAGACGGATCCCAAACACACAGACAAAGGAGATGGCGGAGAGCGAGGGAGGGAGGGAGGGAAAAAGGGGGAGGTCAAACAGACAAGAGCGGCAGCAGCGGCTCAGTGTTAGCAAGGAATGTCAAGCAGTTCAGCTAGGCTAGCAGGCTTCTGGGCTAACAGCTTAGTTAGCTAACGCCCCAGGGGCAGGGGAGGCTCGGGTATGGTGGATCAGGGCTGGTAACGGCGTGACATTGACACGGAGGCTCAAAATGGCAGTGAGGGTAGACTGTGGGAGTGTTCACCTCGCCTGTCGCAAGGGGAGAGTAAGCACAACCAAAGAACAAAAGGCTGATTGTGGCATTTGGAGGCAGAGATGGGATCTGGGAGGACTAATCTGCAGCTCCGACATGATAAGATTAGAGAGGGGAGGCAGGAAGAGCTGGCTGGGAAGATCACACATACACTCGCACAGGCGCGCACACACACAAAGATGATGGATCTGATTGGAAGGGTTTTCCACTCGGCTTTCTCTCTCTTCCCGATTTTCCTTCTTTCTCTGCCTTATTTTCTCCCGCTCACTCTGAGACAGAGAGATCTGCCAGCACACCAGCACTCAATAAGCACTTCCATCTGGACGACAGAGCATGCACACTCACAAAACTGCGCGCGTGTGTGTGTGTGTGTGTGTGTGAGCGTACACTGGCGAGGTACAAGAGATCTGCTGTGCTCACGCAATCTTCGACATCTCAGTGACTGACAAAGGAGGTTGTTAAAAAGAAATGCCAGCATGCTGTGTGAATGAACAAATACACACACCGACACACACACACACCGACACACACAAATAACAGGCTTTCAGGATAAGCACCACTATTCTTCTCCCAGCCCTGCAGTAGAGCGGGGCAGGCTGGGACTCTGTGTCAGAGGTAAGAGAAAGCACCTCTAAATCAGACTGTCAGAGCCAGCAGCAGCAGGATTCCACTCTGCAGCCCTCCTCTCCTTATGGGCTTCACTGTGAGCACTTGGCTACTCGGAGAAAAGGCTCGCCCTCTCAAGCCTCCTTCTCCGAGGCACATATAATAACACTAAACAAATGCTGATTACAATGTTTGCGAGGAGGGAACTGCGCGCACAGCCTGCCGCTTCCCCGCCTGGCAACAAGAACAAATGGGGGAGAGTGTGGGAGGCAGTAAGGGAGGAGGAGAGGGAGGAGGTGAGGTGAGTCCCAGCTGTGGTGGCAGGGCTGGCAGGACCTTTTGCGCCGTGCCTACACAGGGGTGTCTCTCTCTCTGCCTCTCTTTGGCTTGACCTGTTTGGATATTAAATCGGCGCCCTCTGCTTTGAACACACTGGGCCCATCTGTCAGCCCCGGCTCCATATTGGATTGGATGAGCATTAGCCGATTCAAAGTGGGCAGATTTGCTCTTGTTCCTCTTTGTGTGTATTCGGTGTGTGCGCCTTTGAACGCGAGCGCCCACGCCTGCCTTAAATTTAAAAAAAACCCTTTCATGGAATCAAGCGGACACACATAAATCACTCGACGACGGACCCACTAGTCGTGTCATTGTACAAATTGATGACATACAGCAACACATCTGAGGGTGTAACAGGTCCTCTTGTCATCCAGGCACGGGCAAAAAAAAAACTGGAGGGATGGTAGGCAGCAGAGATGGAGAGGAGAAGGAAAAACAGGAGAGGAGTTTAGCCACACAGAGCTCACAGATGCTACTAATTAAGACTTCGGGGCTGAGGGCCACTACTGGTCGATCACACTGCCAACCACAGGCACCCTTTACACACTGGAGAGTCACAAGCACCACACATGACTGCCACATCCGAGGTCTAACTTGTCCAACACTCACGCTGATAACAAACAGGACTAATTGCACCAGTCTTTGTCTCGACTCGTCTCCTGGAGGCATGGAGCGAAAGAAAAACGCCTCATGTTGACCACGCTGCGCTCCAGAAGACAGAAAAAGGAGCAGTGAGAATTGAGAACACTAGCACTGGCTGCTTGCTTCATAAAATAGCCAAGCCTGTGTCCAACTTAAATATTTGCCTTTGCCTCCAACACACTTCTGCTGCACGGCAGTTTTAGCCAAGAAATTTAAGACGAGTTAAGTGATGGCACAGAGAGCAGCACTGTTAACAGTCAAAAGGAGAGAGAGGATATAAAGAATACATTCACTATGATGATCATTAACTGCGAAACACAGTCGGAGCACCAGGGACCTGACGATTTGTGCTCAGCGATTTAGGCTACATGCAAACATTCAGACGCACACTTTTTTTTTTCCTGGGAGAACACAGTCAGAAATCTTTGCAGCACAAGCAGGGTATAGACTAGAATGCAGATCCAAGTGAGACTTCAAACGCAGGCTGCAGGAGGACAGATGGAGGCGGTTAGGAGAACTCATATCTGGGTGTTCAGATCATAATACTGACTTTATTTCCGAAGCTCTCCCTCTCAGCCAGACATACAGTTAAAGCCTGCCAGAAAACATTGTCATTTCTGCCTTCAGCCTTTCATTTAGCTGCTTCAAAGCCATCTCGCTTTGATACCTGGCTTCCTGTGCGTGTTCAGTGTGTTTGCCAGCGCGTGCACGTGTGTGTGTGTGCGCGCGTTTGTGTATCGCCTGGGATGTTCTCAAGAGAGCGGAGACTTGTCTGGTCTCAAGGTATTACCCATGAGTCAGGATTCGGAGTGAGACACAAACACAGAGAGAAAGACAGGGGAAAAAAAACACAACGGAGGAATGCTGACATTTTTTGGAAGACATAGACTTCCTTTGTGTTGTGCAGCAGAGTCTTTAAACCGCCTGGCGTTTCATTTGCCTGTAATCCATTGTGTTAGCTTTGCCTTGTTAGCATAGCCTGGTGAGGTAATGAGACATCTTACTAATACTGACTGGACTAGGGCTGTGGAAGAAGAGAGGAGGAATGCTCACAGAGAGGGGAGAGCAGAAAGGATATGAATATCAGGCTGTGTGTGTGTGTATGTGTGTGTGTGGATTTGTCATATTGGACGTCTGCCCAGCCGGCTAATCCAAACCCCGTGTGTTTGTGTGTGTGTGTGCGTACAACTAGCAGTGGTCGCCTCCTGAGCTGAGTATGGCAGGGAAGGAGCTGTGGGCTGATTGAGTGCTGTAATGGAAGACAGGAAATGAGAAGGCTTGCTTAAGCCAATGCTAATCGATGTCCCCCTCGGTATAATTCACACACATACGCACATTTAACATTCAGGCTAAAGTGGAGGTTAATGGTGTATGTGTGTGAGGGGTGGACAGGTTGTGTGTGTGCAGTGTATCTTCTCGACAACACACTGGGGAGTCAGAAAAGATGTGTGTGGATTTGTGCCACTTCAAAGACAGATGCTTCGAGAGGCATGACGGAGAGTTGGTACAAAAAAAAAAAAAAAGAAGCAACACAACGTATGTGAGCTTATGCGAGTGTATGAATGCTTTAGAGGTCTTCTTTATGTAAGAGCAGCTGTCAGGCTATCAGAGGAGTGTCTATAGGGAGTGTGTGTGTGTGAGAGAGAGTGACACAGATACAGGGAAACCGAGAGGCTTGATACACTGATACACACCGCTAATGGGAATATTTATGATCCTTTTAATGCGCACACAAACGGTTTCTGTGTTCGAACACAAACACCCAGCAGAGAGAGGAGTGGCGACAGGCGGCAGCAGATAGAGGCAAATAAGCAGAAAATAATAGCGCAAGCATGCAAAAACAGATCTTAACGGCAAGTGTGAAACCGGACAGACAGCCTTGAAGAGCTCATATTGCCAAGAGCTCAATCGTTTGTGATTGTATTGTTTTATCTGGCCACTGCTCTTTTGAAGATATCCATCTCTCTGTCTCTCTCTTCTCTCCCCCCCCCCCAACTCTATCTCTGTCTGAAGGTGACCTTGCCTGTCTGTCAGTCTCTAGTGATGACACTGGCCCTATCAGTAATACATCATGTAAGCTGTGTATCAGCCAGATGCCGCACTAGCTGAGCAGTGGGTGGTCTGTCAGGCATGCTTGCTTTGTACAATATGCAAATAATCACATGCAAATTACCTGCCTATGTGTGCGACAATATACCAGTGCGGATGCAAATGCAACACGCTATCAGATGCGCGCCGAAAGATTTCAAGGGGGTTGCGAGCCTTTTCACCAAATACAGTTACAGCTCACACAAAATCAAAAAGGCTACTCACAGAAACTGCAGTGTGTGAATGCTGGGGAGAAGAATGTGATTATAACACATGTGCACACGCACGCACACAGAGGCCAGAAGCTTTGAGCAGCCTCCTGCTGCGCTGCAACAAGAGATGTATTGTAGACAACACAGCTGCAATAACAAGGCTGGCCCAGTGCTAGAAGGAGCTGTACTGCATGACTCTCAGTCTAGACCGGCAAGAGCAGCCGCCATATTGTAACATGATTATGGAGGGAGTTTCTGCATGTGTCGAGAGAGCCACATTATAAATTCCATTTGCAATGTGTCCAATCTACCTGAAAATAAACTTAAAGTGACAGTAACAACATTTTGCAGCCTTAATTTAATGTATATCACATTAAAACAGGAAACTGGGACATAAAGCATTACATTAAGTATGAATCAAATCGGTTAGGGAGCCAAAAGGCAATTTTAAATTGATAGAAAAAGACGTGATAGTATTACTGACTGAATACTGTATGTATTCTTCCTACATAATTAACTCATCACCAGAGATTTATTATTTCCAAGTGCATAAAAGAATCAAAAGCTGTTCAGCCATTTGTTTGTCTTAAGCTGTCCTATACATGTATGGTGTTGAAGGCAAATTAAGCTAATGAGGCCAAGAAAAATGTAAATTAGGAAAATAATTTGAATTTAAGGACTAAAAAAAACAAAACAAATTCATTGTGATTTTAATCAGATGTAATTGATCAACGCGCTGAGAGTGAAAACGGGTGGCGTACCAGGAAGATAAAAGGTGCAGGAACGTATAAATTATTGAATTTAGTGAGGCAGATACAGTCCACGACCTGTTCTGCATTACCAGCGCAGACATGCTGTGAACACAACAGTAATTGTCAAAAGGAAAAACACACTTCCAGATATTTTTGTTCACTTGTTAGTTATTCCCTCATATATTCTTTTATGTCAATAAATCCTTTACAGAAAAAAAGCAGTGGAGAGTTGCTGAGAATTTAAAATCAATCTAAGAGTTCATTTCTACATTTTGCTGTTTTGTTTAATTTCATTTTCACAAGACACAAAATGCACAAGAGAACAGCTGGCAGGATATTGGATCAATGGGTGACAATTCTGCAGCAATAACAGAAAATATGTCTTGATTTAGTTAAAAAAAACAACAACATTTTTTTAAGATGGTGAATTAAAACTGCAGCCCATGGCAGGGTCTGTTGCTGCTGACTTCCTAAACTGTAACCCCATAAAATACTCATGGTTAAGTAAACAATTGCTCACTAATGCAGAACACCGGGAAAAACATTGGAGTCATGATGAGCGTAGTGTGTCAAACACGCTGGTTATCGTTCACACATACGCACACTCGCAAACAGAGCACCCACAGAGAGCGAGCGCGAGACAAAGAGGTTGAACAACACACCAACATCTCTACTCTCTGCAACCCAGGCACATCAAAGCCTTCTCCGCCCATTTATCTGTGTGTGCCTGTAAATCAAAAGGCATACTTTGAACATGCGCGCACACACACGGAGGCTCAGACTGCATTTGCTTTGTGCAGCAGCATCCAGGACTGGATAGGGAAGGTAAAGGATTTCGCTATAGAGGAGGGAATTACTCGCCTCGGCTCACACTGTCAAGGGGGAAGAGGAGGATGACTGTTTACTAGGAGGAGAGGAAGGGGGGAAAGAGACGGAAATAAAAGACAGAGAGGTCATTGCCGTGTCTGAGACCGTGCTTTCTTCTCTGCATGTCACCCATTCACCTCACTTTCACCCCTCACTTGGCCCTGCCGCCATCAGTGAAAGGTGACACACATTTACACGCATCTCTGAAAACGGCTCTGAGGTGTTAGAAAAGAAGCCAGGTCAATGTAATTAGTTGTAACAGCATGTTCAGGGCAAGATACTATACACAGGAACAGAAGACGAATAAATGCACAAACACATTCAGAAACCCATGGAGAGGAAAACCAAGGAATGCACCCACACACAGACACACACACACACACACAGATGATCTGTGCATCCCAGTGTGACCATATGGTTTGGCGGGGACTTCCTACCCACCGCAGAGGAAGTGTCCGTTTACAGTGCACAGTTCAGTTGTCCCCCATCACATCCTGTCTCCCAGCTCTAAACGGCCATGCGAAGCGTGCTCGGCTCAGCCCAGTCACGGCTTTGAAGTTAAATCAAGCAGAAAGGAGACACAGTTCACCATACCATGCAATCAGCATCAGCATGAGATCTGGTAGGGTGCACGCAACCTCAAAGCAACATAAAGAGAGGGAGCTTTATGTTCTGTAGCTTATGTGTGAAACTGGTCCACATTCAGACAGTTATTTTTATAGTGTCTCGCCTTTTTCCTCTATTGCAGCAGTGTGATTGACACCCACCTGTCCTTGGGTGGAGGGTGATTAGATGTTCTTACAGCTGGCTCTTTGTAACAGAGTGGATGCATGTAATAGATTGTGTGTGGAGAGTGATATGATAGGCTGATGATGGAATGATCCAGCAGACATTGACTAACAGTCCGTGGACTACAACAGGGCGGGGTTATTGATGACTCTCTTAAACAGCGGGTATCATTGCCATGGCAGCCCATACGTTATCGCCACACAGCCACGCCCCAACACCAGCCCAGACCAATGGGCAGGCAGCTGCCAAGCAAACAATCCCCAGCAGTGTTGGAATGGTTGAGGGAGAGAGGAGAATGCTAAATGTGCCACTTCATCTGGTGATTGACACAGAGCCTCTTGTTTACCGGCGCCATGGAGATTTGCATCTTTTTACCGCTGCCCCTCCTTCTCCTCTTCTCTGGCGTTTCTGTTCTTCTCCTCTGTGTCCCCTGCTTCACTCCCACAATCCTCCCTGTTTGTGGCGGCTCTGCATGAAGTGGATATTACCCCACCCTGCTGCTATGATATTGATCAGCCTCCTCCCTCCCTCTCCTCCTTCTCTCTTCATAGCCCACTGCATTGATTCCACCTCTCCCTCTGAGCCCGCCAGCTAGGAGTGATTACATACGCTGCTCACATACAGTGATGCAAACACACGCACACAAACACACACATTAGAGCCTCTGGTTGGGATGTGGGGACGTGTAGCCTTGCTTTACTTTAAAGGCTATAAAGCTCAGTGGCTGCTGCACCAGCCCAGTGGAAACACTGCTTCTTTTCATGCAATGAAACCAATGACTGCAAGCTTAGCATGACATATTACCATAATAAATATCCTTGTTATAGCATGTTAGCATAGCACATCAGCCATCTGGCACAAAGCCGATTGCACTCTGGTGTTTCTTTGTCAGGCTGGTGCTAAAGATGACTGTGGTAGGGCTTGACAGGTGGGCTCCAGACACCTTGTGATTCTGTGCAGAACCACACAGAGCTGATATACGCTCCTTTTATGGGTATGTGGTGCTGCACTCACCACCTAAAGACTATCAGCTTGCCTACTAAAGTCAAAATAGTTAAATGAAACAGCTAGGAGTGGGTGTTAGAACTACAAGAGCCAAAATCAGCTGTGTACAGTTGTAAGAGATTTCAGACTGAGGATAAAAAAATCTCTCATGTGAACAGAAAACTACACTGGCCCTGTGCATTTCCACACCAAAGTGCGGCTTACCTAAATTGTGCCCACGGCAGGATCTGTTAATGCATCTGTGCACACTTGTACATTAATTACTTAACGAACCCTCCCTCATTTACCTGATAGCATCTCTGCTAACAATAGCTCAGGGAGTGCAAAAGGTTTTGGACTGGGAGTCCTAGCTGATGGGCTAACAAGGGCAGTGTAGGCTGATGCAGCAAGAGCCACCACTTATCTCTATGTAACCTCTCTCTGGCAGCAGCAACAATCCAGCAGAGTGTCTACAGCAACAGGCCAGAGATCCCAGATATTATACACACCCTCACTGCCATTTGGCATTTAAATGGCATTTTAGCATAGCAGCGAACAGTTTGCACCTAATTATGGCCAGTTTGCCGCTGTGTAATGAGTTGAGCAAGCATCTCAAACAGCCGTCCACCCAAGAACAGGACGGCTAAATTTACTCTCTTAAGGATAACCAATGTGCGTGCCTTCAGGCTTAATGCTGAGGTGGGCTGGATGCTAAGTGTTGAGAGTGTGGGTCCATCACGTGTAAAATGTTAACAGGTAAGCATAGTCAAAACACAGATAAAGACAAAGGGGGAGAGCAAGGGCAGTGTGAGTGTGATCAATAGGACTAATCGATATTCTCCCTCTGTGCCTTTCACTGTTTGAATTAGTACTTGCACTGCACTACAATGTAACCTCTTAGACGGTCTCAAAGTGACTTTATTTCAGTTGTGGAATCTGATAAACAGGGTTTTCCCTGTTTTAGCCAGCATCAAAGGAAAATCACAGCTTCAAAATGATAAGAATTAAGAATAAAGCAGCAATTTAATTTTTAATCAGGTTTGTTAATTGGGGTTTAATTTAGCATAAAAGACATTTTTGTTTCTCAAAAGGGTAACAAAAAACCAGGAAAACACACAAATGTCTGTCAAATGTGGCAACACAGACTCATTGTCTCTACTGTTCATGAACTGATCATTGTTGTCTTGAATTAACCTAAAAGAAACATTTAATTGGCAGCTTCAGAAAAGCTCGCGCAGTGCTTTGACAAATAAGTAACATTATGTTTCATTATCACTTCAAGTTGGCCCATATAAAAACCCCTCTAATGATCCGGTGAGACATCTTTAGTGATGACGTTTTGGGCCAAAAAGTACTCCAGGAGACAGTCAGCCATCTGTTACCAGCAAGCTTCATAAGTCCCCTACAGGTCTTGTCACAAGTCTACAGCTTGAGGAGTGTAAGCACAAGTCCTACTGTGCTGTGCACGCTGAAGAAATGAGGTGTGTGTTTTGTGTAAATGTGTGTGTCTTGGCTCTGCAGGGAGGAGAGGACGAGAGGTCACTGTCTATACAAGGAGCACACCTAGACAGACGGGGGTCTCAATCACCTCCATCAACCCTTCACCACCCTCCACTTGCTGATGGAGAGAGCCTCCGCACTCATCCACCAACTCCATTACCCACTTCGACAGGGCCGCACATTAAATCATTCCATTTCACCTGGAGAGGAGGGTGAAGGTAGGAGAAAGAAGTGGGATGAAGACAGTGAGGTTTTTTTTTTCTACTCTGTCCTCTCTTGCTAGTGTTTGAACCCATTCGGACGTGGCTACGTGCTGGGCCGCCATCAGATCAACCCCACATCCCAAAATGCCCAGAGGCACAAGATCTATCACAAGGACCAGACAGCAGAGGAGAACAAAAAAAGAAAATAAAAAAAGGTGAAGACGAGAGAAATAATGCAGAATAAGGGGAGATAGGAAACGTGTAAATGATGGCCTCTAATAAAGAGTTATTCTACCACAAATGGGGGAGGGCATAATGGCAAACTATAAATGGGCTGTTAAGGTCAACAGCCCAAGGTTAGCTTGTCGTGATACTGCAGTTAAAATCTATACCGCTGACTGTATTAGTCCGACCAAAACACACCGCCAGTCCCATCTGGATTAGAAAATGCATTTAAAACGCCTTGATTCAATTAGCTCCGCAAAAAAGTAAAAGAAGGAATGAAAGTGCACGTCAGATAAAGCTTCCAAAACAGATTGCCAAGCAGGGCAGGAGCTTGCCTTTACAGCTGTAAAGGGGTAAAGGAGAAGCCACTGGATAAAAGACATATGGGATTTGACAACTGTACAAAAAAAGAGACTTAGGGGAGGTCTGCATTTTTTTAATCATTTCATTAAGATAGTGCTTAAGCTAATTTAACAGTAGGCTTAATAACACAGACTTTCCTCCCTCTGCTCTGTACACAAGTGTTAACTGCCTGCTGGAACAAAGGCGGCTCTGTTCACAAACACAACACTGCCAAACTGTTAAGTACATTCCTATAAAGAGAGGAACAAAGAGCATTTGAGCGTGGCGGGAGGAGAAATGAATACAGCTACTGAGGGGATAGCACAGCTCGGCCCTTTGATGCCAGGAAATGTCTTTACCATCACGGATAGTGTTTATGCTGCTTCGTGGCATACTTTTAAAGATCGAGGCAACAATAAAATAAACTGGTAGTACTGTGAAACCTCAGTAGGGATGATGTTTGGGAAAGATTACGGCTGAGAGGGAGGAAGATGGGAGTCTGAGGTATGTACTGCCAAACAGCAGACGCGCAGAGGAGATGGGAGAGAATTTTTAGAGGTTTGTTAGAGTGTTTTTTTTTTTTTGGTGAGTACTTGCGTTACACAACGCAGGAATAATGAAGTGTGCAGTGTTTTCTGTATGGATGCAAGTCACACACACACACACACATACACACACACACACAAAGAAAAGCACAAACACCTATCCGCAGAATAAATGAAGTGTGTGCGCGAGTGTGGCGAAGCGTCTCCAAGCCTTTGCAGCTGTGGTTCCCTCAGTCCATGTGATCCATTGGCGGTGACAGACAGGCAAACACAATTTAGACTCGCCCATCAAAGCACATGCAACACCAGCCACAGCCACTGCAGGCGGAAATATGACGCACTGAATGGAAAATACACAATCTTCCCTCTGTGTCTGGGAGTAGCCTAACATAGATTTGTCATTAAGTAAAATCTAGTAAAAACCTGCTTCGTCCTACCCTTGTAAGTTTGTGTTTTTCTTTACTGCACACACCCGAAAACAATCAACACAAACACAATTTCTGTGCTGGAGAATGCACTCAGTCAATCTCTGTGGATATTGTTGCATTTTACGGTTTAGAGGATTTTACAAAATCTACTAAAAACCCTCATTTGACAGCAAAAGCTTGAACTGTGAGCCCTTCAAGTATTTTATTCCTTGGTTATGGAGAAGCTCCAAAGTCTAAATCCTGATGACATGAGTGGTATAATTTATTTTTTTCGGTTTCTAGGTTTAGAAGAAGGGTTTTCTTGTTCATATATATACGGCCTGAGAAACTGCACATGAGAGTTCTTAAACAGGGAGATATTCCCCTTTCATGATCAAAGCACGAGCATATGCGAGCCAGTTGTGTTGCATTAGATCAACAAGCACTCAGAGACAGAGGATAGATCGGGTTAGCAGCGAGTCAAGCTGTAGCACATGTACGAAATGTCAGAGGGTCTGTATAGGATTGCAGAGCTGCTGCAGGGGGAGCCGCCGGAGATGGCAGCCCCGTGGTGATGTTGCTGTTGTTTTAAAGGCTGTGTGAGGCAGCGGGTTCCAAGGTACAAAGTGTAGACATTCCTCAGACCTCACAGCAATCCCTGAAATTTCCTCTTCTCGTGTCTGCTCCTCTATCTGACCAGTGCCCTTGCCCTTCTTCCCTCCTTCCTTCCTCCCTTCGCTCTCTCTGCTGGCAAGAGTTAATTTGCACCATGTGTTCTTTAATGGAGAAAGGGGGGGAAAAAATAGGGCCCTGGTGGAAGCTTGTGAACCCGATACCACTGTAAATCTCCACTTCCACAGCGTTACACCCTCCCACCCACCCCCACCTCCTCCTCCTCCTCCTCTCCTGTTCTCTCTCATTCTTTTTTTATTGGCATGTCACACATTGGACAAGCTGGAAATTACACTGAGCTGAGCTGAGAACCAGTGGTGAGGCAGGACAGATACCTACTTAAGCCGAGAGAAAGAGGGGAAAAGTGGAAGGGTTAAAAAAGGAAAAAAAAAAGAAAAGAAAGGGGGACGGGAGAGAAGCGGTAATGTAATGTGGGAGAAGACCAGGAGGTGGAGTAAAATTAGCCGTCCATTTTCAGAGCAGGGGCCAATCCAATTAAAGCTTGACCAGTCCACGCAAATGTGTTTAGTGTCTGGTTACTACACTCAACACTGGGTGGTCAGGAAGAGACGACAGACTCCCCTCTGAATGAAATACTCACTGTAGCTACTAAGATGCTGAAAAAAATGAGGAAAATGATAAGCGGGCGAGAAAAGAATGAAGGGAAAACCATCCAGCCCCAGTGGTTGTGAGACACTATGAACATTAGCCAACTTCAAAGGACCCCTTACCCTCTAATTGAGCATGCAACCCCCCATGAAGGAGTAGACTGCTTTCTTTTCAACAGGAAGACCTGGTCAGGCAATTAAACAGGCCTTGTCATTATTTTCATACACAACGACCAGGTGGAGAGTTCTGTAGGTCTCAGGAGCATTAAATCTACCTGCATTTCTTGGTGTCTTTGCTACATTTGTTTTCCCTCTTTCTCATCAAAGCCTGTGCCAAAGAAGGCAGCAGTGTCTGTTTGCTCTTCTGCTTTTAAGATAAAATGTAGTGCTCCACGCCAGAGTGCAGTGAATTCAGATGTTAGTGAAGACATCAGAGTAGATGTTTTCACTTGTGATGTGCCAGAAAAAAAGAGAGTGTGTCTAAGGCACTGCTGAATATTTCAGCAACTCAGCAACAAAGGGTGAAATTAGCACTTGGATTTCTACACAAGGCCCAAATGTCATCTGTCACTGAGAAATGGCACGACACACTCGCGCGAATCTGTGTTTGAGAGATGTAGCAAAGCTGGTGAAAGTAAACTAATGAAACTCCAAAGAGGGAAGACTGGGCAAAAAGGCTTCACCGCTGAATAATTTAGCAGTGGAGGGTCAAAGGGGTGGCTATTGATTGAGCTTTTAAAGAGCCTTATGAAAATGCTACAGCCGCTGGCCTGGCCCTTCAGCCTGGCCCTTCAGCCTGACCAACCCCCCCATTGTCCAGAGGCTGCGCCCACTCCCCATCTGGAAAAGTAATCATCACTCATAAAAACACACACAAACCCCATTTTGATTTCAGTCTGTCTACTTCCCTCCCCTCCGTTTTCTATCCTAGAGAAAGAGATAATCCTATTGGTTGAGCAACTAGTTTCCATAGCAGCATTTAGCTAATGCAAAGGGAGGGCAGTGAGGGTGAGAGAAAAGAGTGTTATCTGTCCAAAAAGATGAAAAGAAGGAGAGAAGAGACGAGGAGTCATGGAGAGGGTTGGGCAGGTTTCGTTTTATACCCACGAGGAGAGCTGAATACAGCTTGCTCCAGTCGCTGGGCCTGAAATGTGCCGTTATCTCAACCTTGCCATTTGTATTGCTTTATTTATTCATCACTGTGCGCATGTGGACAATCAATCTAAACCTGCCTCCCCAAAGAGACAAAGCTCTGTAGCCGTCTGAGAGATGCATGCCTGTCTCCCTCTGATTTGAGAAATGTACCAAGCTTGCAAACTGATATCTGAGTACGACTACCACTTGTCAGTCTTGCAGATTGCGTCTGCGTAAAAACATGCCTGCATAGAAACAGCAGCTGCTGCAGCTAGTGACCCCAACACCTCAGCTAAGTGACCTAATGTTATTACAAAGAATGGCATTAATGG
Organism: Dascyllus trimaculatus; assembly: GCA_024666655.1. Classification (NCBI taxonomy): domain Eukaryota; kingdom Metazoa; phylum Chordata; class Actinopteri; family Pomacentridae; genus Dascyllus; species Dascyllus trimaculatus. The sequence goes on from CM045452.1 coordinate 26,438,113, forward strand.
CTTCACCTCAATGAAATTTCAAGTGTGCAGAGAAAGAGCAGGGAGGGAGGGAATGGGAGGGGGAGGTAGGATTGGTGGGGTGCCCATACCTCATAGAGGAGCATTAATCAAAACAGTCATAATAGGGAAAGTCACCTGATACTGCCAAAGCAGCAGTAAAAAATCCTTTGCTCATGGGGTCTAGTCACAGCCAACTGCAAGGAGAGGAAAGGAAGGGGGCCATTTGTCACATAAAGGTAGGTAATCTGAGCAGAATTCATTTGTCCAAATCGAAAAAATTATTCCACTTAATGCGTTATCCTGCTGCAGCTTACAGCAGTTAAGAAGTATAGTGTCAGCAACAATGTCTGCTCTGTTTGCCTTTTGTAGGTAAGTGACAATGAATGGCCATTCAGTGTTTCCTAGCTGTTGTGCTGTGGTTCTATTGCTTTAAGGCTGCTACTCAATGGGGAACATTACAGACAGAATGCTTCAATCAAACAGCTTGCAGCAGGCTTGCCTGGCCGGCCATGTCTATAGACGCCGAGATGCCCTTGTCAAAGCTGCTTCCTCACAGAGAGCACAGAGACAAGCAGACACTTAAGACAGCCCCACACACGATTGTGAAAGGCTGCACCTCCGCATGTTCACGCCAGTGAACTGTACCAGCTCGCTTACAGCAGCTGAGTGGACTGTGGTATGAAAGGAAGAGCTGAGCAGTGCACATACACACACACACAAAACACACAAACACACACACACACACAAAATTGCCCCTAATGACTGTAGCGCCCCTCTCTCAAGAGATGGCAGCGGCTGCTGCTCTACTCGATAAATATTAACAAGAAGTGCGACTGATGGCGGTGCTCACTGATCCATAATTGCATTTCAAAATGTTCGATGGGGGTGGGGTGGAGGGTGGTCGCGCAGGGAGAAACAGGAAGGAAAAAAAAGGAAGCTTCAGCCCTGTAGGCAGGAACAAGAGACAAGCGATGACTGTCTAGTCAACCTCCTACTACTATCATTTCAATGGCTCAGCACCAATGAGAGATTCTTTGGTGAGAGGAACACACAGGTTTATCATAACAGTCTGACGGCTTTCATTGACTCACTGCCGCATGCATCACAGTACAGCTCCACATAAAGGGAGAAACCTGGGGAGGGATCAGAGGGCTGGCAGGGAACTCCATTACCACATGTACATTAACTGATATATTTGCATGGGTCTGAATATGCGCAGACAGGGTAGCTGCAAGCTAATTAGCTAGCGGATCTCATTGTTAAGCTAATTCTCAGCACTTTGGATTCCATTAGGGCTGTAGTCAGGGTCCACAGAAAACCTAATAACTGCTCATGTTAAGCATGCGTATTTATGCACATATATTTGCATCTTTATGAAACATTTTTAATTATGGGCTTTGAATAGGTGGTATTTTCCAAGGCAGTATGATAAGCACCAGCTAAAACCATCAGGAAACAGAGATACAATTAACATTTGGTATGTGTGTGTGCGTGCTCGGAGTGGAGTTAGACACACGTTGTTTACATGATAACTGTGCTGCTGTATGAATCCAACACAAAAATGCATTTGGATAAACACTCGTGGACAGTGCATATGTCCTGATTATATATACATACATTTATATACTACAGATGTCAGAATGAATCAATAAGTAATAGTCACTGCTTATTTTTTCCCAATAATCTCATCACGTTTTTAACTGTATCTAAACTGAATTGAGGATTTTTAAATTTACTTTCCTTCTGCAGAAGAGGCAGCTAAATGCTTACGACAGAGAAAATCTATCCAGCATCATTAAAACAGCAAATTCAAAGTCTTAGTTTTCTGTTGTAGTCCGCAAACAACTCATTCTCACTGTGAAAATGCAGAAGACTATAAATAGTTGTTTTGCTCATTAATTTCCAAGCTATCTGCTAATTAAATGTTTTGGCTCTCCAATCATGTATTTCAAGCACTTTCAGAAAACTGATGATATCTTTTCACCAACAGCAGAAACGCTCAGTCATAAAAGTAGTTTAAATGTAAGTGTAGCTGAGCATCTGGAATTCAGACATACTATTATTGTAGTTAGTGGCAAAAATGCAAAATGCTTCACATATTTTGAAAGCAGAAATTCATTTTTTAACACAAATCCAGAGGGGAAACCAATTTTAAAAGGTACATTTCTGCTGTATTTGACAGTTGAGGGGGAGTAATAAAGAGTATTAAAGGCAGAGTGGCATTACAAAACAAATAGGCACAGCTGTATTTCATGGTATCAGTAAAACACATTTTCTAACCAGAACTTGCCAACCCACTTGCACAATTCTTGCTTGTAAGATGTGAGATCAAACATTTATCAATGAGAGCTATGAGTTGTAAGCAATTAATTTCCCTTTTCTGACACCTATTGTTTCAACACATCTCAACAATTAGACTGATACACATCAATTACCTGCTGTAATAAACGCACACGTGTGTGGTGCATGCAGTGCTGGAGACCTGAACAAACTCTTCATCTCAACGTGTTTTCACCTGACAAACATGTAGAATGTACAACGTTTTGCAGATTTGCTTGTACACGGTCTCAGTGGACGGGTATGACCTTACAATGCAGTCAAATGAGGAGCGCTAAATAAAAATCAGAGAATACAGCGTGCATACACGCCGCATACTGGTTATATGACAAAGAAAATCCTTAATCCTTTTAAGCTGATCAGGCCTGCAACATATGAGCTGGACTCCTGGCAAGATAATTGCATTGTACGTGGCATCTAATTAAATGTCCATAAGCAGGAAGATCCAGGGGTGGAGTTGTGCTTGTGTGTGTGAGTGTAAAGCTAACAGTGGAAAAGAGACTGTGTGTGGGTGTGTGCTGGTGTACTGGGCTCCTCAATCCCTTGTTCCCAGAGGGAGAAACGCTGCAATCACTCCATTAGCGAAAGAGGGAGGGAGACAGGGATGCTGGGAGGAAGCAGAGAGAGAGAGAGAGAGAGAAGGATGTGGGGAAGGAAGGGAGGGAGGATGGAACACAGCTGACTTGGCCAATAACAGCAAATGAGGTTAGATACAAGCAGAGAGGGAGGTAGGAGGGTCAATGAGCATCGAGGACATGGACACAATGACTTGAACATGGGATGGGAGGAGGGAGGAGGGTGAGTGACAGCAGATAAAGAGGAGTGGGGATGAGGGGGGGGGGAGAATGAAGTGTAGAAACAGACAGATGAGAGAGTGAGAGCGAGAGAAATGGAGACAGAGGAGACAATCGAGGTAAGAAAAGCAGGATGGATCGGCGGAGTCAGGGTCAATGGGCAGATATGGCTGCAGACTATTCAGCAGTGCCAGACGGCCTATTGTCTTGGACCGTCTTCTCACAGCAACAGGCAATTCACATTGTTCTGTACCAGATAAATATGTATCAAACTCTGAAGTGTCAAGCAAGCACACAAAACATGCGAGTTTGCGGCGGGCAGGCTCACTGCATTACTCTCATCAAATATAGATTGTAAACACATTACAAGGTCACGGCACTGGGTGTAAACTGAAACTAGCCCTTGTGGGAAAACGCACTGGAGGATTGCTGACCCTTAATTGACCAAACTAATCACATCACAGACAATCGAAGACAGGTTTTTAAAAATACATCCATAACTGTCGCAGTTTCAGTCGCCCTAACATACACGGCTTGATTCATTCTTCGATTTAATTAATTAACATTCCACCGTGTTTTTTTTTCTATCATGCCTTTCTGTCGCTTTTCTGCTTTAATTTTCTTTCCTGTCGTGCGATGATTTGTTATTTAAAAAAAAAAACTGATAAGGTTTTTTTTAATGTTAACATAATTTTTTTTCTTATTTCCACCAATTTAAATGTGGGCACGGCGGCGAATTAATAACAGCATTTCAACGTTTTGTCACGCTTCCGTTCCTGATTTTGTTTAATACCTCTCTAACGGTTAAAATGGCCTCCTGCCGGTCATCTCTGTATCCGGGCAGACATTTTAGGAGGAAGGCAGGAGGCTGAAATCTATATGGCTGGATCAATATGTCACAGAGGTTGCAGTGGGCACCACAGCTGCCACTGTTGAGTAAACAAGCTAGGGAAAATGATTGTCCTCCAAGTCTAGAATGACCCCAATAATGCTGCACAATGGATTTTTTTTCTTTGCATATGCTATTGCTGAATGACTGTGCTCCCTCTGTCTGTGTGTGTGTGTACAGAAGCGCACAAATGCAACAAGACTAAGCTCAGATTCATCCCGACGCAGAGAGAGCACACAGTACGAGGGAGATATAAAAGATATAGAGACAGAGAGGCGGGCTTCAATCCTTGTTCTTCTCCACGCTGGGGGAGATTGATGGCTGCATGCAGGATTTCTACACGCCACTAATTGGATTCACAGGTCATTAGATAAAGTACACAAGTGAGACTGTTACAGCCTAAAGACTGAGGAAGGAGAGAGAGACGGGGGAAAAGGAGAAGGGGGCAATATTGATGAGGCTGTTTGGTTCAGGACCAATAAAATTTCCTCCCCCTCTGCTGTGCCTCCGAAGCTCTGCTCCACCACACAGAAGGGGGTTGATCGATAATTTGTGTGGCAAGAAAAGGTGGGGGGTTGGAGGCAGAGGCAGGGAGGGAGATAGAAAATAAAGAGAATGAGTTGATGTCTAATGCGCGGCTCCCTTACATGAATCTCAAGTTGCCTGTTGTCTCTCCCTTTCAATATATTGTGGCAAGAGGAGGAAATGAGATTACGCCGACCATTATGTTCCACAAAAAGAGCAGAATCAGTGGATGAACAATTTTTTTTTTCCCTCCTCCCAAAGGCACGAGTCTGTGCCCCAGTTTTGAATGCAAAGGGGTGACGGGGCAGATTCAAGGTTGGCCACATGGATGGTAGTTTGCACCAACATGTGCAATTACGACCTAAATCATCCTAAAAGAGGATTTTGTGCTCGACTACTGAATAGAGATTAGGAGTTCTCACCGTCAGCCAGTGCAGTAGCAGACTTTTGTGATTTGTAGCCCTGTGACAAAGTGAGCTCATTGAAAAAAAAAAATGCTGTACTTGTTTAGAGAGCCAGCGGGGCTTGTTGTTTTAACATAGGAGGACAAGGGTACAGTCTGCTCAAACACATACAGGCATGCAGATGGCTGTTCATTAATTACAGATGGATTGGGGGAGGGAGTAACGGGAGAGACAGACACACAGAGAGAGAAAGAAGCAGAGTAAGGTCAGCTAACGTAGCCTGTATTCTACCTCTCTCCCTGGACAGTTACCTCTGTCTGCCCCGGACCTCTTCTGGGACTCTTAATCGAGGTGCAGGTGCGTGGGTTTACACGTGTGTGTTTGCGCATGTGCATGAGACGGGGTTCCTGCCGTCCTCAGCACTCTCTAGCAGCAATCCGATTAAAGTCCTGCTGCTGTGGGGCCTGACAGCGAGGCCTCCAGCTCACCTTAAAGCCACTGCTACAAACAACAACTGCCCTTTATGTGCTGAAGTATTCACCCACACAAACACAAAGGAGGACGCTCAAGCACACCAAATGTTCTTTATATGCAAACACTCACTATTCCACCTTTTCAGAAGGCGGTGTGTGTGTGGCCTCCGAGCCGATTGCAACTTTTGGAAGTCATTACTTTGGCCCTGCGTCCAATGTAACGGCTCACCAAATGTCCTGCGCTCTGCTTAGACAACCAAACTGTTAAAAAGACAAGCAACACTTGGCGTAGCCGTGGCTTCATTTGGCGACAACAACCCATTGATTACATATTCCAGCAGTCTCTGCCCATTAAACGACGGTCACATTATCGCAAACCTGGACCAAAAAGTGTTCCGCCTTTTGCTCATGGCAGTTGGAAACCATACAAAAGCCCAATTAAAAACAATCACCTTCAGTTGCATAATCAATTTCAGGCTTCACTGGCAAATTTGCATTTGGCGAACTTTGACCTGCAAATTTCCTCAGCCAATAGCAACATTTGTCTGGGTGCACTGACCTTTGAGAAAAACCCAACATTCAGCAAAGCATTATCACTGGTCGTGTAAAAACTTCCGTTTATGAAACACCAGGCACAGATTACACAGCGAATTACTTGAATAAGCTATTCTGCATGATCTGCATGTGAAACGTTCACATTTCCTCGAACAGTGTATGATTAGAGACAATTACAATGTAGGAGAACTAACTGCATCTCTTCAACCATAGTGCTGCATCCTTTTTCATCTGCAGGAACAAAGACAAATCTGTTGTGGGTGAACTCAAATGCAGCTTCTCCTTTAGCAAACACAGAGAATGCAGCGTGAGAAAAATCAATTGTGTGAGTGTGAGTGTGTGTGTGTGAGTGTGTGTGTGTGTGTGTGTGTGTGCGGCTGTGATACATTCAAAGTGTCCTGTTGCTGAGAATACAAGCACCACCTCCCTGAACTGACCGAGCCTGATGAATCAGCCATTCTCAGAAGCAAATTAAAAACTAATTTCTTTCTTTATTCAGCAAAAGAGCCAATTTGCCCACATTAGGTCGTGAAAAAAATCAATTGAAAACTGGTGAAGGTCTCCTTCATTAAATCAATTAAGTGCATCTACAAACATCTATATTTCCATTACAAGCATTATTACACTGCCAGTGGATTGCAAAGGAGGGTAATATTCAAGCCAGACTCTCAGAGGGACACAACAGATTACATGATATGAAATAATTTCAAAATCCAGCTGCTTTTCACTGTGACCTTTATTGAGAAATCCCATTAGACTTTTTGGTGCTTTTGTAGGCTTGACTTCCACTGGAATTTCAGTAACAGTGGTGTGTTTTCCAGCACAGGACATGAGATTTCTGGGTGTGTTGGTGCCGAATGTCAGGCTCGTGTGAGGATATGAAAAAACGGGCAGACAGGAACTGAAAAGTCTACTCACCAGCTTGAAATCCTGAATGCTACAAATGAAGTAGGGAGTGTTGGGTCGCCGACTCTCAATGTACACACAATCTGCAAGTGAGAAAAAAAAAAGGAGGGGGGGGGAGGGGTTAAAGAAGATGTTCACACTTCTCAGAGCTTTCATGTTTTTAAGCAGCCAGACTCAGTAATATATTATTTTGCGTGCTGTTACCTCTGCTGAAAAGACATTTTTTCTCCTTGAGTCAAATTCAATTGGAATGCGAGTAATAGGATTAAGGACTTTTGGAGCGCTACAAGGTTGCCTTTCCAAAGCAAACATTACGCCCTAGGGGAATTATGTTATTGTTCCACTCCATTTATACACCAGTGAGCAATACTGGCTTTAACCCCATCCCACCCTAGAGTCATCACTGTAACTTGTTCCTAGAAGATGACAACTATACCTCCATGAGTTCACTTAGCTCTGGGTTAGCTTGAGTGGAAAAAACAATCCAGCCTGTAATTGCTTAAAAATGCTGCTTAATGACGTCACACTCACAAGCGTCAAAAGCGGGTTTTTCTAACACTGTGTGTGAGGAGGTGGCCCTGGCCGGCTGTGCTGTTAAATTGAATGTGACTGGTGGTATGGCCGGGTCGCGAACTCTCATCTCCTTAACAAAAACATTCACGCTGCAGAGGACAAAAAACACACAGCCACTTCTGTCGAGAAGAAAAGAGGAAGGAGGCGGCGGTGGTGGTGGTGGTGGTGGTGGAGGGGCGACACGGCTAATGGTTACTGCAAAGCCTGGCACGGTGCTTTCCAGAAACAGTCAGGTGTTCGAATTACTAGCAGAAAAAGACATCTGAATTCACGAAAAGTTGACTTAGCAAAACAGTCACCTTTGCCGCTCAGAGCCGAGCGTGATCAAACCGAGCATAAAATGATTGAGGTGTTTAAATACTATCCTGTAAAAATAGAGTTCTCACTCGCTCAACAAGCCGAGCAATCAAAACCCGCTCACTTAATTAATAGAAAAATAGATCTGACCTTCTATTCAGATGGAACAAGCTATTTGACTGCTCCTACCATTTGCACTTCGGTTATTATTAACACTCAGCCACGAAGCAGGGGGGGGGGGGAGGACGATATCTTGCAGCTCGGTAAGAAGAGAGAAAAAAAAGCCAGCATAGCTTAGATTTACACTGACAACACAAACTGCTGGTGCTCATTTCACCAAAACACATGCTGAGCCGCTCGGTGCAGGAAGCCTACAGTTTCCACCTTGCAAAAGATGTGTGGCTACCTTGCTCTTTTTCTTTTTTTTTTCAATGACTGACACTGCCATCATCTGTTATTTGTTTGTGTCAACAGAGTTATCGATCTGGCTGTGGTTTATCTTACCGCTTGCAGAGGAAAAAAAGAAGGGTGGCAAAGATATTAAATGGCTCTGACACCCTAGATACCATTTGTAGAAGGGGCTGGTGTGTACAAGTGCGCCTCTGACATCATGGGCTTTGTTTTTTGAGAGGCTGTGTGTGTGTGTGTGTGAGTGTGTGTGTGTGTGTAACCCCAGGGTGGGCTTGTTATCTGCTGTGGGCTGAATGAGCTGTTCTGAGGGGAGGGGGGAGAGTGGTAGAGGGGTGGGTTATCGCCCTCGCTGGCTCTGAGTGACGCATTATATCTCTCTCACTACTGCCCTCTTCAAGCTTCCCCCCCCCACCTCCCTCTCTTCTCCCTCCTCTACACCATCCCTGGAAGTCATTTACAAGATAACATGAATGAAAATATCCATCAGTGCTATTGTGTGATCTGTGAGCAACGCAGTGTGTGTGTTGAGAGGAGAAGAAGAAGAAGAAGAAGCGGGTAGAGGAGGAGGAGGAGGAGGAGGAAAAAAGAGGTGGGAGCAGGACGGAGGGAGTGGGGGGAGGGCGGAGAACAAAAGAGACTAATCTGAATGAGATGACATGTTTCAGAGGAGTCAAATCGGGGGAATTAGGGTTTAGTGTCCCTTCACCTCGGCGGCACATTCATTTAGAGAGGCCAGATCTCCGTGCCTGCACCTCTGAGCACATCAACAGGCATAAAGAACAGACAGCGAGAGTGAAAAAGATAGGTGGTGGTGGAGGAGGAGGAGGAAGAAGGGGAAAAAAAAAGACAGGGATCTAGTTTAATCATTCACAGACAGCAAGCGAGTCTATTCTTCGAACGTCAAAAGCACATTTTGAATTCATCCTGGGCACTAAAAGTCTACTACCTCAAGGGCATTTCTCTGAAAGCGACTTTAACACGAATCTCAATGAATGTGAAAGTTAAATCCAAGTTAACGCTTCAGACTGTGCCATTTGAACGGAGGAGGAGGAGGCAGCGGAGCTCGGGGAAGGTTGGGCCGGAGGGGAGGGAGGGGGGTGGTTTGAAACGGGCCACACGGTTCCTCCAGGGTCTGCCTGGCTTGTTAAACATTCCTGCCATTTTGTGCATTTGGAAGTGGGTCTCCTCACTCAAGTGGAGAAGTGGGAAAGGGGAGGGATGAGGGGTTTAACTGTGGTGGAGGTCTGTGTAGGGGGATGGGCTTTTTTTTTTTAAAGTGTGTGCTGGCTGGATGCATGTCGTCTTCACCGCAGGAGGGAGAACCACCGCGAGGTCTTTTCTAGATGAGCGCTCTCGTTCCTCCAGCAGCTCTAAGCTCAACTCCTCCTGCCGCTGACCTCCTCGCCACCCAGACGGAGAGCGAGGGGCTCAATACTTCGACAGACGGAGATAATCATGAAGCTACCGAGTGCAGTCCCTCAGACCTGAGCGCCGCACTGAAACCTGATCCTGGTGGTCATTGTTTGTTCAATTACAATGTCACTGCTGAGTTCAAGCAACTGAATATTCATTGTTATAACCTAACGACACACACACACACACACACACTCAATTTTTTCTGCTGTGGTTCATTGTTCAGCCAGCCATTCTCTTATGGCTGCCAAGCATGTCTAATCTAAAACACACCTAGACTCAGCAAAAGAGCCATGTCCTACTCTCGCTCTGTATCAAGCAAATAAGATGCTGTTTAATTTGCTGCAGCATTCCAGCAGAGTGGAGGTGGAGCTCTTAGATAATATCGGTTTGGCTTTTCTTTTATGCGCCAGCAACAATGGAGGAGTCACATTGTGAACACAGTCATGGATGCCAATGTTTTGTAAACAGTGATGGGGGAGGGAGGGCATATTTTTAAGATGCAAGACGGGCTTTTTAAAATCAAAAGGACCGTTTGATTAAGCCGTGCTCGCAGGTGGTGCGTGTTAGCCATGAGGCAGGACGCACCTGCATTGTTAAAAAGCAGCGCTCGGTGCAAACTGGCAGAAAAAAAAAAACACACACACAGCAAAGGAGAGTGTGGCTTCAGCAACGCAACCCCCCTCTTAGGCTCAACTGATCCTAAAATTAAATAGCGCAAGGAATGCAATAATGGAAGCGCAAGGGGTGTGAGGGGACGAGAGGGCCAAGACGGACAGAGAGCTCAGGAGAAAGAGGCAGACTGGTGTTGCTACTGAATTACAAAAGACTGCAAGCAGGTCTATGAGCGAAACCAGCTGATGACCAGTGCTGCCATTTCCTACTGGGGCAATCCCAGTGGGGAGGAGTAGCAGGCAGTCGGGGCCTGAAGGTGCACCGACACTCGATTCCTCCCCAACTTTTCTTCATCTCCTCACTTCCACTGGCCCAACAAGTCTCCCTTCTTCTCACTGGAAAAGCAGTGGGAAATACCTGGCAAGCGATACCATCGGCTCTCTACAATAGGGCAGGCCTACAGCTGACTGAGCTCCTGGGGGAGAACAGAGGCTCTTTGACAACACCCACCCCTCCTCCTCCCTCATCCACCACCCCTCTCCTTTCCCTCTCGGCTAGCCCACGCTTTCTCATTTAGCAGTCGGCAGGTGGTTGGATTTCACTAAAAAGCCCTTTTCCCAGAGTCTCTAGCGTGGGGAGAGATGGGAGAGCAGAGAGGGCCCTTTAAAAATAGATCTGTTCAGTTAGCGACAGGCTACAGATTCACACTGCTATGTTTCAATGTGAAATGACTCCGAGGGCTTGTCCCTTATGCTAGCTAGACTAGAAACTGCAAACTGATCGACAGCTAGCCTCTGTAGCACAGGGGATGTGCTACGCTAATGTGCTGTGCTGGCTGTTTTGGCTCTAGAATACCCAACATTTATTGAACCACGTTATAACAGCTTCTCAATAAGATCCCTACTGAAAACTGTGCAAATTTAGTCAGATGATGGCATTATAAGACAATTACTTCAGGTTTAAACAACTCACATTTTCCTTTCAAAGGTACTGAGGGGAGTTCAGGTAATTTTTTTTAATTTCCAAATGACAGATTGTAATAATATCTAAATGTCTGGTGCACTCGAGAAGCTGCAAAGGGAGCAGTCGGGAAGTCAGCTGTTCTTGTCAGAGAGCTTCAGTGAAATTATATTTACACTTTAACTGCACCGTTAAAAATTTATAACAGAAGCGACTGAGAAATTGAGATTTAATGTGGATCTGTCGCATCTGGTCGATACACAATGCGGTTAATAAATGCCAGCATTAGCAAAAATAATGAGACACGCTATATACAACGCGAAGGAAATTACAGCTGTCACATATTTGAAGAAGAAAAACGGACGCCCTTGTAAACATTAAGAACATGGCAGGTTTGTGCGGCTGCCAACAGTTGGTCCAAAGTTTGACGAAAGGAGGAGGCCTGGTTATCCAGCTGTGTGTGTGTGTGTTTATGTGTGTCAGACGTACTGCTGCTGCACACCTTGCTGTGTATACACATGATACATACAGTTACACACACACACACATACAAAAACTCCCCCCAGGGTTCTGTGGCGGCTGCAGCAAGAAGCGCCAGCTGTCCACATGAACGACTCCCTCAACACTCATAAACACAAGGTGTTTTTATCAGTCTAGCCTGCAATCTTTCTGTATTATACACTGAACTCACCACACATAAATCTATCTGTAATATCAATCAAGCCCCATCTTTGTTGAGTTAAAGAGGTAGCCATGTTGTGTGACATACACTGAGGTAAGAAGGGCAGAAGGATGTGTGCTCTCCATTTTAAACCAAGCGGCCAGTCAGTTAGTCAGTTAGGAAGGAAGGAGACTTGTATGGCAGCCTGCCACCTGCAGCGACAAGCACAGTCCTGCTGCAGTGAAGTGAAGGGATGAGCACTGAGGATAGTACTGTGTGTGTGTGTTTGTGTGTGTGTGTGTGTTGGAGTGTGCTTGTCAGAGATAGGAACCGTGTCTATGACTGTTAAAAGTATGCCTTGTATACAGTATGTGTTACTGTGTGCATGCAGATGTGTTACAGTGCAGTTGCTGGTGTGCACAAATGCTGGTTATCAGCATGGTATGTATATGTGTGTGCACTGACAAGTTTTTTTTTGTTGTGTGTCTCCACGCTTCTAGGGTGTCTCCTATTGATCCCCCATGGCAGTGTGTATAATCTCTAGAGAGAGGATCTATAATCCAGGGTGGGGGGGTGAATGAGTGTACAGAACAGGCTCTGGAGATGTCTGGCCCGGCCTGGGGAGGTGGTGAGAGCTCAGCCACAGGGCACAGATCGATTTGGCATGTCTGCTTGCACTGCATTTGGCTGTTCACCACAGCAGCAGACCATACAAATGGCCCGGGACACAGTCCCCTGGCCACCATCACAGACACACTCCTCCATCCCTTTTAAACAGCAGCAAAGCTAGAGTTAGCTGCAGGCCCACCTACTAGCCAACTGCACTTCCCCTTCCACCCTTCCCCATCAAATCGATGTGCACTAAGCCGCCTGAACCCATCTTCAAGGGATAGAAAGGCTAAGCAGAGAGATTGGAGGGTGGCTGGAGACTGGGAGTGAGGAGATGGTTTCAATACTACCTGTTATTTCTTATGTGATGACACGGGCCTGTATGCTTCTATATCGCTGTCTGACAAAAGCAATCAAAACAGCATTTTGGCTCAAAATTTCTTTCGGCTTCTGCACTGCTATCCCATCGCAGTCTTCCTCTCCCCACGTCTGGGGTGGCGTAAATCCCTCTCTGAGGGTGGTCAGTTTTACATATTGTGTGTCACTAGACGGCTATAAAGGGATTTAACATTTAGTAAAGCATAATCCATTGCAGGATTTGTGCCTGCCTAAGCTGCACACATCAAATCTGATTGCAAGAAGGCTGCTACCAATGACCAAGCAGGAGGAGGAAAACAAGCATACACACAGACAGACACACACACACCCAACCTATCACTTGAACAATAAGCAGAGGAGACAGCAGGAAGTCAGTTGCTGAGGTGGAAGATCTGTCATGTCATAAATAGGAGCTAAATTACAAATGAGTGTGCCGGTGCGGGGGCCACCACGACTGAATCGGGGGCTCATTCCTAATCTAACCCAATCTAGCTGCTCCAGTTTACACAGTGGGGGCAGGCTTATGACATTCAGACCTCTCTAAACCTGTCAAACTAATTGAAGAAGAAGACAGGAAACATAAATATTCCCCATCAACCAGACTCTGGCTGTACCGTTCGCTCGGATGTGGAAATATAAATATTCGGTAGGGATAATTCACGGTCGACTTTGTTTATATGCCTTTTGAATGTTTCATTGATGTAACTGAGTGCTTCCGTTTTTTTCCACAAAAAAAAAAAAAGAAACCCTCTCAACCAAACCCATCTCAGCCCTTTCTACCCCCACCTCCTGCCCCGCATGGTTGGTTATGAGACACAGCACTGGTGCTCTCTCTATTAAACATGAAATGCCAAGTTAAAAAAAAAGGGCTTCAATGGAGTCACACAGAATTGGAGCGAGCAACAACAAGGCTGGGGTTCAGTGTGTGACTGCTTGCTCGAGGACCTCCACTGATACCGGTGCACAGATAATTTAGCTGACCAGATTACACGGCTTGACTGAGAGTGTAGGTGGAGATGTCTGGCTGTTTCACTGCAACTGCCCGAAGATATTTATTTAGGAGTTAAAAAGGAAAAAGGAGGGCTGAGTATTTGTGCGGATGTGTGCACTGTTAGGTAGTTGAAGGAGAAGATAACCTAACACACTGGTTGTAATTTTCTACATCTTCCCATTAAATATCCAAGCAATGTGGGCCCCCCCCCCCACTACTTGACCTTTTGCTAGCTCCTAGATAAATGAAAAGACATGGCGCCGATGATTTAGTCGCGAGGAGGATAGCGCTGAGCAGCAGGAGAGAGAGTAGACTATACACACATGACTCGCGAGCCTGGCTTCCTTCCGTCAGTGTGTGTTGACATTCCCGCCTCTAATACAACCAATTTATAAACAGTCGGTGAACAAGAGGCCATGTTTACAGCTGCGGAAAAGGTTGGTTCTCTTTTCATCCTCAGTCATCCGACATAATCAAGACATTGCACCGCAGCTCAAAAAAATCTCTCCAGGAAACTGGAGTAGTTTGTGGCCCCAGAGGAGATAGCATATTTTCAGTGAGTCAGACGGTGTTGGGATGAAATCATTATCGTGGCTGTCGTCACTATAACATCACATAGCGAAGCACCACTTTGCTTTATTGACTTAGCTCAAGACAAAGCTCAGAGTGGGTCAGCTTGGGATTGATTGTATGATGCATCAGCCTGAGGGAGTACTTCTGTTGTGAGAGGTGCTACTTTGTACAATCTGCAGTCCCTCAGCAGCTCATGACACCTGAGTGACTGTTTCTTTATGAACAGGGGAATCAATCATTGATCAATTAATTCATCTTTTTTAATCCCAAATACAAGCTTATTGAGCTGGATGCATAAATTAATATATGGGATGCTAAAGAAGAAGGGTTGGTAACCTGGCAAAGTCTATAAATGGACGCTGACTTGTGTTCAGTGCAGTTTGTAACAAAGCTAATAAGTGCGGCTCACCTGCTCCCACAATTAGATTAGCCGTGACCAGGACTTACCTCCGGGTCTGTAAACAACATCGTCCTCTGTAATGAAAGACGTGATTTCTCCGTTCTCTGTGCGCTCATAGCGTGACTTCTTCTTGGGCATCTTCTTTTTGCCCTTCTTGCCAGCCTCCTCGGCCGTGCCGCTGCCTCCGCCAGTGCTGCCATTGTCGTTGTCCTCGTCCTCGCTGTGCTCGCTCTCTGCATAGTTCTTGGCTCCGCCCTCCAGCGTGCAGCTGCGTCGGGGCCTGGAGCTCTCACTTTCACGGTCTCCCCGGTCCCCGTCCTGCCGGCGGGACTTACCGGCCTCTCTTTTGTCCCGGTCCCTGTCTCTGTCCCTGTCCCGCTCTTTCTCCCGTTCCTTCTCTTTGTCGGCCGTCATGATCCGCCACGTGCCTTCCTCAGTCCTCTCACGGCTGGGCCTCCGTGAAAGGTAGACTGTGAGCCTGGGCTTCAGTCTTCTGAATTTACCAGTCAAATCCAGGGAAAATTTGGCCACACCAACAACCCCAGTGTTTCAGAAAAGCTGTGGAAGAGAAGAAAAAGAAGGAAAATTAACAAAAGCTTGCATCAAAAACCATCATCGTTACAATACAGAAGCTGCATGTTCTCAGCTAAACGGCTGCTTTGTACTTAAGAAGACCTTTTGTGGGTGAGAAACACAAGATTAGTTCCTGGAGATGAAGCAGCTGTGCTGACTCTTCTCAACATCACAGTAATTGTTGGCATTCCCCTCCACAACTATGTATACTCTAGAGAGCACTGAGCAGCTTTATCCAAGAGCAGCGTCTTCTAATTTCCTGCTCAAACGTGTTTCCATTCTTTCAGAGAGGTGCTAAAACAGAGTTATTAAAGGGTAAAGAAGAAAAGTAGGAAGACAAGTGTGGCTGGTAAGGGGAAGTCGTAAATGAATAAGGTACTGCCATATTGAAGATGAGGCATGCAGCCAATACAATTACTCAGAGATGATGTACTGAGGGCTTTGTCGTTGTTTTTGTAGTGTGTAAGGCCACGGGAAAGATGTAGCAATGACAGAGTTAAGAGGCTAGCTTCTCTGCAGACCATTTGTGATGACACCAGGCTCAATTCTGCTCATCTGTGAGCTTGTGAGTGTGGTTTTGTGTGTGTGTGTGTGTGTACGCTGGTTTACTGGACTGCACCCCACCCCAGCCCTCTGCCCTGGCTGACAGTCACCGCTGTGTTAATGTGAAGTGACAGCTCTGGAGGGAAGAATATAGCAATCCACTGGGTAGGGAAAGGGGGGAGAGGAAGGAGGCAGAGTCAGTCATTGCCATGCCTAGTCCACTGCCACTTTTAGCTATCTATGCCCTGCCACCACTTTCTCATGCCATAATGAAATCCTCCATAAACAGTAAAGTGGGCATAGCTGAAGCAGCACGCTGTCTGCACTACACTGCCTCTACACACAGTGCCTACAAAGGAGGCTACTCATTTACTGCCAGTGTGTCCCCCTCCTCTCCACCCCCACCGCAACAAATTAACTAGAAATAGTTATTACAGCCCCCAGAGGGATCAGACCAGGCAATCAGCACCCGTGTTACCATGGTTGTGATGGCAGGGTTGGAAGAGTGAAAAATTAGGCAGGGACAGAGATTGAACCAGGTAAAGCAACACCGGCATTGAGTGAAAATTATACAGCACATCTTTAACGGAGAGAATGCGAGGAGAGAATACACGGAAAGTGGAAGGTGGAAGAAAGGGCTTTTGGTACAAACGTACACACACATACAACGAAGCGCTTTTGACAACGGCACTCCTCAGCAGCGGGTGCTGTCATCTCGTGAGCAGACACCAACTGACAGGGCAGCTGCTCTTGTCGTCGGCTTCAACACAAACACCGGGCCTGATTAAACTGCAGCCTCGTCACAGCCCCATTAATCACCTAATGATGAGTTACCACGGCGACCACTGGGCTGCCGGCATATACACACAAGAACACATTAGTGCACACAGAAGACGCGCGGGCTCAGGAGAGTACTAACGGGTATGCGCTACAAGGACACACACACACACACGACCGATATATATACCAAAGTGCCGTGCCAAAATACATACAGAGCCCCCCTGCCTATGTAGATATCCAGCAACATGTTTTAGAGGCGTGAGGTACATGAAAACCTTCATGAAGGTACCATTTGATAGCACAACTCTAATCCTGGGGGCTGCCAAAATCTGTGTATGAGCTAAGCACCTCTTCTCCCCTCTAATCAGTAACATAAGCCTCTTCCACTGAAACCAGCAAGGACTCTAAACTGTTGCAAATGGAGGGCTGACCCATTCGTCTTTGATGTCAGGGGCAGTTATAAGCTGCTCCAAGTATCTTTACAATCTTAGGTGCCATTAGTTTGCATCTGGATACACTTTACACAACTGCCTCATTCCAAATCCTATATCTCCAATTACCTTTCTGGCGTTAACGTAAATGTATTTGTTAGCCCTCAAAGAAACAAATAAAAAAACACACCGGTTTGCATTTAATGCTGTAAAAACTCGTACTCGTCAATTAACAATGCATCCAATTGTCTAAGGTTAATTTGCTGCTCGCTTGTAGTGCGGTTTGAGTGCATAAAAAAAAAGCAGTGAGTCAGTTTGAAGTAGTAACACCGCGGCAATGAAAAGTCATAATGTATTGATGGCTGAGAGGGAAGAGAAACGAGAAAGCGAGACAGAGAGCGAAAGCGAGGGAGATGGCTCTCCACCCACTACCTGGGAAACAAAGTGCTTAGCAGAAAGGAGTGCTGGCTGCCTGGCCGATGAATAACGCTGTGAGGGGGCAGGTGAGGCTTGGAGCTATTACACATCAATCACTGGGCCAGGACCCTTTGAAAGATACCAGCTGTCTTAATGGAAAAGAGAAGGAGGGGGCAGTGGCTAGAGAGGGGTTGAGGGGGTCCCAGCTAACAGCACCTAATCCACAATTTACATTACTGCAATGGAGTCAAGGGCTAGCAGCCAGCGGGGCCCGGCTCAAATACATTTCTCTTTTTCGTGCCTGTTTAAATGAGACCTCTGGCCTGAAAAACCACACAGTTTGTGGCTCGATTAGCACATCATCCCCCACAATGGCCACACAGCAGGTTTCTGTTACTAAACACAGCTTTTTTTCCCTGCTCCCGCTCCCTGTCTCCTGAACAGCCTTTTAAAAAGCCATGTTTTATTCATTCCAATCACTCCCACATTTACCCAAATCCGTGCTCATCTCTGTAGTTTTAATCAAAACCTGTCTAAGGATAAACAACCAAATTATCGTGCTTTGCTTGAGTACCTCTATAGAGTGATAAAGCTGTAGGGTTTCTTTTTTATCCTGGAAAATTTTAGTAATTGATTAGCTTGGATTATAAATTTGCAAAAGATGTATGTTATTTCATACAACATTCTAGCAAAGAAATGTTCAAGAAAACAGAAGCCATACATTTAAATGCAAATAGAATCTTACACCAATACAACCAACACAGTGATCCACTCAGTTTTGGGAGAGAGACTGAAAAGTCATTCATGGCAATATTCAATTGGAGAATTATGAAGTGGCAAAATGTGATTGGCAAGGATTTAGGGCCGGCTTTGCAAAGGGATTGAATGAAATACTCGCATGAATACAGATTAGAGGAGAACAATGTTAGCATGAATATACACAGGGTTATTAACAATGAGGGCAACTCAAATTGATCCGAATAAACCAGCCAGATCCTCGGCGGCGCGGGGATCCTAGCTGTGGTGATGTTGAGCTGCAGCAGGTTTTCGTCAGCTCCAATCCATTACTCAGTGCGATCTAATCTAAGCTGCCATCCAAGCCCCCTAGAAACAACAGCACAATGAAAGGCTCAGCTGGAGGCGAGGGGTAGGCCACTTCATAAGGGATTCTCTGTGGTCTCTGCACCCTGCCTGCTTTGTCTTACCTGGTGCAATCATGGCTTGCTTTATTCTCTGAGGCCCTCTCTGTTTTAGTTCACATTGGCAGGGCAAAGACACTTGTCTGCTCCACTTGTTTTTCAATTCACTGATGAGTAACCACATCTTTTTTCCCTCTGCTAAAGCTGTGCTCACAAAGGCTCTATTTTTAGCCAGGCATCCGGGGTTAGTTTAGTAGGTAAAAGCCATGCTCAAAAAAAAAAGATAGCTTGGGGCTTTCCAACATCAACATTTAAACCTGCCTAGAGACTCCTGTGATAAAAAGCAAAGCAATGCTGCACAATTACAGATCCTCATGCACAATGGCGCTATGTGCAATAAACTATTACTGTCTAAAAAGATTAAGTAAGAGAATTAACAAAATGTTCCTGGGCAAACAACGGCATCCGATACTTTCTTTTTGCAATACAGACCAGTGAAACATATTCCCTGTCCAACGGTCCAGAGGTACTTTCGTCTATAGTCGTAAGAATCACACTGTGTGCTCCACAGGGTCTAAGCCTCTACTCCATCTCTAAAAGAAGGCTAAATCCCCCTCTAGTCCCTGTTTGTAAGCTCTTCGTGAGGGCTCCAAATGGCCCTGAGGGAGCCGCTCCACAACCCAAGATGTCCATTATCTACAGGGTCTGTGAGCAGGGCTTCATTTTGCAGCCTAATACCGGCTACCTCTCGGTCTGCCACGTTCGTCTGACTGGAGCAAAGCTGAAGGCCATTTCGGCAGCTCTGGCTGCTTCACGAGGCATCATGTTTTGACACAGCTCCCGAGGGAAATGCCAGGGTTGTCCATTGTCACCCTTCCCCTTTCTTCTAAATGAGACACTCTTGAGAAATGTAATCGCGAGCAGGGCAGTGAAGGTCCTCTCCCAATGTGTCATTGATAACAGAAGCAGGAGAATGTTAGGTATGTGGCGACAGACTCTGCTCTCATGAATGTGGCTCTTAATTGAGTTTCCCTGTAGATCTGTGAGCAGTTTTTTCTTTTTTCCTTTTTTACAGTGCGCATAAAGAGCCTGATTCGAAAGGATTTCTAGTGTCTTTCACCTCTGGAGAGGCACTGACAATTCAATTTTTTGGTGAATTATGCTGCTGTAATGGAAATTTACCCAAAGGTAAAGCCGGGGTCAGGAGAAGTATAAATACACACCGGGGACACATTCAAGGCTGATTTGTGCTAGAAAATATCTGTATCATGTATGTTTCTTCAAACATTTATCTCTATAAAATATAACAGAGCTGTAGTGGGGAGTGGGGTGAGGAAATGAGTTACATGACATTTTCTCAGTTCAGATGTATACAGGGAAAAGATTTACTGGGAAAGAAGAAAAAAAACCAACAGTGATTTTGTCTACTGTTGAAAGGACTCTTGAGATTTTAATATTCGAGCACTCAATCATGTACCACTTCCACTGATATTCTGCAATCAAATATCCCCACTCTTCCTCCACAATCTGCCTATCAGCTTAACGATCCTATCCATCAGTTCAACTCCAACTGGTCGTCTAAATGAGCGCGAGAGTGGAGGAAATGTATTCACACGGCTGCCCTACATCCTCCAGCTACTCTAATCACTATGCCACACAGAGTGACGTGCCAACACGGAGGAAAAACTAACATAAATAGATTAGAGTGACAGATAAGACAGCTCTGAAGTTTCAGACTGACAGCACAGGCCAGCAGGGGCACTGAAGGATGTCTTGAAGAACAGTTCCCGAAAAACAAAGCCATTAGGTCAGTACACAAAACAATTTTTCCGCTTAAATTATTTAGCTCTGTGGTCGCAAACTGTGCTATCCTGGAGCAGATGGTCGGGGGGTGGTGGAGGACAATCCCTCCTTTCAATGTCTCCTAATGATCCGAGCCAAAAAAACACCTCCACCTCTAGAATACCACAGGATGGTATTACCTCTAATTAGGAAGGGCTATTATTTTATACGCAAACACCTCTCCTCTAACCACCAACCGCCACCACGCCAACCGTCTTGACTGATTGCCACTACAAAATAAATAAAACAAAGGATGCCTCTTTTTAAACATAGCATAGCCTTTTGTTTGTTACCCCACATGCTAATTTCAGCTTTCTCGCCACCACAGCCATAACTCATAAGTCCGTGTGTAAGCACTGCAAATAGATGCTGTCAGTAAACGTTCTCCAGTTGGAGATGTGTTTGTTTAAGGAAAAGGACTGGTTTAGAAAGCAGTACCGCGGGGGAGGCGAGTGGGGGGAGTGCAATATTCAGTCTAGCGTTCAACCTTGTCATCCACCATCTCAGTTGTGCAGGCCAGTGATCCTAGGCAGAGGGGAAAGCACCCTCTGCAACGCACATGAGATGAATAATATGAATGATGAATCTGTGAGGCGTCCAAGCAGCTAGTCATGCCTCTTAAACTATACCCACAGACGGGCCGGTGTTGTAAATATTTCCCAATCTGGATGCGTTTCCTCTCCCTCATCAGCAAAGAAAAAAAAAGAAAAGAAAGAAACAAGGGGGAAGTGGCAAGGAGTGATGAAAACGCTGCTGGAACAAGCAGGATCTGAGCTCCCATATCCTCTGAGGACAGCTCATAAAACATGCAGTGGCTGGGACTGGGCCTCTTGCAGCAGTGGCATTTTAGTGCATGTTGCCACAAACACACAGGCCACACACACAGGTAGCCTGCAAACACACACAATTAATTTTAAACAGTGTGCCGGAGTCAGACCTGCACAGTTTACTCTTTTGGCCACAAGCAAATGCTCAAGTCCTCATCTAAATATAGCTGCAAAAGGCAACTACTTTCCAAACATATTACCAGGAGAGGCCCAGAACAATGGGCTTTCGGAAAAAAATTTGAGAATAGAGGCAAGGTATTACGCAGTGTACAGTAGTGATCCACAGATTAACTCTGCCTGTTCATGTGTGAAATGGAGACTTGATCCCCAACTGATAGTGTGCTATGCCTCCAGCAAACACAAGCTGCATATTTTTCATCTTTCCCAACAGCGCACAACTGCAATATATTGGATTACACATTGCATCCTTTAAAGTGCCACAACAATAGCACATTAAAAGTACTGCCCAACACAACACAGAGCAGTCCTGTTGTCTTTTTTTTTTTTTTAAAGCAGAGGTGAACAGAGCTGGCTGCGTGTGCGAGTTGCTGTGAATAAGCCTCAGATATTCTTGGAATGTTAATGTTAGGCTTTGACCATGGCAGTCTCACCGACTTCTCCTCTCGTCGCCGGGCCATTAATAACAACGAAAATACTACTTAGCCCTGCCTGAGCCAATATCACATTTAAAATTTGACAACGTCACCTAAACGGTTTGTGTTACTCCACAAAATAACATAGGAGAAGAAAATATAGTGCCAGAGTAACTGTTTATACTGCACTAAATTACCACAATGTTATGAGACACAATTGTTAACTAATCCCATGCTTGCATTGTGTTTAAGCACACCATATGCTGTGTTCATGCATAGGAAATGAGCTTCAAATACATCTGCCGTTGCAGTCGCTCACTGAAAAACTAGGTGGGCAGGTTTGTGGAGCTACACTCTTGTTAAAATAGCTTCCCACTGCATCTGCAAGCTTATAAAAAGCTACTGAGAGCGCATTCACTACAGTAGTGCATTCATCTACGTGTATACACACATGTCAATCTCAAATGTGTAGGCCACTGACACACACCGTGTAGATATATAAACAAAAATTGCTGCTGCTGCTGAGCAACTGTATTTGCAGTCCAGGTCAGACTATGTGCTCAACCAATAAATGGCTGGAGTGTAATGTGCCTTGACCTTCTATCTTTCTTTCAGCAGCTTCTTACATATATTGCTGTCTCTCCTTATATATCACTTGGGCAAATGGCGTCCTTCACCCTGCTCCCTCCTGTCCCCTCCTTAAAAGGCTGAGGGGACATCTTTGCCGGTTGTACTCAATTGACAGGCCTGGCAGCTTCCTCACTAAGCACAAGGGTTGGGGCGGGGGGAAGGAGACAACGCTCGACGTCGAGGGGAAACGCTGCAATGAATAATTATGTTTCATAACATGCCCCACCCCCCCTGCTTTATTAGCATCAAACAATAATTAATGGGGAACAAGGGGCAATGAAGAGTCTGCTTTTCGCTTTCCAGAACAAGAGGGTCAATATGCCCTTCAACCCCTTCCTCTCTGCTCACCGTCAAAGCGGGAGACACCTCATCCCTCTAAAAACATGCCCTTAGCTTATTTATGATGCCGGTTGCTCTGCTGGAGAAAAGGCGGCATTCCTGCTACACTCAGCAAAAACTGGCCGGATCACTTTACGCAGCAGTTCACTACTTCCATCTCTACACATCTTCTCAGCGGGCCAACCCAACAATTCAATAATGAATATGAAATGCCTCCTAATTGATGTCTATGGGAGTTGGAGCAGCTGAAAATACGAGGCTATTGGACATGGGTTTGACTTGATTAGGTTTTTGTTTAACGTCAAAAAAAAATAATCTCTGATCAGCAGTAGCAAAGCCAGTCCTGATCGAATTAGCTTTGCACTAAGAGCTCCATTGATCTTGGCGCTCATCTGTGCAGATGAGGCCTGGAAAGGCAGCTGGTAATCCAATAGCAGCGATGGGAAGTGCTTCAAGGACTCTGCTGTGTTTACCCACCTATTTCCTACACAGAGAAGCAAGACGTTAGTGCACGCCACTCACTGGACTGATTGGAAGCCCCAGGGCCTTGGGAGCGCCTCTCTGAAATGAATGAGAGCCGCAGTGTGACCAAAAGCAAGGTACTTGAAAGCTGAAAGTAATTGCTTTCACCACAGCTATCATGTAATGAGTAAACAGGATGAATCAAGCATAGCTCAGATCAGTGTTTAAATGAGCTGTGCAGTAACATTCAAGTCCTAATGCAGGCTTCACTTCATAATCTTGGCGAAAAATCTAAAACCGATACCAGTTTAGAGTTTTGATTCACATGACATTTAAAAGCGTAAAGGGTTAGGAGAATCAATGTAGGGAAATCTGTCTTTACACAGTGATAACTTCATCGCAGCCGGCACTGATGCAAAGCTGCGCAATCAATTTTGCATGACATGAATGACATCGAACAAGCACCCAGAGGGCAGAGATCATGTGAAATGAAACAGAGCAAAGCTAAGGTAGTCAAGGGCAAAACATACAGCTGTTTCGCTTTTGGAAATAGTTCAAGTGAAGTGCCCCTGAATGGTATTGCTGTTGTGCATTAAGTGTAGTGCTGCTGCCACAACAGTGCTGTTTCTCACACAAATACACACACACATACACACGTAATCCATCAAGGATTCATGAGTGAATGCTCAATAACAGACTGAGTGCATTTCTCTCCTTCATATCGCTGCTGCAAGAAAAAGAGTGAGAACTCCTCAGCAGCCCACAGACACACCGCAAACACACACTACTCTCATGCCACACTAATAACCTTGGGCTGTCTACCAATGCCGTGACTTTATGGAACAGTATGGGCTCTAAATAGAAGCTCAATTTCTCACCAGCAGTCTGTAACAGCTCTATTTCAGCCACCCTGTCATTAAATATTTATCTTAGCAGAGTGGCGGATACCAAGGTGATAACCATTTAAAAATCCAAATCTGGGGCTTTTGCTGCTCCTCACACCCCGGCTCGCTCCACCACTGCCACAACAAAGACCTATTTTTAAAAGGATTATCTACAAGTGTTCCTTTAATCAGCGCATGGCAGAACTGTAGAAATCCCTCAACAACAGTCCCAGAGGAATACCTTTCTCTGAAGCCCTATCAGGCAGACAATCTCCTTCACCGACAGCAGACTGAGTGAGTGGGAGTGAGTGTGTTTGAGGATGAAAAGATGTGCTGCTACCTTGCTATGATGTCCTCTCCAACAATCTCAGAACAAAGGCCTCCATTTTGAAGTGGAGTTATGATGGCACGGGGCTCTTAAGGTCCTCTGTTGCTGTGTGTCCTATTGCTTTCTATCCTCTTTGTTAGCCTGCTGTTTGTTATGCTTGCGAGATAAGCCACTGTTGTGGGTGGCTGGGTGTACTACAGCAACCGGTGTACTGCTTGAGTGCCAAAGCCGACAGTCTGTGGGAGGGATTGTGGGCGTTATAGATCACTCGGAGACAGATGTCCAGTCTTGCCCCAACGCTGACTCAATCACTAACCCCAAAAACTGTATGTTTGCAAACTGGACAGCTTCCTGGTCGGTCTTAAGTTGATCTTTATCAGGCTTTATCCTCATTCACTGGCGCAGGGCTGAGCCGCTTTGTTATTTATGAAACATAAGAGGTGGAAGTCTACTCTGCTGCAGCCCGATAAACATTACAAGCTGTCTCGTGCAGGCAAACAAGCAACCTGTATTTGACACCAGGCGTGAGCATACAAAGACATGCGAGTTTGGATAAAAGCATAAGCATTAAATTAATATTGCGAATGCCTCTGGAGAACAGATGACTGACAGGGCACTGGTATCATTGTCTACAACGAGCCCAATGAGATTTTCTGCTGCTCTCAAAGTGACATGCTCCAGTAAGCAGAATCAAACCCTTTGAGCATCTGTTGTCTTTAAACTCACCCCGTCTTTGTTTCATTGTGCGCCCGCAGTTAATGATTTCCTCAAGATCTCCATTTTGCACATATGATTTACATGTTTGAAATGCTCAGTTGAGCAGACACAGGTTTGCGAAACAACCATTACTGCACAGTCGAATCCAAGGAGTGTTTGGGCAGAGCTTAGAAATTTCATTTCAAAAGCTAGGCTGATCAAGAGAAAACAGACAAGGTATCAGCATATTGCTTTTCAGTTTCTTCTTGTTTACATATTGTGCAGTCATCCCTTCCAGAGAGAATCACCGCCAGCAAAAACAATTACACTCCCCCCCGCCCAAGCACAAGCCTCTCACTGACTGCCTCGACTCAGCTTGACAATCGAGCCCATTAGATCTTTCTGTGAATTAATGCTAGTTAACTTAAAGCACTGACACACATCAAGAATAGTCATTAGCCTGTCTTTTTAGCATAAAAAACAGGAATGATTTGCCGGTTCAGAGA
Source organism: Dascyllus trimaculatus (assembly GCA_024666655.1). NCBI lineage: Eukaryota > Metazoa > Chordata > Actinopteri > Pomacentridae > Dascyllus > Dascyllus trimaculatus. Next base: position 26,463,867 of record CM045452.1, read on the forward strand.
GATCATCTCCCTACATGCAGCCTGGGGCAGCCCTTACTGTCTACCTCATTATTTTTAGAAGAACAAGGCCACTGATGAATCCTGTTGGATTAAATGTAAGATGCTCTTCTTATGACCTGGCTTACACACAACAGCCGACTGCTTTAAGCTGCTCTTCTAACAGACAAAAGAAAATGAAGTAACTCGCCAACACTGTAAATATACGGATAAATCTCCCTCAACTGAGCTGCAAAATCAAAGTGGAATTGTTGGAGTACATCACTCCCACACAGCTGCACATTCTGCAGTGAGAAAAGCTGTCAAATGCTGGGCTTTTTGTGGATACTAGCTGAGCTGACAAGTGCCAATGATCCGCTATGAGTGATAAAGACATTCATTCCTGCTTAGAGAGAGAGTTTTTCCAGATGTGATAGTCTGCAATGCTCCAGTGCTTCATTACAGGATAGAAAGAGGCTGTTGCTGTGTTTTCCCATTTACGTTGCCAGGGTGACAAATGAAAAGCAGTATCACCCGCACAACTAATCAAATGAGTGAGTGACAACAAGTCAATATTTTCTCATTGTGTGGACAAGCAATATATCTGCACAGTAACAGCCTGTGCTGCAAGGCTTCGGCAATGCTAGACTGACTGCATTATAAGGATAATATGCCAATAATCTGGCTCGGTGCCAATAAAGAAACAGAACGTTTTCCAAGTATATGCTGAATTACCAACTGACATTGTCTAGACTCAGACTTTGAACAAGCGTACTCTGTTGTATAATTGCTACAAGCCAACAAAGACAAAAAAAAATGGAATAGGACATCGATCTGTAGCGGTTTAAGGATAAACAACTCATCCTAGGAGCAACCATGAAGACAACAGTACAAGAACACACTGTGATGATTGAGAACATGGAAAAAAAAAACAACTGAGATTTACAAGCACTGACTAGTACGTGTTCAGAGAATTCAGACTATCCATTTTGTGCTAATTCCTTTGGGCTCACTTGTCATTTTTAAAAGACATCTTATGAAAAAAAAAACAGACAATTATCCTGCTTTTGATTATGTCCTTTAAAAAAAAACAACCTTAACACAAAATGGAGTAAACATCATCTCTACAAGCCTGGTTAAACACAAGCGAGATCAATGGGTAAATTTATCAGCAAATATTACCATTCGCTGCCTGGCAAGTAATCATTAAGGAATGGCACTGATGCATTATTCATCAGCTAATGTATAATTCAGACTTAACAGCAGATTCTATGCATAAATAAAGCCGTGATACATTTAAACACATTAAATGTTTACTTGCTAAAAGAGGATATGAATGCACAGCGTGAAAGCTTCCCCCACTGCTATCATTTGATTATTCGCTCGTATTCCTGTGGATGCAGCGACGTAAGGCGGATACCTGGATACACACTCCGACACATAATCACATGCGCTTAATGGATACATGCAATTGATATCGAACCCCTTGATCTGAACACAAATAGCCATCTGCGTGCTGTTGATCAATATAATCCCACACGGCGATGTGTTCCTAGGTAGAGAAAAATTAGGATTGGTGAGTAAAACCCCACGGCAGCTGTATAGTGATTTAATTTTCTGGCACGTGGTGATTTATGTGCCGCCGCTTTATCTCCCTCAGACATCAGGACTGCAAGAACATTCTCGCTGAAGTGTCAGAGCTGGTGTCAGAGGGACAGTCAACAGGGAGGACGAGGAGGTAGAGAGGACACACAGGCTCCATCTGACGGCGTTCGGAGCGGGCGGCCCTGTGGGGACCGCCATTCCACTTTATGACCATGCACTGAATTAACGAGGCCAGATGTCCCCCCACTTAACATGTGTGAAAAGTGCCCTCTGATGGGCTCAGCTGCTTTAAGGATGTACAGACATAGAGGGAGGGGGGGGGAGAAAGGAGATAGGGCCTATTTTCAATTATCCCAATTTCTCACTCATCGCCGGCTCCTGAGGTTTATGTTAATTAAAGATATCGGCCCTTCCTCTGCGCACACAACAAATTAGACGGAATTTTCGACGAACAATCAAAGCACCTCCTCGGTCCTTCGCCGCTCTCCATTTCAGTAGTCACCCACCAGAGGGTACTGCCTCCTTAGCAGTGCTGTGTACTGTGTCAATCTGTGGCTAATGTATTCTAAATGAGTCACTGGTCCACCACTATCTGCAAGGACAATAGGTCATGAAGTGCCGAGCGAGCTTGTTCCATTTAGAAATGAAACCCGTCTAAAGACTCAACAAGACCAGAAGAGATTTATCATCGTCCCTCAAAATAAAAAAAAAAAACCACGAGTCTGCTTCTGTGTGGGGGGATGGAACGGTACCAACAATGATATGGAAGCCGTGACATTTCATTGATTGTCCACATGGCTTTTTTTGACAAGGCGGCTCTCGCATTTTTGCACTGTTCGGGTCAAAAGTGGGAGGGTAACTGCAAGCAATATCTTTTACGAGGCTGACTTATATGGGACTTAGCTGAATCCAAATGGGCAAAAAGTCAGAGATGTAATTTACTTATCTGATCAGAATCTTACAACAGTTTGCTTTTTAATGAGTCGAAGCGCCACATGTGTTTTCATTCATGTAGCGTATTATAATAACAACTGGATCATTTCTTTGTAATTACAATGGAATACAGTTGAGTCACTCAGACTATTACCCAAATGGAAAAGATATCAAGACCCCAGCAGACTTTCTCATTATAGGGAAAATGAGAGGCCCGCCAACACTGCATCAATTACAACTCGCCTTTCTCCGATTCTTTATGCATTACATCATAATGTTTGGGGAAAAAAAAACAAAACAAAAAAAAAAACACAACACACAGACAACCTCAGTGATTTTTCTACCAGCCAGCAACTGCCATCATCCTGACACAGGGAGGAAAAAAGAGGGGGCAGAGACCCAGCGTGGTGCAATCCCAGTGAGGGCCATCATGCGAGCAGATTAAATAACGTTTTTCCAATGCCCTGTCAAACATTCAGCCGCCTCTGAGCAGCTAGACAGCCGTTACAGCCTCACTCTATGAAGCATCTCTCTCTCTGTATGGTCAGAAACAGCCTCTTTGATCCGGATATCGCCCCACAGATTCCTCAGAGGTGACACTCATACACGCCGCCTGTATGTGAGCTGAATGTTTACTCGCTCTCTGTACCTTGTCAGCGGTGAGACTTGTGTTTGTGAAGGAGAGGAGGGGGAGATGTGACTCACGTCGCTACTATGCTTCCCCCTGGTTTACATGAATCAACAACACAGACTGCGGACTCAGCCCCAGATCAAATTGCACATCAGATTTCATTTCCCACAAACACTGGTATGAAGCAGCGCAAATAGAGACGATTGAAATGATACCGACAGCAGTATGGCAGTGTGTACATAATTAAGATTTAGGCTGCTGCGCTCTCATCCGATGGCAGTCTCACCGTGAAAACGCTCAGCGCCCTCCTCCCCATACAAATCCCACACTGCAGAACCGACTCCTGTGCACGGCTCCATTAGGAGGGCTGACCACTTCCTCTTTCACCGAGTCCACAAGTAGTGAAACTAAATGGATATCCTAACCTCTAGGGGAAGTGAAGAGGATGCCATTTCAAAAGATGTGTTCAGAAATACAAGCTATGCAAGTTTTCCCACATGACGGTGTAAGCTGAGAATGTGATTGTGTGTTGTGCAGATGAGGACGCCGAACTACAATGATTTCTGTCACACTGCTGGTTGCTATTTAGGAAAATTAAGGTTAGGGTTAGAGGTTGAAAACACAAGTCAGCTCTAGAGAAATGTACATATACATGATTTGACTGCTCAAACTTATTAAGTTGCTTATTTTTTGTCACTTTGGTGGAGCAAAAATTGAAAATCCTCAATAAAAGGGGCAGAGGTCATGTGTAAAATCTCCACACTCCACATTTGCTAAATACACCTGAATCAACGATCTCTCAGACATCTAAAATCAGCGATCAAATCAAAGATCCGACAGCACAGGGACACTAAAAAGAAACAAACGCTGTTAAAATTTTAACTGTAATTGCACCTCATGACTTATACAATGTCACAGCTCCACGTGACTTTCGAAAGCCAACTCATCCTCAAGTGTTCAAACAAGCCTTAAATTACATTCCAACAATCTCCCATTGTCTGCGGGGTCCGTGCCATACATTGGCCGACGCGGTGTCGTCCCACTCAAGTGGATTAATCACATCTGAATCATTAAGCTAGAGGTCACTTCTCAGCCAGCGAGAGGACACACACACACACACACACACACGTGGAATAAAAAAAGAAAAAAAAACGCACAGGAAGCTGGGCACGGTGGAGATTAGCTCCTCACAATTAGCGATGCAACATCTAAGTCCACGTAATTGAAAAATCCAGCAGCAGGGGCAGGATTTCAGGAAGGGGTTTGTTTTTATATGGCACAGATTGAAGGCAATCACCACTTCCCCACTCCCCTCCTCTTCTTCTTCTTCTTCTTCTTCCTCGATTTGAATCTCTTCTCTTTTTTTTCCCCCAGGGCTGAATCTTTCTTTGTGCTTATGTGATCGCGCACCCAGCGGATTCACATCATGACTTACTACGACCAATTTGGAGTGGTTTAAGTAAACACACCCTCCCCTCCTCTCCCCTCCTCTACTATAACTCGAAAACACTAGATAAGCTGCCTTTCAGACAAATAACTGTAGTCTGCTTTCAAATCCTAAGCTGCCGCCTCCTAAACACACACACACATCCCACCAGCCAGGCCAATCCTCAACCCCCCCGTTCCTCTTTTTGATCTTTTCAACAACAGGCACAGATCCCCCCCCCCTCCTCACCCTCACCACCACCACCCCACAGTGAGAGCTGCATGTGCTTAGGCCAGAGTTCATAGCCTCTGGGGTGCTGAAGGAGGCGAAGGGGGGGGGAGTCAAGTTAATTTGGTGGTACTTCAACAGTTTGGTACATGCATGCTTACAAAACAAATGCTCAACTACTTTCCATTATTACAACCCGATAATCAATTCATGACATGAGCCACAGCTGCAAAATCCAACAAACAATCCTTTATGCGAGGGGGGGAAATCCCACCAGTCAGATTTATGTGCCAGAGTCATCATCGTCTATTTAAACTTTTTTCTTCTCTCCTTCTCCTCAAAAGTTGATTGATTGCTCCAACACACAGGAGGGGATAAACATGTTTCCTGGGCAGCGAAGGATCCAGAAATAAAAGCTCCCACTTTTGTTTACTTCATTACAGTCACTTTAAAACCATTAGTGTGGTTGCAGGCAGGTTTGCTTGAAGGGGGTCTTTTGCTTACAGTCCACTGAGAGCCAAGTTGTTTTTTTTTTTTTGCAACAATGCAGCCAACTTTCAGCTCCCCAGAGCACTCAGAAACATTTGACTCCAGGTCACACACGCTTCCTCCTCCGGGTATAAACAAAATTAGAACACTTCAGGCTCCAAAACTCCATGAGTGCCACCCAGCTTTAGTCACCACTGCAGCTCTTAAATCCAGTTTTTTCCTTTATCAACCCACCACCATCTCCTCCAAACCACAACTATCCTGCAATCTTTCTTGTTTTTTTTTGTATTCAACTACTCACCCGCCAGTCTGGTGTTTCTTGGGAGTCCCACAGACTGCTGCAAACAAGTTGGAAAAAAAATGCGATCCTTTGCCCGAGATGACCCAACGAACTTTTTTTTTAAAAAGCCAGCTGGAGCAAATCCAAGAATCGGGACCAAAATTTAAAAAAAAAATCCCCTCACGGATCTAAAAAAAAAAAAAAACGCTGCCCGCACGGAGGGGCTCTCTCTCTTCTCTCCCTCTCTCTCTCTCAGGCGAGCACTTGCTTCAACAAAAGACGGTTTCACTTTGCTGATAGACTGTCCGAAATACGCGATCGGAGGCGCTACAACCTCAACTCGTCCCCCCACCCCTCGAAAAACCGCTCCGATTGTCCCTCTCCTCGGCCGCGTTGCTGTCGATGATAGTGTCCACATGAAAAGTAACACGGCGCTTGTTTCGAGGGGTAGGAAACCAGTGAGTTCGCCGTTAACAGGCTCCGCTTCCTTTTTCCACACACACACACACACCACACACACGCATACACACACACTCTCTCTCTCCCCCCTCTTCTTCTTCTTCTTCTCTCTCTTTCCTATGCACACACACACACACACACTCCACGCTCTCCCTATCGCTCCCTCCGTCTCTGTAAACCCCCTCCTCCTCCTCCTCCTCCTCCTCTTCAGCTGTTCAACAGACGCATCCACATGGCTGACCTAGTCTTTCTTTATCCAGACACTAGTGAAGGAGAATTACGCCGACCACACTCAAAAAAAAAAAAAAAACGCGAGAAAAAAAAAATCCAGAGCGAGACAAAAACATGGACTGGATTCAAAAAAAATAATCGTCAGGGACAAAAGGGTGGGTTGGGGGGACGCCAATGGAGAGGGAGAGCAGAGAGAGTAGAGAGAGAGGGGGGGTGACGCTGGTGATTGATGGAAACGCTGCGTTTCAGGACGCACGGAACGCCAAAGTGGCCGATCCATGATTACGCGCATGGGAATGTGACAGAAAGCCAGACAATGAGCGCTCTTACTACTACTAGCAGTAAATAATGTCTTTTTCTCTCTCTCTTTCTCTCTCTGCGCAGTACCACACAGCAATGATTTAATTCCCAGGTTAAATATATAAATAACTCAATAAAATGGCGTTTTTACGCACAGGTTACGCACAGATTTAAAAAAAAATATTAGTGTTTATATGCATCTCCTGGAAAAAAAAACACACACACACACAAGAGGGAGGCGGATTGAATGCAGCTCAGGCTTGTGGAGCTCATTTGCATTTTTGGATAATGAATTAATTAGTCACCCCACCCATTAGAAAGGCAGAAACAAGCAGGGATGATAATGCGACTAGTCCATTAGCCATATTTGGGGAGGTTTGATTTTAAATGGTGAGCCTGCACATCACATCAAATATGAGCCAGTTTTGTTGTATTTTGTGTTTTTTAAAAAAAGATTGTCTACTCTTTATCTTAAAATGCTACAAATGAAAGAAAAAAAAACACACATGTAAGAGGAGCGCGGAGGCAAAGACGGACTGCATTAAGTTATGAATTAATAGGATAATTTCCATTCTGCTGGGCAAGTGGCTTGACACATTTTCATTGTCTTAAACATGATATTGGATCACTGTCAAAATCCAATTAACTAAAGCAAATAGTCTGTGCATCGGGGCTCTTTTTGCACTAAAGCCAAACACGGCCAAGCAAAGGAGAGACGGGCAGTAAGGATCAATAGAAATTGAGTTGAGGGTGGTGTGCAGGGGGGCCCTTTCATTGTGCTACAAACCACGTTGGTCGTCTTCGTTTCAATAGCGGTGGAGGGAGTGGTGGTGGTGGTGGGGGCTCTGCTGTGCAACAAAGTGCTGGTAAAACCTTTTTTTTTTCCCTCCAGCTCCTGAGGCAACTGTCCTGAGAAGTCGTACTCCCCACCACCACCACCTCCACATGGTAACCCAACACCGCAGGAGTCGCAGCTCCTCCCTTATCACAGTATGTATACATTTCACAAGGTCAATGTTTATGATATTTACATTCACACACACATAGTCTGAATCCTTTCCTGAGTTACATAAACAGTCAAAGGATCCAGGATTGATAAGAAGGCGGAAATGCACGTCTCTTTCTGGTTCCAACGCACAATCAGAGGGTAAAAGAAGATATTTAAGGCTGCAGTTTCATTTCTCCAGCGTGTGTTCCAAGAAGAAACGAGTCAAATGCCACCGTTTTCAGTACAGTGCGAGGCTTAAGTTGGCCTAAGACGGCAGTGAAGGGTGAGTGCAGTGAATCCACTCTGAAGGCAGGGCAAAAGCAAAGCTGGATTGGCTGGCGGGGCAGGCTCCCCTCCCTGGCAGATGAGATCCCATTATCAGGCAGACGAGAACTCCACCTCCAGGATTTCACAGCTCCTCTGTTTATCACATGGCTCTGTCAAGTTGGGCACCATTAACCGATAATGAAAGGAGACAACCGGTGCAGTTACAAGCAAAGCACTCCACATTCTACAGGCCTAAGCATGTATCTGGGAAGCTGACTGTGTCTATTCAATTCTGTTCAGCATTCAAACAGCCCATCACAATACCTTTTCCCTGAGCACCCCTTTCTACAGCTATAGTGCCTTCGATCCAGACGGAACAAAAACTGGTTACTTGGTCTCTGTTTCTGAATTCAGAGGAATAGACATCTAACAGAGCTGCACACTGCTCCAACAACAAAAATGACACTTTTATCCAACAGTCTTTTTTTCCTAAAGATTGCTAAAAGAGAACAATTCTCCATAAAACCAGGAGGAGTGGACAAGAAAAGAAAAAGCGGCACAATGAAGCAAACACAAACTACCATTTTGAAATATACTTCCTTCATCTACATCAAACATAATTAGTACAAGTGTTACTAAACAAAAAGACTGCAAGACTGCCACTGAATCAAAGACCGCCATGCCCCTCGCCTACCCCCCTACCCCCCTCCCCGGTCTGACTACTCCATTTATGGTTTATAGGATTCTGTAGCCACTTACGCTCATTAAAAATGAATACTTAACAAAAGCTGTGGCTGACACAAACTGTTTGCTTTAGCCTGATTTCTCCACGCTGGAGAAAAACAAGCCACTCAAAAGGCAGCAAACAGAGCGCGAGCATGAGAGGGAGAGAAAGAGAAAAAGTGCTCGGCAATACAAATAAGTCAGCCAGTAGCTGAAACAACAGAAAAAAGTGACATGGATGACTGAGCCAAGCCTGTGAGAGACTTGGCAAGCCTCAGAGGCCTTGGCCTCTTAAGCACTCATATCTAGTAACTTCATTTAATACATTCACCAGGGATGAGCAGACAAGTTGAAGGAAAAAGGGAATGAGAGAAGAAAACAGACTTGTAAACCAAGAGGAGGGTTAGGTTGTGGCAGCGGTGGGGGTGTACTTCAGAAGCTCGACTTTAACACATGACTAAATCTCCACAGTGTAACAAGCTAACTTCCCTGCTGCCAAAACATAATAAAAGGAGGGGAAACGGGTGTGCTAGATTGAACTTTGAGACTATTTTACCATTCTTAGGCAGGTATTATCTAAAGGAGGCTTTGTTCTTGTATTAGAAATTCGAACAGTGCTTTTCCAGATGGAGCTTTAAAGCAGTGACTGTCTTTGCCACACGCACTATATCCATAAAGAACAAAGGCTCTGTGTGACTGCTGCTTGAAGTTACTGTTCCTCATACTGAGGGCGAGTGCTGATAGTCCCTCCCCTTTCTCTGCTGGCAGGCAGGCAGGCAAAAAAAAAAAAAAAGCTGACTTCAAATCATTCATTGCCCCTTTTAGCCTTCATGGATTCTTAAGAGAGCACTTTACAAGTTGGGGGAATCCAAAGGGAAAATAGGGTCGTACACGACTAATTAAAACACAGACTTCGCCTGGAGGGGTTTGAGAGAAGGGGAAGCAATAAAACAATCCTCTTCAATCTCCCAACAAAGTAACTCAAGGAAATTACTCATCTAAATATGGTTAACTGCATGCTTGTGCGTATCAAGATTTGAGGTTTTCAAAGGCAGTCGCTTTAGCTTAAACAATTGTGCTCGAAAGAGTAAAAATTTCCTTAACTGAAAAAAAGAGAAAAAGGCTGTCTGAACAGTGGCGGTTACATTATTCTCTATGCAAGCAAATAGCCTTATCAAGGTGACAAGAGACTAACTGAAAATCAAGATGTCCTTTGGAGACAATCCAAACAGACAGCTAGTAATTAAGCTGCTACCTAGCGAGCCTTTATTTGCCATCATTAACACAGTTGTAAAAATGCGAGGGAAGCCAAGGAATGGTATTTCACTTTAGGCAATCAGTGCAAGGTCTAGCCTCACATAGCTATCTTGTTTACATAGCTATTCACAGTCACATTTGGCAGCCTCGCAACACTCTGAAAACCAAGACACTTGTAGGCTACATATGTCTAATCTCTTTGCCAAGCTACACAAGCTACTCAAGAGAGTGAAACTTGCTTGCAGCAGCCATTTAGCAAAAGTATTGCATGTTTAAAAAATGAACGTAAGTAAACCTTACTGCAGATGGAGGTAGCAGCCACCTGGCAGATAACAATGATCAAATGTTAGTGGGAGAAAGCAGAGCATCGTCTCTTCATGAAATGCCACAAGAACAGAGCGCTTGTTTGCAGGCTCTGATGTGAAAAAACAAATGCTTTTAATAGAGGGTCACACTACGTCTGAATTCACACAGGGACCTTACAGTTTCCATGAGATCACAGCTTCCTGAAATGAAGTAAGAAGCCAAGGCAAAAGTAAACCAGGGTGTGAAATGTTTCTAAAAGCTGGAAAATAATCAACCAAGTCTGCATGGCTATGAAGTCACACATACAAACAGAGGGGGAACACAGTTGCAAACAAACGCACACGTGTAATACCTCAGATGCTATTTCGCTAAGCCCCTGATTTTCCACAGACATTCTTCAAGCTCTCACATGGACCGTCTGTGTCTGTCCGATTCTCCAGGCAAAACAGGGCCTCATTCATCTGAATAAAAGAGCAGTTCAGCCTGCCGTGGCCGCACCGAGAACAGGCTCTGAGGAATGAGACTGTATTTCCGAGAGGGCCTCGGAGAGAGACGGGGCGCAAGGCTGCAGCGCAAAAGAGGAAGTTTACATTTCAGGCAAATCCTTTTGTGAACAACGACACAGCAAGATAAACAAACAGTACATGTGTCTGGTGCTTAGCTCCGGGTTCAGACAGGGAAATCCAAATCCAGCAGAGAGCAAAACTGTGATTAAAAGTGATCAGCAGCTATGAAAGCAAACAAGATCCGTGGTAGTGAAAGCAAGAGGCAGAGTGGCAGTTGGGGGTGTGTGATTATTGTGCGGTTATTGTCTACAAGCTAATGTGCTCAGATAGCCAGCGACTGCTCCATTTCACACAGGGCACATGGCTGTCTCACCTCCATACACTGCCACCCTGTGGGCGATGAGCAGTGGTGCAGCTTTGTGAGCAGAGAGGAGGTGGGGGTGGGGGAACTGAGGCTCATAATGTGTAAAACAAAAAAAAAATTAACTCCACACACTATAATCCGTGACATGTGTGTGCTCAATATGGTGCAATGGCACACAGTGCTGTTTCTTTTTTTCCCCCCTCCCCTCCAGCACCAACGCTTATTCAGAAATCAATTATTCTCCTCTGGTCACACTTGGCTACTCTCAGTGTGTAAGCTAATGATTCAGCCTTCTAGTTTACAGATAGATAGCGATAACTAGAATAAGAACATCTATTATAGGTCAAAGGGACAAGATTTTCAAGTCACTCTGGCTAATTTTTCACATCTTGGACTTTTCCTCCTCGTGTTTCTTTTCCTTTCATTTGGCACGAATAACAGCAGAGAGAAGTAATCTCAAAGGCAAATGTACGGTCAGCGTGTCAGCGCCGGGCGCGGTGAGAAAAGGATGTGTTATTCAAAGAGACAGCACACAGTCAGGGCGTTGAGGTTGTGTTATGAGATTAGACTGTTTTTGCGGGAGCAAATGGTTAAAATCAGTCTGTGTGCAGTCGGAGCAGACAGTTTGGAGATCAGTGCTGAGGTCAAGAGGAGTCACTTAGCTGTGCTTTGGCCTTCCAACCCCTACAGCGTTCAGAATCAACTGTTCCACTGTGGGAGTAGATAAAAAGCTTGGCAGCAGTCTCACAACGAGAGACTTCTACATTTACAAATGGATGCAGGCTTTATTTATTGTGTTTTAAAGGTACAAAATGGAAATTAATGGGAATAGGTAGGAAGGTGGGAAGCTCACTCATTAGCTAGAATATATATTAGGTTAGCCTCGCTAGTGCAGATCCCCAAAGGCATTAAATCTTCTTCTGAGCAAACAAAGCTGTAAGCAATCCAGAATAAAAAACATACTTCTATGAGTCACTACTAAACTGTGAAGGTCAATTTAGATTTTTTTTGCCCTCCAACTACTGTCGTTATAATTTAAATGCAAGTTAATGAGATTTGCAGCTGATGCCGTTCAGCAATGAGACATGAAGAAAAGCTGCCCTTCTGATGTCTCTGTTGAGGAAATAATGCGCTGAAATTTGAGAATAATATGTTGTGTGTCATTTATGCTTACATGGCAATTGTTTGGACTTATGAATCAACTGGGCATGCAAGTATGTTTCTCATTACGCTGCTGTGGACACACAGAGAATTACCACTCAGAAGTGGTGAACTGGAAATTCAGCAAATTGCTTGTTTGGATGCGCATATTTTGCATAATGCACACAGCATATAACATATAAAAAAAAAATATGTGTGTGAATGTGTGTGGTGGGAAGTGAGAGTGCCTGAAAGAGAAAGCAACCCAGCGGGGGAGACTAGAGGGGAATGAAAGATGGAGTGATGCTGTTGATATTCGATACGGAACAGAGCGGAAACCTAACATGCAGAAACTGTCTTTATAATACGAACAGTGGGGAATAGACAGAGGAGGCTGGCTGCAGCATTAGCTCCTCAAGTCAGCTCTTGGAAGAGGGATGGGTGGAGGGAAAGATAGATGGGTCGAGTGAGGGAAGGGAAGAGGGAGTGCAAGCTGTAGCTCTCTCTGTTCCTGCACACATCAGCAGCAGGAGGGCAGGGATGCGCGGAGGCCACAGCAAGCCAATTACCAAACTCATTAAGTAACCTGCTAGCCGGCTTTGAACTGCAACCCCTCGATATCGTGACTGGATTCTCCACCACTGTTGTGGACGTTCAGATAGGTGCTGCTGTCATTTTTGCAAGTCTTTTGAAAAAAAAAAAAAATAGCTGGAGAGGGGACCCGAAAAGGCAAGACGGTAATCCCATTTTTTACATGCATACATTGGAATTAAAATGAAAAGAATCACAAATGAAACCGCATTGAGAATGAATAGTAGATTGGCAGCTTGAAAGGTGTAACATTGCCAAAAGGCAGCTACGAACAAAGGAGAAAGATCTGCATATACAGCAGGTAATGCTGGAAAAAAAGGCAAATAATGAATCCAGACACAAACACAAGAATGGATTAGCTTGAGCTAGCGACTGAGGGATGAATCAGCGCTGACAGGCTTGAGCTGTTCTCTCCAGAGACACTGAGAGTAGCAGGAAAGATGGCTGCGATAGGGGAGCAGGAGGACAGCGCAACCAGGGGTGAGGATGATGATGGAGAAGTATCAGGCTGAGCGCACAAAAGGCCAGGGAGAGAACATGATCAAGGTCCACTGGGTGGGGCAGGAGCAGAAAATAATTTGTGGGGAAGGAGAGGGAGTTAGGACAGAGGGGAGAAAAAAAACGCTGCGTTAGTCAGCGCTCCAGTGTCACGAAGCATTGTTGACTAACCTTGACTGCATTCACCTCCTAGCTCACTGCCATACTGCCTCTCAACAAGTATTGACACAACGACAGTCTGCAAGAGAAAAACTGAAGGGGAAAAAAACAGACACACAGAGAGGACAGGGGAAAAAACATGAATGATGTGTAAATGGAACAAACGAGGTGATAACAGATTGACAGTAGAGGTGTGTGTCTGGGTGAAGACGGCTGCCATGTTTGAAACTATGCTGTACATATGCTGAATGCAGCCACCGAAAGCCACAGAGGTGTACAAAATAATAATAGCATTCACAGTGCAGTTAACATTTATTTTCTATAAGGAGATTGTGAGCATTTATTCTAAACCAGTATTCATTTCCCTCTTCTCAATAAACCTCTCTGGATATACCCAGATCTAGGCACTTATACCTGCAACACACACACTATAAAACACACGTGCACACACACACACATCACACACACACACACACACAAACACACACACACTCCCCCACCCCTGAACCTCCCCCATTATCCCATGAGCCCTCTCTTCTCTGCCTCGCTCTACAAGAGCTTGGAAATAAAAACATCACAGCTCTGCCTCGCAGCACCTGTTCAATAACATTGACATTTCACATTCAGCATCCGCACACTGAGAGATTCCCTGCATTTACTCTCTTTAACACGCAGAAACACAAAACACACACACACGCACAATCTGATGCATGTCAATGTAAGCATTTTAATACAGCAAAGACAGGGGATTTGTATGTGTGAGTGTGTACGTCTGTCCTGCATGTGTGCCTGCAGTCATGTATGAGGTGTACAATGGAGTTAATCTGATTGGTACATGTATTGATTCTAGCAAACACTTTTTACAATAACTCACTAATTAAAACAGAACAATTCTTGCATTGTGACATTCTTTTAAAGAACTGTTTCAAAACTGGGCATTCTTGCCAATTATCATTAGAGAAGTCCATTGATGAAGCCCTAAAATATTATATTCCTATGCAACTCTTCTTGCATAGCTAGACTTGAAATGGTCTGCCAAGGGGGGAAGAGTAACACTCATTTCTCTTATCTCTATCAACCAATCTCAGTCATCTTGGGTGGTGTTAGCCAAGGATGCAGCAATGGTGCACTGGCATTCCAAAGAGCGGATTCACTGAAAAAACCAAGCTGCCTTATTGCACAATCAAAATGTTTGGCAAAACGGCTCAGAAGTGGTTGTTGTATATGTAGCAAATGGGATTTTGAAAATACTAATGCAAAGATAGGAGAAGGTACCCGAACTCTCAATGTGGTGAGTCAGACTATGATCCAACTTAACTGCATTCTTGATTATGTTTTTATGTTAGGTTTGTGCATAGATTTCTAATGAACATGTCTTTGCCATTTATTGTGTCGATTTCCAAACATTGCTTTTTTTTCAGCCAACCAATCATATCCTAGATGGGGCGGGACTCGTCACCATGACAACCAGAAAATAAAGACGCTTCAAACATGTTGAAAAAGGGTCACATTTTGTATTTCCTTTGTTATAAAGTTCTATCTAACTTTTTTAACTTGTCTTATTTTTACCTAAACCATATTTTCCTTATCAAGTAGTTGAGAGTAATCGTTTGAAACTCTCATTTGTCCCCTCATCCGTAACACTCTTAAATAAACAGCAACAGTCGCAGCATCCCTCGGTTGGAGTAGCAGATACCTCTTATCTTTTTATCCTTTTTATCTTCTCATCTTCTTTTATCTTTGGTTTTTAGATAACATTTTATTTAGTATTTTATTACCCCACTCTTAGGATCTGATATGGAGTTTTATTTATTTAATTGTATTTTACTTTGTGCCATATGATCACGTGCAATTCTGTCCTGTGCAATACATAATTCTCACCCTTTGAAGCACTTTTTGTTGACTGATGTTGTCATGTATGGTTGTTTTCGTGCTTATTATGCATTTGTTGTGTACGTGCAGCTGCATCTGGGACTTTTAGACCAAGACAAATTTCCCTCATTTCCCTCATCTCATCATTTCATCTCATCGCATCGGTTTTGTTGCCTAAACCTAACCCTAACCAAACAATTATAATTAAGTCTGTAAGTAGTTCATTCGGGTCTTGTCTTGGATATATTCCACCACCGCCTCTCCAGCCTCCTAAAACAGACTTTGTGGTTTTTAGAGAGTGGAAATGTGTCCTATTTCGTCATACTGTTACCTTACAGGGAGATAATTACTTTCTTTCAAAGCTTAATTGTAGTTTACTTGTATGGGAACATAGTTTTTTTCCGAGACAGGGTTGATTTATGTCACTCAATAGTTTTCTGGTTGCTAAAACGGGTGAATGTCACATGAGTGATGAAGATAATTTGGAAAAAAATTGTCTACACAGTTTAAAATAATATAGATAATACATAAACATGAGTTGATGAGCCACTGATGATGTGTTTAGGGTTTTGTCTGTGCTTCAAAGAATGCTGCGGCTGGTTTTTCAACCCATTCTTTACTGGCAACAAAAGCAACATCTCTTGATATTTACCAGATCTCCAAAATTATTCTGTTTGTTATTCTTCGTTTCCTGCAACTGATGCAATGCGCATACCAAACTCAGCTTGCACAAAGCAAAATGGTCTGTTTGGTTTTAAATTTGAAAACAACACCTGGTGTGCAGTGAATAAAATCAAAGGTTTTCTATCCAGGCAATCTAAGCAACAGCAAAGCAAGCAGGGCTTACTGACACTTGGAGGCGAAAAGTAGCACAAACACACCCAACAATCACCCAGATAAGCATGTAATATTTATATTCAGTCCAAAATCAAACTTGGCAAAGCCGATTTTGGGGTCAGAGATGTTTGCTCTAAATATTTTAGCATGGTTTTCTTTTAGCCGTAACATGACACACTAGTGCATTCTTCTGACAATAGTCGCCACCTGAGGACAAGATGAAAGGTGCAGCAGGCCACCTATTGCCAGGGCTCAATGGTGTCACCAGGTGCAGCCTAACCTGGGTGGCTGAGCAGGGACATCTGTTTGACAGCATTAGAGCCATCAGAGCCCTGCCATAACCACAGATTAAATGGCAGTAAATCTGAGGATTAGATCCATGTATGAATAGCCCACATCGATTTTGCAATCTCTTCGGCAACTCTGGGATTTCCACAATGACAGACAATGTGACCATCAAGCACAAACACACACACACACACAAGGGCTCATCCATCTCGCTGTTTTTTAAAACCCTCTAAAATCAGTCTGTGACTAACCCATCTCCATTTTTAATCTGCTCATATCTCAGCCTAGAGGCGGTATTCAAATAGCACAAGGCATGCAACATAATTCCTTTAACAAACTGCCCATCCATCCAGTCTCTCCCACTCGTCACAACAGAGCAACTAAAACAAGCTCAAGAGGCCTAGAAACGTCCATTCCTATATTCTAGCATGTGTGCTCATGTGAGAGCGAGATCACTTCTGTGTTCTGCGAGTTGAGGGTTATTACTTGTGAGCACAACGGGGTGATGTGGATGATGACAAAGACAAACTGGCCTTTCCTTCTATAGCTGCCTCATCTCTGCCTTAAAAGCTGAATATGCATGCGCTCACGCACACACACACGCTAAAATTCGCTCAGCCCCATTGCGACCTTTTTGACATGACAATCCCAAAATCCCGTGCTGAAACCCCAATCCCCTCTGACCACCGTGGCCTTTCGGAAGCTGGCTGACATCAAAGAGCGCCGCTTTGCTTTCATGACTTTAGTCGGCCTCTCAGTCTGTCAGTGTCTCTGGCTGTCCACCGCATGCTTGTCACAAAAGCCACTATTTTAACACCAGGCTCATGTGAACCACTTCCAACACCTCTGCAGCCCAACGTGAAGAAACCAAAGATAGCCGGGGCCGCTTCTTCGCTATTTCCACACTCTACGAGGTGGGTGTCAAGTGTGTTAGGATATGAGCAATGGCTTTCAAAAGGGGCTTTAGAAGAAGAGGACAATGTGTTGCTACAAGAAAAAATGTAGTCCAGGCTGAATAATGGCACCTAAAGCTCTGTAGGGAAAAGGAAACTGGGTAAAGCCTGCAAAATCATGGATCACAAAGCAAAATTTTCTTCTCAAGTCAGCTTGGCAACCATATTTGGCAACCAGCAGCGACCCGACACCCTCTTCCAAAATGGCTGCCCTGGTCACCGTGGTCGACCTTAGCCACCTATCGAGCCAAACGAAAGCGATTACCTGGTGATTATTGCGCGTTGGGAGATAGCTCCATTAATCTCTGCAGGTGTGTAGCCAAGTGGAACACACTCTTCACTACGTTTTCGAAAAAAAAAAAGACGCGAGTGAGAGAGAGAGAGGCAGGGAGGGAGATGGAGAAACTCAGTGTGACAGTAGAGCTGCTCCAATTAGGTAAGCACATTGAGCCGTCAGGCCGGCACATTCATCAACACACAGAACGCCAGTCAGCAGCACCAGAAGGCTCACCCGCCTCTCGACCACGCTAACCGTTACTGTGGTGCGGTGGAGGGAGGGGAGAGTGACAGGGAGGCATTTGCAAAGCAGATTTGGACCATTCTCCCCTAGCATTTGGCAGTGCAAATGTTTCTATGCATGGTTTGGGTGGGTTTTTTTTGTGTGTTACTCGCGTTTCCCCCGCCCTAATAGATTGGCCATGGGCTGCTAATGATATCATTATAATACATGCACCGTAATTATCTCGACCCACGGTGTGCCAAGATCAATGGACGGCAAAATCTGGATCAATTGATTAGTCTGCCGCTGTTAAGCTGCTAAAACATATTTTGCGCACAGTCGATGTGTTGTTGGACGGGCTGTGAATGAATTGGGTCCCTGCCTGCTTTCAGAGTGCAGCATCCAGCCATGGGGGTTAGGCAAGTGGATATGTGCCACATAAGAAGTGAACTGAATTGGCAGGCCTGAGGAGCTTCTTCCGCTCATCATTATGTCAACCACTGGCACCCCCCATTACACACAAAGCTCCAAATGACGGCTAAAATTACTGTTTAACATCCCTCACAACATCAAAACAAATTCGTGCTTGAAAATGTTCCTGTTGTCCCTTTGTCATCGCCCACCATCGCGTCAGGCTGGTTTTTATTTTGCAAACATTATCACCAGTAATGAGGCTGCAAGTATTGATTCCAGAAAATGCGCTCGAACTTAAAAATTGTGAAATGCACAGTTAAAACATTTCAAGATGAAACATCCCAGTTAGACTCTTCTGGTAGCATTGCAGGGGGTGGGACGCTTAATAACACTTCCCCTTTTCTTCAGCAGCATGTGTGAGGAGAGGTGGTTTTTGTGTAATATGTGATAAAATATGCAATCAGTGAAAATGAATGCCCATATTTCAAAGTGCAGGTATGAATTCATTAGAACTAGCAACATAAAAAGACAACAAACGGAGCGGACACAACATTTTGCACATCATTGTAAGCAACTGCAACCCAACAAATAAGCCAGGGAGAAAACTTTGCAGAGCTTGATGTTTAATTTAGAGCTACTACACTTTTCTTCTGAATTAACTTTGGCATTTTTAAGCAAAAAGGGAAACAGATGGTTGGCTTTAGTTTGTCAGTCATGCCAATTTTTAGGTCTTCTTAGTCGTTATTGGTTAGCATCTCTGTAGCTTGTATTTTTCACAATGTGCTGACATTTTCTTAACAATTCATTGACTAGTCAAAAAATAATTTGTAGACTAACTGATTAAGAAAAAAAATTATCTTTATTTGAAATCCTAATTTCATAATGGCTTTGGTACAGATTCTGATTAATCTCATATGAAGTAAAATAAAATAGCAGCTGATAGCAATAAAAAATCCATATAGCAAAAAACGAGAATAGAGCATTAAATTAATCAACTCTTTAAATAAAAGAACACATCTTCTAAGAGTGCTATTTACTGCAGGGCTATTGGATTGCATTATATTTTAAGACTTTATCAGGTCCACCTCCTGAGCAGTGTTCATGCGTAAATCATAAGCCCTCTCGCCTTTTCCCGCTGCTGACTTGGTCTCAATCATGACTGTAATTTGAGAGCAGCCTGATTGTGTTAGGAGGCAGCTGATTGCGCTGATGAGCAGAGAGCTGCTGAAGAGCAGAAAGTGGGCCATCTACGCTGAACAAATAATGATAATATGACACCAATAACAACGAGGGATGATACGAGGCTGCCAAACAGGCTGTGTCGTTTTTTTTTTTTTTTTAAAGGATCGCCCCGTCACCTGCTCGCCAAAACGAAAGAAACAATCCAGCGTGAATTCATCTCTACTACAACCTTGAGCTAAAGGCCTTGGCAACAGTGATACTTTTGCAATGCAGCTGCACCATGTAAATCACATTTTAGTGAGCTCAATATATCCACAGGGTTAACTCTATCCTTGGGGTTTCCTATCATCATCCTTTAGGCAGCATGATGCAACTTATTCCAGTATACAAAGGCTAATGCAGGTAAATCACACCTAGTGGACCTGAATGCTTGACACTAAGCTTCCTGGCATACTAGCTAGCTCGAGTGGGCGAGAAATGAACCTTGTTATGTGTCCTGACACTGGGCCCTGCTCCCCGGCAAATAAAAACATGCCTCTCACTTACTGGCTGCCTGCGCTCACAGCCCCATACATCAGCATTATAAAGGAGCTCGGCAGCCTCAAGGTCAGCTCAATTTCCTCCTGCCGTTATGAAGTATCAGAATCACAGCGAGAGGGGGCACCCACACACATGTAAAGCAATGATTTAGGGAGCGAGGGAGGGGAGGGGAGGGAGAGAAAGAAGGAAAAAAAAAGGAAGAGGGGGGGATTTGGAGTGTGAAGGAGAGGCGGCGTATAATACAATAGGGAACTGTGACAAATCACCAGGAGAGAACCGGCCTCTTCTACAGTAAGGATGTGCAAGTGTCGACATTTGTGAGAAAATGTAGAGAGTATTAAGCCTACTTGCTCATTCCACGCAGTAAGAATATAGTAGTTTGTAGTATAAGTAATGGGATTGAACAGTTTCTCTTTAACAAGCTGATTCCACTTGTGCAAGCGCTCAAGTGTAGTCAGTGAAACTACAAAGCAATTAGGCCTACTGAATTATTGTTTCAGAAAATGTGAATACGATGTTTACCATTGACTGTAATTAAATTCTAAGCTGTTACATGGGAATAACAGCAACCTAATGCAAACCTAATGCCTTTTTTCCTTTTGAGATCTGGGCCCATTCATCACATGCCCAAGCAATTTGATAAATTACACAGAAGCATGAAAGCTGATCATGTGCGTAGCAGAGTGTGGTGCGCGAGTGTGTGTGTGTGTGTTTGCCTCTGCCTGAGTCGGCAGTCATCCTTGGCTGCTTCACTGGCTGAGGTTTGACATCTTCAGCTAAGAGCCTGGGGAAATAACAGCAAATTCACTTAATGGCACCACCTCATCTATTCCTCATACAGAGAGAGGAGGGAGAGAAGAGGGAGAGTTCCTTGAGGTGTTACAAAATGGCTGTGTGCTCTCGGCTGTGCTGCTGTCTCTCCCAACCGTGGGGGTGCAGGTGTGTGGGTAAACACAGAGTGCATTGAGATCCATCACAGGCCTTGGTCGGCCCCCAGCTGTAATTTGCAGTCAACTCTGACCCCTTTTGCGAAAAAGCCAGCCAGCCCATGCTGCCGCTGTGGAGCTTTTCGTGGTGACAGCGCAATCTGGTTTGATATGTGTGTGTGTGTGTGGTCGCGTATGTGCGTGTGATGATCTGTACGTGCAAAGACAAACACATACAGATTTGGCTGGCGACGCGAATGGCTGCAGGTATGTGCATGCTTGTCGGTGCAGGTGTAAGTAAGCATGTATGTGTGTGTTTGTCGGTGTCTGCAGGGAGTGTTAGAGAGCCAGAGGTATAATGGCCCCACTCCATCTTTGTGTGAGGTATTGCAGAACAATCCAAAGCAAAGCACAGCAGCTGGGAGGGAGCCGGGTCTGACTTGCAGTTGGATAACATCTCAGGGTAACAGCAGGTATGCTATCAGTGCAGCCTGAATCCCCTTAGGGCTATTTTCAGAGCCTCTGACCCCAGCATGACTGGCTGGATGACGTCTCTGTGCCAGCAACACAGGAAGAGCAAGACCCAAAACCACGCCGCTGCTTCCTCTCGGCTGCACAACATTTCATTCCAGCAGCCCTGAACAGCTCTGCTATTGTTCAGACGCTTTACTAAAAAAAGACTCAATGACTATATTCACAAGGACACCAGTTTTTCAATAATTCACCCAATAGGCACAATTCTCTGAATAAAGAAAAAATCATAATTACACTGAAACATGAATTTCAGCTGCCTTATTCAAGAGCATTTTAGATTTACCTTATTGGAATGATGAATCACAATTGAAGCTGACAGTATATGGCAGCAATCAAACCGGCTCGACCATCTGACTCAGCTTTCAAGTAGGATGAATAGCACAAATTGCAGTGTTATTGCAGAATGTGTGTTAACGTAGTAACAGCAGCAACATGAGAGAAAGATATGGCATGAGGCTGAACACTGGAAAGAAATTGATGCTGCAGCATAATGTGGAGGAGGGGTCTGGAGATATTAATTGGTCTGTGCTGTGTGGCATATAAATGGGAAATGGTACGCCATATAAACAGCAGTGTGTACTTTTTGTGAGACTGTCGCAGTCTGTGTAAACGTAACTGATTACGCAACCACACCTTTACGTTATCGATTAAAGGCGCACTTTGTTTCCTCAATCAGGTGATTATTTATGAAGGGACTGTGAAAAGAAAAGCCCATCAGCATTTTCTACAGCACAGGGTGGCGTATTTAAAATGTTGTTTTGCCTGATGCTAACCCTCTGAACCAAGCAGTGTCTGGGCATTCACACTTTCACTCACTGTGAGCTCATTTTCCCGTATGAGACAGTTATAATACTTTAAATCTTTACAAAAAAAAAAAGAGGAAGTTGAATTTTTCTGATTATTTCACAAAAATTGGAAAAAAATGGAATCGACTTGTACAGCATTTTTGCCCACAGTGGATGCCAAAACTGTGGAAAAAAAAGGAGGGGGCGCTGGATAAATAATAGAAAAAGAGATTTTATTTTAAAATGGACTTTACACAGCCTGCAGTTAAGCCCACAAGTCACATATATTTTGCTTCATGACTGTAGGTCACAGCTGAGTCATTAATGGCTTTTCGATAGTGTAAAAGGTAGATTTTTGGCATCTTTTTTTAACAAGACACATTGAATAAGGTGGTTTTGATGAAATATCACAATCACATGCTTAGTTTTAGCTATTTTTCCAGACGGAATAGAAAGTCACACATGATTACTTCAAGCACCATCGAAAAGTTGTGAATTTTATGACTGATTCTGGTATTGACAAATGCTGTAATTTTGCTGATTTTTAAAAATAACATAATTTTCAAATCCACAGACAGGTTTGGGGTTCAGAGGGTTAAATTATAAAAAACGGAAAGAAGCCGCACCCAACAAATGGTTTGCATTTTTACATAAAACTGACTTCAATGTCAGAAACGGCTGATGGTAGTTTCTCCGTCGACTGGCTCAGCTCAGATCACATCCATCAAGCAGACCGTGATCCTTAATGTCAACCAAGGCAACAACACAAAGAGGGAAAAACACATTCTCCACACGGTAATGACAAAAACATGTCTGAACAAGATGACACAGGCTGCCAACAATCAAGAGTGTAAAAATCTATTGATGATGTACCATTAAGGCCATATACGGTGCTCTTTACATATATTTATAGCATGTGGTGTCTGTTAATAGACCAGCTGATAACAGGTGGATAATACGTATCAGTGAGTGCCTCGGTGCTGGAGCTGGAAGATGGATGCCTCCTGTGTGCCTTCCTCTTATATAAAGCCCTCTCCTCTCCCATCTCAGTGAATGGTTTCCTACTACTTGGCTCCCCATGGTTAGCTTGTCAGCCCTCTCTCCATCTCTTTTCTCTGCACCTGCATCTGACACTGCGAGTGTTCTGTCACCCACCTCTCCTCAGCCCCCTGGAGAAAATGTTCAGCCCCGCCCAGCTCGCTCCCAGCAGCCCCTGGGGTCTGGGACAATTAAAAACGAGGCAGGAGCTCAGTCGAGCTGTCATGCCGAGTCTCAGATGGGACCTCGCCTGTGTGGCTGCAGACGCAGGAGGGAGTTCGGTATGCGAGCCCAAAGAAAATAATATACTATGTCTGTTGCACTTGAGATCAACATTCACTCTAGTGCAAGGTGATGGCAGCACATCAACACCCTGAAAGCAATGCAGTCTGGCTGGAGCGATATATTTGGCCTTACAGTATTCAGACATTGCCTGACTGCACACACACACGCACACACAAATCCACAGCTATATTCCAGTGTCAGCCAATTACAGGCCTGCCCTGACTGCCCTTGACTACACTCCCTAACCTCCCTCCACAATCCATGTCAAACCCCCTCTGCGCTGATTTTTTTTTTTTGCCCCTCTTTACTTTTTCTTCTTTTACTCAGAGTCTCTGTCTTTACGGCCTGAAATATTTAGTAGGCCCATCTAAATACACCTTCAGGCACCGAGTCAGAGTTGTCTCCCTCGCCAGGTAAGAAGGAACAAGACGGGAGACAGTGGAGGAAGGGCTGGTGTAATATCTCATCAACATTATTAAATAATTTCTCCCCTCGGCAGTCCCTGGGTGGTCTTGGGCTGTGTTATTTCTCAGTCAGGGTTCAGTGGCCTCCGTTCCTGGGGTTGAGTCTGGCCGCTCTCCGAGCCTCGCGCTGTACTAAGCAGGTGTCAGGGGAGTTTCCCCTCAATTAAGCAGAGGTAAAGTAATGCCTCTCACCGTGGCGGCGCCATGAATACATTAGTCTTGCTGTCACCACAGGCTACAGCATCGAGACGCATGAAGAAGACAGACAGCTGCTGAAGCGGGTTAAGCAAACTAACACAAGGATTGGAATGCATTAAACTAAGGCTCTGAAGAAAATGGCCCACAGGATATGATCTGAAAACCTTATTTCATGTAGATGAATACACCCGTATAATCTGTTGTAATGTATACCCGAACAGCAAACTGAGTAATATCATTTTGTTTTAGTGTTACTGGGAGTTAGGCTAATGAGTTTGTATTAGCTGTCTGAGTAGATGACACTGGAGGACACCGAATCCTTGTTGTGTTAATTAAAGCTCAATGAAATGATGCCGATGAAAAATTAGCATGACCCGCAGCCTCAGTGAGGGATGCTGCCAGGAAAATGGATCTCTAAGTTGTTTTCAAGGCCAGGCTTGCAGAGAAACTACTTTCAGAAACAGAAACTGAAGTCAAAATCAATCACATTAACTAATTATCTGATTAACTTAAAGTGGCAAACATCTGAGGAATCAACTGCACCCACGACGAGAACAAAGCGCCTCTTATCATGTTTTTATAAATACATAAGATGACTGTAATATTCAGATGCTTACTGTTCTGTGCCTGTACCCTTGCTGCTTGTAAATTTGAAAAACAAAATTCAAAGCTACACTTAAACCAACAATCGTACACATCCGCGTGGCCCCAGTCAGAAAAATGAAACTGCTTTCTTGACACTTTTAGCCAGCACGCAACAATCACCCTACTATTTTACTCCATCTGTAAAGCCAAGTGAACAGGGGGTTTTATAAAAATATGTCAACAGAAGCAATAATGCCTTCCTTTGTCAGTCTTTATGTGAGTGTTACAGTGTGCTGGACAGGCGTATTGAAAAGGGCTGATTGATGGCTTCACTGTAGACTGTCTGTCCACCTCTCTCCCTGATGAGACATGTCAATGTAAAGACACATGAATGCAGCAGCCTGTCCTCCATTTTCTCCTCCTCTTCCCTTGTCAGAGGCAGGGAGAATGACGCAGTAAATACAGATGCTGTGTGCACCGTAATTCTGGGGCCCTGCTGCCTTTTATCTGCCATGACAGCTTCTGCTGCTGTTGAAATCAAACACCCGGGCGCGAAGAAAAAGCTAGTATTCCCTTTAATATACTGCCAGGCAGAGCAGAGTGAGAGTAGAAAAGGAGGCACTCAGCTCTGCTCTGCACTGGCCAGGCTTGGCTAAGCAGCAGCTGAGGGGAGAGGCGAAATAGAAATGGGGAGAGCGCTCCTTCAGGCATTAGTTGGTATTATGCTGCTCACGCAGGCTCAGGCATCCAGCATCATTGCACTTACCAAGAGCCGTCTGAGCCAATCGGTCAGTGGGGAGTGTTGGGTACTCGGCAGAGATATGCACACTGAGATGAGGACTGGTGTAAGAGACAGTAGGCAGCTCACTCAGCACCTGGTCCCCAACCCCACCACAGCCCCTTTGAGCTGCCAGGGTCAATTAATTACGTCCCTCTCTTAATGCTGTCCATTAGGATAAACAGAAATGAATGAGGAGCAGTCCGACAACAAGGAGAGAGCTGAACTGCCCCTCAGCAAAACAAAAGACCAGCTCCTTCTTCTGTCGATATATTAGTCAATATATATAAATTACTATTGTATAATAAAACATGATTATTCTTAATCAAATGAAAATATAAAATATTTCCCAATTACAGCCTCTCAAAGGGAAGAATCTGATGACTGCAAATTGGACACATTTTTTATTTCTACTCTGTATCAGACAAAAAATTAACACATCACACTGAGATGTGGCACATTGGGAAGGAAAAACTAAATTATTAACTGATTCATTCGAAGACATAATTGAAAGATTAATCAATAGTGAAAACAAGCATTCTCCAGCCGACTCGTTCTCTCTTTGTGTGAACGTGTGTGTTTGACACGAGGATGGGGACGACCGCTGCTTTGCAAATAGACAGCTTTTTGTTCTGACCCCACAGCTGTCACTAGCATAGGAGGGCTAGTCACTGGCACCACACATACGCATTTTACTTAGACACACACTGACACACACTCTTGACACTGCAGCAGAGGAGGGACAAGAGGGTTGTGCTTTAGGTGCCAAGACCCCTGGGGATATAGTGCACAACTGTATTAGATGAGGAGGCAGGAGGGGGAAATCACTAAATACCTGGTCAGTGTTTAGAATCCTGCTCCACCACGGCGCCCCTAACACCATTAACGTTCTTCCTTATAATCCAATTATGAGCCATGTGTGTCCACATCAATCAGCCATTTTCATTTGAGCTTGTGCTCTTCTTTATCACCATTACCACTGCAGTAATTGAGGCGGTGCTATGGAGAGGCTGTGCAGTTTACCTCCATCTGGGAGGTCAAGAGGAATGCAATTGGTTGACAATGATTATGCTCTGGCTGATTAGGCTATGGGCTACCGCTGAATATTTAGCACTGATTAGACTAAGCCCTGTAGAGAGCCATGTGGCTCACTAACAAAAGGGACAAGCCATAGGGCAGGGAGAAAAGGCTACTAATCAGCACAGGCTCGCTGAACCAGGCTATCTGAGACTTAATGGCTGGATCAATCTGGTTTTCACATTTTTATGTCGTACTTAGCGACACTGTATTTATGATGTTGTTATTTAGCAGTTGTGGTGAAGACAAACAACAGCTGTGAATAAACATAGTTAGTTTTAACCAATATCCAATCAAAACATAACCCTCTGAAAAAAAAATATTGTGAAAAAGAAATTAAATCAAGTGCAGACATTTTTCACAACAGGGAAATTTCCCTGCTCTTACTGATAATTATGGATGTAACTGATGCTGCAAATAGATAAGTTTGACTGTATAACTGCTCATCCATGCAGCTCATTGGGACACAGAGCTTTAAGATATTAAAAAATGATACACAAAATGGCTTCTCCAACCCTCTTGTGGAGATTCCAGCACTTTTTTTTCTCATCAGTGATTGTGATATTTACCCAGAAACTGAAGTGCACTCTTGATTGAAACAGGGGAAAGGGCGGATGAAGAAACAAAGGGAAGATGTTGAGAGAGCGAAAGAGACAAGTGAGGTGAAAGTGAGATGAGAAATAGAGAAATGACCAGGAGAAATGACAGCAGGGCAGAGGGTGGTAGAGAAGGAAAAACAGATGGAGGGAAGCAGGGAGACGTGCACTTATTTGCAGAGACTTTAACTGTCTTGATCCTCAATAAAGAGGTGAAACTGATTAGGTTAATATCAAACGGCTGCTTGTAACACTGTGCCTGTCGCTGAAAGCACAAATCACAGTCAAGTCAGGTTTTCCTTTTTTTTTCCATTTGTAAGAGCCAGCTCTGCCCTCAGTTGTCTCACTCACTCTCTCCTTTATTCAACGCCGCACAGCCTCCTAAAGCGCCAGCTTGTCAGAGTGACAGATGCAGACACAACCACTGACCTAAATCACTCTTTTCCAGCACATTAACCTCCGTGTCCCTCCACCTTTTACGCAAAACACAAAACACCAACATAGGGAAACACTCCACCACAATCCTCACGACACGCTGCACAATGAGAACGACCCACAAACCACACCCAGATGTATTATCACCCTCCTCTCTGAATGAAGGCTACTCTTGAAATGTCTAAAAAAAAAATATCACACCATCAGGGTAAATAAATCACCGCCTGCTGTTTCTAGAGGGACTTTTTCCACCCAGCATAGTGGCAAAAAAGCTGTTGTGTGAAGTGGAGGGCACAAAAACATTTTTGTCCACCTTCGAGCCAACATGGGAAGGATCAATAATACTTTAATTACTGCAGCCCATGTTTATGAAATGCAATAATCGTTCATTAAAGATGCAGACAGCGGCAAGCAGGCGGACGGCCGGGCAGGCATCAGGGCTGCGTGCAAGGGGTAGGTGAAGGGAGGGGATAGGAGGACTGGCGTAAATGATTCATGGTTTGATATCTCTCCTGTATAATGGGTTCCTCCGGGGAGCTGCTGGGGCTCCACTGCAGCGACTGACTGCCTAGCTGGATGGCTGCCTGGCTTGCTCCGACTCTGCCCAGGCAGATTCTGCCACCGCTGCCTGCTGCCCAAGATTAAAAAGCCTTGCCTACCATGAAAAGCGGCTCAGTGAAAACAGAGAGCGGGGATATGCACATACACACATAAAAGGAACCGCCTTGATTCAATATCGTCTGACAAAGTATCTGGGG
This sequence comes from Dascyllus trimaculatus, assembly GCA_024666655.1. Lineage (NCBI taxonomy): Eukaryota > Metazoa > Chordata > Actinopteri > Pomacentridae > Dascyllus > Dascyllus trimaculatus. The sequence goes on from CM045452.1 coordinate 26,492,268, forward strand.
GCTAACAGAGGGGGGGGATGAAGGAGGGGAGACAAGAAAATACCAAACTCCTTCTAGGGAGACAACATTAGCTGCACAGATACTGAGGATACTTCTGGAATCTAATGGGAATATTCTAGCCTATCATAGAAGACAGGATTTTTCAAGTCTCCTAAAATAATACTGACGTGACCATATGTACGTGAGAAGCTGTGACTATTCGTGCTCTCTATACTGGCACCAAAGCTTTTCCCTTGAAACATGACAACGCCGTGAGAAATGGGTGACAAAATGCGTAGCTCTCACTCGCTTCAAAAATGCCCTGCAAAATTTGGCCGAGCATCACATGACGATTCAGTACTCATACCGGCCTCTGAGCTGAATCAAGTCGATACCTTTCAAAGTTGCAGTTTATTTCAAACCAATTTCCTCGTTTCAACCAGTTGTGTGCAGGTTTTTGTTTTGTTTGCAGGAAACAGCTTTTTACTCATGTGTTGCAGACAGAATGAGTCAGAAACGTGGATTTTGAATCTGAGAGATGCATGTAAAAACACCAAGGTAGCCAGTTTGACAAACTCTTCTGGTTACAAAATCAATATATCCTCTTGTATTTGCATAGACGACAAATGTGATCTCTACAAAGCTGAGGCAAATAACCAGCCACTGCTGCTGACTAATGTAATGGCTGTGTTACCAACATCTTACATCTCCATGTAAGTTTAGTTGATTGAAAAATAGCACATACTGTTTTTTACACTTAACCCCTTGACAGTTGTTGTTAGGTCAAGGAGAGATGGCACAGCCGAGCCCTTCAGACTTTTCCTCCCAGCAGCTCTCCTACTGCGGTAATCATCTTCAAAATAGGCTCCACATACATGTACCTCTTTGCAAGCAGTATTTATGTCAATTTTGACCACCATTAGCCACAATTTGGTCCTTCCGGGATCCACTCCGGGGAAATCTATCTACGGAGCACCTTCCCCCATCGCTTGTTTCTTTCAGAACACCTTGGACAAAAACAGATAAAAAGCACACTCCGTGTCTTGTAAGCTGCAAATGAGGCAGAAACAAATGACGAGGTTCTGGAGGGCAACAAAGCAAAAAAGCACAGTCAACGCTCAGATGTCACACATGCACAGATATACTCCAAACACAGGGCAGGTTTTAATCTAATTATTTGTGTTCCCAAAATCACAAAAACACCCCTGCTATTAAATCTGCGAAGTACAAATTCACTTCAAAGTCAACTCGACACATAAAGGCTGTGAAACAACAACAACAAATCTACACACAAGCACTAAAATGTATCCCCTGCAGCAGCTGCACAGGGAGTTATATAGGGAAACAAAAGAGGGAAACAGTGCTAAATAGAATATCTACTTAGGGATTACCTTATAGATACTGACTGGGTTTAGCATAGGAGGAATGCTGAAGACTCATATGAACCTCAGCATCGTCGTAATACAGGGAACAGCTTCAGGTTCTGTTTGGAGAGTAAATACATGGATCACAATCTATTCTAACGGACATAGAGGAATATCAGTATTGTTAAGAGACAGCCTTGAAAAATTTTGAACATACCCTTTAAAGCCGCCACCCAAGAAACCCCCCACTCTGTACCTCCTCTTCACCCATGGAAAGACAGAGGGAAAAAAATGAAGAGATTAAGGTTGTAACGTGTTGGGCTAATCATAACATAGACAGTTTAGTGCCATCTCGCATAATTAAATGCTTTGCACTAACCACCTAATGCATATTAATTTGGAACAATCCACTCCTCGAGTTGGCAGACCATGAAGCTCCCCGCAAAGGAGGTGCTCGTCTCTCGCTCTGCATGTGTGTGCGTTTGCATGAGACACACACACCGGCTGATTTGCAGAGGAGTAAGGTGCTAAAGGTCAGGCCGTGGACTTGAAAGAAAAGGTCAAGCATTATTACAACACGACTAAATAAACAGGCTGTGTACAGCCCCCGGTCCAGCCGCTGTGGATGCTGGAAGTCTCTACCTACAAGACGTACTACCTGCCTGTTTTGCTAGTTGGGATTCAGCTTCATCCTTTGTCTTTATCCACATATCCCTCCAGCTCTACGACAGCTGACATGAGGACTGTCATATCCTGCCTAGATTCTTATCCCCCCGCTGGCTTTATTGCTCTCTTCCTCCTGAGTCACAAACGCACACACACACACACACAGACACGTACGCACACAGACACACAAAGCAAGAGAGAGAGGGAAGCATGGCTGCTGGAGCATGCTTTAAAGCACATTAATATTAATTGCAGCAGTAGCTGGAGTGATAACATAGACAAGATGCCCCTGTGAGGGAGCTGGGCGCAGTCAGCCCCTGCTTTTTGTTAGCAGCACTACTCATCTGCTGGATGGCCATGGTGAGACAGCAGAATGATGAGCATTTCATCTTTGAATTGCTTGTTTTATATCAGAAGGGGTCTACCCTCGCCGGCGAAGGGAATTTGTGTTTTGCGAGGCTGCTGCTGTGTGTGGGCGGCTGTGCACGTGTGTGTGCACGAGCGTGGCCGTGATAAAAACTAGGCAAGATGAATTATTAGAGTAGTGGCTATATCAACAGCAATAGAAATGTGCTTCAAATAACAGAGAGTGCTTAAGCGATCCTGCTTTTATCTCTCCTACTACTCCTGGCTTGGCTACCTTTTATGTCCTCCACACTGAACTCAGTATTCTGTGAGCAATGAGCTCTACTAAAAATGTAAATAATCTACTGTTCTGGCGAGAGAACCAGCTTTTTCAGAGCAGTAGAGAAAAAATATAAATGGAGTTGAAGCCCATCTCTACCTCTGTGCCTTTTTTTTCTCCCCCCTGTAGGAACAGCAGGCAGCCGTAGGCATCAGCAGATGACAGCTATATCTCTATAGTCCTCCGTTTTACCTCACCATCTATTTTTTCCCACTTATGTCAATTGCTATCGAGAAACCTGACACCATCTCTTCAGCCGCCTTAAAGTAGTGGGTTTTTGCTGTACGGTTTTGCGCTCCTTTTCCGATTTCCCCCAAGACTCATCAATGCCCCATTACCAAGTCAAATCAGGTGGTGCTGCAGATATTTGCCGAGAACCAAGGCTGCAAGCAGAGACACACAGACACCCATACATTAGAGGATTCATTCAAGAAGCCTGGGAGGTTTTCCACCAAGCAGCTCCACAGGATCACAAACAGGGCGAGGAGGTGAAAAGAGGAGAAATCGCTGCTGGCTAAATGCTTGTGAGTGGTTTATGGCTCAGAGGGCAGAGAGGGAAACAGAGATGTGGTAATGCATCTCTCTGACACTCCTTTAAGCAGCCGACCAGATTGTAATCTCCCGGGCCCTCTAGTAGTCACACATTATTGTTTCTCATTTCACATGTCACAAACAATTAAAACACGCCTGCCGAATCCCACGCCCCATGAGCTTCATTTACTTATAAATAAAAAATTTAAAAGCACACAAATTTAAAGAAAAACAACTCATATGACCTCTTTCCTCGCATGAGTACGTCCACATTCCTATGCGAAATTCCCAGAGAATATCACACGTATTTCTCACTTTCATCGTCTTTATCTCTCCGCGACAGCAAACACAAGGTGGACGAGCTTGTTGTAATGTAAGCAGCTGCGTTAGCAAGGTAAAAGTGATAAAGAGGGAAGCAAAAAAAAAAAAAATAGAGAAGGGGGGGGGGGGGGGGTGGGGGAGTTGAGGGGTAAAGACAACATGTCCTTTTAGTTTCCTCTGCCTGTTGTCATCCTCTTCACAGCAGCAGCAACACAGGCAAGACACACACACACACACACACACACACAAAACTCTGGGGAAGAGTCAGGCATTGGAAAAGAGGAAAAAAAGAAATGTGCATTGTTTTATGTAGAGATTTTCACAAGCCTGTTGTTGATTAGAGGAAAAGGCTGAGTGCTAAATACAGAGGAAACAGGGGAAAGTAAAGGGAGGACTTCTGGTTCTTCAAGGAAGGGTCTCCGAGGGCTGCCAGAGGTGGTGGTGAATCTCTTCCCTGTGACAAAGCTGTCACACTGAGGAGTGAAATTTAAACTCCTGCTGTTATGAGATTTTTTTTTTTTTCTTTGGCTTCCATTACATAGAGTGCATGTGTCTATGCCCTTGTGCATGCATCCGAGCGCGTGTGCACGAGCGTGATGCGAAGCCAGATGCCACCTTCCTCTACTGGTGTTTGCAGCGAGCGCTGGCTTTGTGCCGAGCAGATCGTTTGCTTTGTGCCAAGAATAAAGGGGGGAGACTGAAACTCTGACAGCGCTCTCCTCGCGCTCAATCACAATCATGAAATGTGTGCACAAACAAAACATCCGCCGAAACCATCTCGCCTGCCAATCGTGTTGTTTAAAATTAACCAGAGCCAATCAAGACGGAGCGCCGCTGACTGGACCCATCCAGTTGGAATTATTTGAGATGTGACAAGCACTTAATCAAGTTGTCATCAGCTTCTCCCCACTAATGTAGAAATGAAGAAGCAGGGAAAGAGGTTTTGGGCAGGCTGGAATAAGGTCATCTTTGCAAGAGAACCTGGCCTCAGCAATGCCGTGCCAAATGGCATTTTCTTCAGTTGAGATGGTGGTGAAATGGGGAGAGGAGGATCTGGCCTCCTAGTGAGCTGCTATGCCCCAGCTCGGGTAAGTGACAGTGAATCCTACAGTGAGTCGATTTGCTGCTTTTGAGTGCCTGGAAACTTGTCTGGCAGAGTGCTCACAGGGGAGAAGGATAGATGGGAGAATGGAAGGACCGAGGCTCACCTGTCGCCTCCTTCTATTTGTCAGTTCATCCCTGGAGGCTTCTGGGTTGCTTGGTACAACAAAGGGGCTTGTGGTGGTGGGGGGAGGCAGGGATGGTGTGGGGGGGGAGGCAGAGAAAGAACTCTGCGGCCATCCACAGACAAGCCAAAAGAAGAAAGGACAAGTTTACAGGTAAACAGTGAGGAGCAGCTGGCTGGGAGCTGAGGCAAGCTCAGGTTTCAAACAATCAATGATCACTCACTCCTCCACAACAACAAAGATGTGGATTCACTTCACGGAGCTTATCTTATTTTGTATTAAAGCCACTTTGCTTTTAAATTCTAGCAGTTCTGGCTGCACACCAAAGCAGTGAAACACAACCAGCATGTTACTGAATGTCAAGCTCAAAGACGGAGTTGCATGCACAAACAAATATCAAATGTGCAAAGCAAGATTTAACCTGGCTTTCAACTACACAAAGGATGACACAATGGTGTTTGAATATGGGCGGCTGATGACAGGAGTAATTTGCCACGTCGCTGATTTGAAAAGGAGCACTTGAAGATGACACAGAAAGGCAACTGTATTGTCATCTTAAAGAGGATCTATGAAATCAATGGGACGAGATCAATGCCGTCTCTCTCTCTCTCTCTCACAGCACTTTACATAAGCAGCAATAACCATCACAGAGGCCATCATCGAGCTCACCGATTTCCTGTGCAGGACTTCCAGACACCTCCAGGCTACAAAGCTTCTCTCACTCCATCAGTGCAACGGTCACATCCACAACTTCACACACAAGGCAGGAGGGAGGAGGAGGAGGAGGAGGAGGAGGTAGAGAAGGAGAGGAGCTGAAGGGGAAATACACCCCAAGCAAGCCTGAGCCAGATAGAGAGGGCTGGAAGGCAGGGAGAGCGAGAGAGAAAGAGAGAGGTTGGGGGAGACTAGCAGAGCGTCTTCATTAGAGTATAGCAGCTAGCTGTGCCACCAACTAGCCGAGCACTGTAGTAAGAGCTGCTCATCCTCTCAGTTAATTAGGATTTCTGCTGCTTCATTTTGGGGCGAGGGACAGGATGTTGGAGGCTTGATTGCCTTTTATTTCCCAGCCTAACGGCTCGGCTGCCTCTGCCGCTTTATTAACAGGAGATCTTGCAGATTTACAGCTCCGCAGCAAACATCAATTTCAATAATTACAAGAAAACTGTTAGAGAAGACACAATGAAACACACACGCTTTTTTTCTTCCTCTCCCTCTCCACCATCGCCACTCTAAAGCCCCTCCCCTCCCTCCCAGGATCTAATTTCCATAGATGTGCCCTTTTCATGATTGCATATTATAAACACGTTAAAACACACACTGATTTGCCTCAGTCACACTTAGCACTTCAAACACTTTACAACCAATTCCTGGCCTGAAGGGCAAAGCAAACACTGTGAATGTCACATTTACATTCAACATTCAAACCTCAGCATTTGTGCTGTCACAAAACAAAGCGGATGAAAGACGATTTATCTGCAGAGCAATTACAGCTGGCTACGTGTGGCGCTGGTCAGAAAGAGAATCTGCCAGGAAAAAAAACCATCACGTCATTCACTTGGATAAAACATCTTTATGGTGTATGGTGGGATATGTGGGATTACAAGAACAAGTCCTCTTATTAGCTATATCTTCACATGCTGGCATAATGCCAAGAATTAGATTCCACCCGTTGACAAGATGCATGTGTGAGACTGAAGTGAATGCTGCGGTCACAGTCAATGACTACAACTGGGGAAAAGATAAAATAGAAACGATACTAAAAATGATACCTTAAAAGCAACAGACATCAAATTCAGAACAGAGAACCACAGATTTCATTTGAATAAAATCAATAATTGTGTTGACTTGCAGTGTATTGCCTTCCTGTCTTCTCATCTTGCTTGCTAATGTTTCTTTCATGAGCCAGCCCAGTGCTAGTGACATTATAGCTACAGCACTTCCACAAGTCCCCGATGGATCGGTGAAAATGGTTGGCGTAAAACACAATTAGTACGGTCCATATGGCTGCTAGTGGAGGAGGAGCAGGAGAGGTCCCATGTGGTTTTTATAGAGGCCTGCTCTTTTGTTACCTTAAAGATCAAACTGTTGTCATAATAATGGGGCCATTTTAATCCTGCCACTTGGTTTTCGTAAAGCAGCACTACTTCAACAGACTCTCACATTATAGAATGATTCTGGGCAAATACATTGACCAACCTTGGCTGATAGCCTAATCAATAGCTCCTTCATCATGATTAATGGTTCATATTGGATAATGGGGAAATTTAATGTGAGGGGAGCGTTACTTCCTGATTTCAGCGCTCAGCCCTATCGATTGGTTATAACCCTCTTTTTTTTGGACCAATGGAATGTGCTGATAAGAGAGCAATGTGTTCGACCTATGTAAACTGAGCACAGAGAAAATGATTTACTGTGCTTTAGGCGCGTCTCATTCACTGATAGCTCTGTATGCCCAGCCTGACAAGCATTTTCTTGCCTGAGAAACGCAGACACCTTTTACTGAGTAGAAGCGAACAACAACAGCTTGAGGCAACAGATTTATTACAAATTGATCTATTAGATAGCACTGCTGTGCTTCGCTGTTTTCTCTCCCCCCCACCCACCCCTCTCTCTCTCTCTGACAACCTTCCCCTGATGGTAGCTAGAGTGTATCAGAGTGGAAGTGCTACAGTGGCAAATCTAAACCCAATCCTCAGAACTCATTTTCTCTGTGCGGGCTGCTGGAACTGGGGTACAGAGACAAGATGTCCATCCTTAAACCCAGTCGATCCAGCCCAAAGTCCCAGCATCTAAACTTAAGGTTCAGCGGGCTCAATAGGTGGGCCTAACCTGCAAGGGCGAGCAAGGACACAGTTTACCGGCGGCACCTCGCAAATAGGAGAGCGGAGAGCCACAATGTCACCAGTGTCATTTCCTTACGGCTGCATGAACCCTGAGCTCACCGCTGACTTGCATGCCGTGTCCATTAAAACATCAGTCACAGGTCCCGGCTCTGCAGCTCTGCAAACGGTGCCTCATGTGCACAGTCACAACACTGGTGCAATATCTGTATTAGTCACAGAGGTCACAAAAGCACAACCAGCACATTATACAAAGATGTTTGTACGATTTGTCTCATGTGTGGTGTTAAAAATCAATGTCCTGCATATCCAATATTGCACAGAAAAACACAACATAACAAGCCATTACTGCCACTTTAAATGATGACAAAAACATGCGTGTCTAGGCAATGGACAGCCGTTATTGACACATCTCTCTATAAAATAATCAATTAAACCAACTGCATCGTTTAGACTTGCTAATCAAGATGGCTCTCTGATAACTATAACAAAGCAGCCATTTGCCATCGTCATTACCACTGGAAACACACGGACGGTTGCTATATCTATGACATGTCTGTGTTTAATAGGTCCAGTATGTCAACAGAAATCCTAACCTAACCCTTAAGCTTAAGGTTAAACTAACAAAGCACACAGTTTGGCAGGTTGTTCAGCGCATTTAATAATGTATATATTGGCGCTGAAAAATGCTGCTGTCAATAGCAACAATGAGTGCTGATAGAAAACTGCACAGACTCCATTGTGCTCCTTTCCTTTAATCACCTCCATCTTTCATCTGCGCTACAGAAGAAAAGAGCGCTCAGAGAAAGGGGCTATTTGGCTTCCGGATGGAATAAATGTGTGTGTCGCTGGGAAGAAAAAAAACAGGGGGGAACTATCTAAAGATGTTGAAATATTCTAGAGAGAGTGTATATGTCTATATAAACATCTTCAGGCAGGCAGCTGCAGGGGGTGTGCGCAGTAAAACACTGGTATGCATTGTTTGTGTTTCTGCACCACTAGCGCCATGCCGTGTCATTACATGAGGCAATCTCTTACCTAATCAGCACTGACACACACAGCAGCAAAGCACTCCTCCTCCTCCTCCTCCTCAGCTCAACCCCCCCACCCCCTTCTCTCTTTCTCCTCGGGGGCCAGCCAGCTGATCCTACACCATTTCATTTTCCTCTTTTACTGAGATGGCAAATGGCTGACTGTTACTTTTGTCTTTTACTTTCAATTCATGCTTTTTGGCACCGGAACCGAGTGAGTGCTATTAATAGCCCATCAACCAAAACAGTGAAAAAGTGTGCCATCACCTGCATGCTACGTCGTGTTTTTGCTAATAATTACATACTAGCGACACCAACTACGACAAAAGCTGCTGTGCTGTCACGACCATCGCAGCAGCTTCATGCGTGCACTTGCAAATGTTATTTGAGCTTCAATTTGCAGTTTCCACACACTCCGTTGTACAATCACTCATGTACATTAGGCGCAGGGGGCACTACAATGTGACGAGTGGGAACACACAAAATTCAGCAAAAATATGCAGAGAATGTTTTTGTTCTACCTACAGGACCTGCTGAGAGGCTGGCAACAGCACAAAACACAGTGTGTCTTATTAGTTAAGATGTGAGTCCGTGCCAAGCCGACCCAATAAGACACAGGCGGCATTTGTGAGATGAAGTGAGGCCCGACTTCACTGTGGCTGAGCTCACACAGAAAGCAGATTTGATCACATCTAGCACATCAAATACCACCAGCAGTATGCAGCAAGACAGCTCACAATTGTTAACATGAATAGCATTTGCCGATACTATCTCCTTGGCACAATTGTGGCGCTGCAGAGCTAGGCCCGAATCAAACAAAGATGAGATATGATGCCGCATGCTTGGATCTCCTCTTATGAGAGGTGAAGGGAAGCTGTCAAAGAACACAAAACACATCCAGCATCTTGCCTCCTCTGACTTGCAGGGAGAAGCCAGGAGGAGGAGGAAGAGGAGAAGGAGGAAGGTGTGTAGAGGGGGTGTGCTTGCCTCATTTCTGCCAGTGTGCCCTGTGCGTGTCAGTCCAATATCTTAAAACAACACATGCAAGGCTTTGCTACAGCCAATTACCCAGCTCTTGGCACGGGAACTGAAAAACATCTTCGGAGAACAATAAAGAGAGCTTGGCTTGTTGTGCGTGCTGTCAGTAAGTGCTGACAGATTGTTATTTTTAATGAATATACAGCACTTGAATGGCCCATCAAGAGGTCTTTGAGTGAACATTGCTCCTTTGTTCAGAGCATTAATTTTCTATGTAACAACCAGATATCTTGCAATGAAACTGATATCAAGCACTGTAAAGAAAAAAAAGCTAAATCAGTTTATCCACTTGCTTTCTTATTGTCCACTGCCTGCTCTTTGCTGCAAGTATGCATAGTCATTAGAATATAAATACAAGGCAATACATTTTCCTTGATTACAAATGTGACGTCTGCATGCCTGATTACACATCATTTCCAGTGTTGGCTCCGAAAAGCAGACATTTCACTGCTTACCTACCTCTCCTGCCAACGTAATTCCATACTGTATATGAAATCCTTGAGTAAAACAGTCTCGAACAAAACCGTGAATCAGCTTAATCACCTTTCTTTCAAGCACAATAGCCTCACTGAAAGTAAAATGCCTCTTTTTAAAACACAGGCTAGCCACCACGATGACAGCTTATAGCACCATCCTGTACTGCAACACAATGCCACAGTGCTTCGGCACACAGAATGAAGTAGCGCCGAGGCCAGACCCAGGCATTACAATGGAGAATCATATTTCATGACGATTCATGGCGAAGGAAAGATGTACTGACGGCATCTAGGTGAAAAACAGCGAGATGCCATTTGAGCGCAGCATGTAAACATTGAATTTCAGAGCCTGTGTATTGACAAATTATCCAACAAAGAGGTGTCAGAGCGCAGTGAAAAGGGATTTTCCTCAACATTGTCTGGCCTTTGCCACATATTACTCACAGGGAGCAGCCATTACTCAAACACATATTAGTCATTAAAAGAAAATAGCAGGGTTATTGCACTTCTCTTATCATTACTCTGCTGCTACTACAGCCACCCAGCTAGATTAACACTGGATGGACAGGGTGTGTCATTGGATATGTGACTCAAAGTAATTTTACCCACTGCTGCTCTTGAGGAGCCATTCAAACTGAAACACTATAAAACACTCAGACCACATAACAGCTCTGCGAATAACATGAAAGAAACAAACAAAAGTGAACGCCGCAAATGTTCCGTTTTAAGAAATTCTAAATTATCCTCTGGCTCAACCTAAAGAATTCTCCTCCTACAAAAACCCAAACATGAAGGTGCTTTTCAGTCTGAGTGTGCTAAAGTAGTAATCAACATATAGCCTCTAATGGCAGACCTCTTTACCCTAACCTAGCAAGTTTATCATCTAAGTGGTAGTTAAAGAAAATCTAAATAGCAAGGGCTAAGCTACTGTCAGCACGAAACACCACCAAAACACCAGATTTTAAATGTGCAAGATGTGTGGAGGCTAAAAGGTGTATTTTTTAATTCACTGTATTCAAACATAGGATGATACAATAGCCTCAAAACAAGTCACAGTGTTAAAATAGTGCTGCAGTATTCCACACAAGACTTTTCTGGCCATATAGGTGTATGCGTGACAGTGTTATATCACCTAAGCCTCTGTTACATGACAAACATCAAAGTGCGTAAGACGTTTTTCAGCTCAGTGACCTCTCTGCAGTAACTTGTCATTACCAGGAAACTTGTACAGGTGGAAACGACTGGATGGTTTGTCAAAGTAGTGACAAAGTTAACAGCAAAGCACCAAAACCTGCTGCTTAAGGCTATTAAACACAATGTAGTGTTGAGCAGGTTTTACAATGCTGTCAGGATATCTGATAATTTACTGAAATTTTCCCCATACCAAAGCTAACAGTGTGGCACTGTGACAAGTAAGGAAAAGCAGGCTTTGTTGTCAAATTACATTCTCCAGTGGACTGAAAATAGCTCGGCATTTATGAAGCAAAACAAATGTCTCTTACTCTTTGATCGCTTAGCTTAGTGTATATTATTCATTAAATGTCACATAGTCCACAGCTGTGCAGGAAGGCACCAGAAAGTGAACAAGTCAGGAGTGAGTCATAAGCACTCAATAAAAATAAATCACTGGTTTTTCACGGCTCTGCTTTTTAGAGTTACACACACTGAAGGGAGGACACACTCCATCTTTGTAATCTTATTTTGAAAGGACAGGCAGTGGGGCATTACTGTTACAAATACTGTCTTTTGTTTACTATTTTCAAACTCACAATTCATAACTTAGGAGTAGCTCTATGCAGAAAATACTACACATCACAAATACAAACACTATAAATATCCCTACTCTTGCATCTTATGTAATCACATCTACTCCAATATCGTGAACTACTAAGCCTACCAGAGATGAAAAGTGTTAAAGCCAGTTCTGCTGTTTGTATTTGTTGACAAATGTCCTCAATGAAGATGTTACAGGCATAGCATCTTTGTTTTACGCAGGTAAACACGAGTGTACCGTCACCCGGTGTTAACTTTTAATAAAAACCAGCCCATACTATGCTCGTAAATACTCACAAACTGCCAGTTAGATAACAACAATTGAGCACAAGCCAAACACACAAAGACAGCAAGTTAGCCTCGCTAGCTAACGTTTCCTAAAGCTAATGACAATAGCTGAATGGGCTCAGACTACTCCCTGGAAAAGAGACACTACACTGGGTGATTCAAAAGGGGGAAACGCTTGCTGTGGTGTGCTGCAATGCTAGCTTCACGTTTATTACACGAAGCGTTTAGTAAAATAAAGTCATGTTGTGTGTGCTGCATGTGCTCTGTGCTAACCGGTGTCAGCGAGCTGTTTGCATCCAGACATTACACTGCTCCTAGCTGGCATTCCCAATCAGTGCTAGTCACTGGCGTTAGCCGCTAACGTTAGTTCATGGTAACCAGTAACAGCAAGGGGCAAACAAGTCTATCAGCTAACTAGCTAGCTGATGCTAATAGGCAAATTAGCCAAATAGCTAGCAAGGAAGGATGTGCGTTAACAGCCAACGTTTACAAACTATTCCGTTAATATTTGTCATTTCTCCCTCGTTTGCTGATGAACGTCAAAGGCAAAGAAGGCGGCTGATTGCAGCTCACGGCACTTACCTTAAAGAGCTTGATCTACAACATCTGTGATTTGTTTGATGAGAGACTGCAACAACAAACAATAGCAGCAGCAGCAGCAGCAGGGGCAATTAGCCAACGTTAGTTAGCCAAGTGTCGCCACTACAGAGAGTAGCACAACAGCTGCAGTGCCACCTGTATATCTGTTCTTATGTCGCTACAGCGCAGCGGACCACGTTTGATACAATGCTGTCATAAATGATGGACTTGAGAATAAAGAGGGACTAATCGGTGCCGGGATGCTCAGACTAGTGTGTGTGAGAGGCACTCAACATGACAGCATCCTTCTTCATCTTAGGGTGAGAACAGTTGGGGGGTTCTCAAAGTTCAACCGGTAAAATATCGTCACCCACTGGCCAAAGCTGGGAACATCCAGCGACACCGGGAGTCCACCGGGTGTCTGTCGGTACCAGCACCGGGTCCGGGTCCGTCTCCACTAACCTGAGACACTCAATGTGCACTGAGACCGAGCCCAGGAATATGAAACAGAATAAAACTGACCTCAAGAGATGGAAATATGTACTTAATAATATACTGTATTTATTGTTAAGCACACTGTGAAAGAATGACAGAATAAATAGAATAGAATAGAATAGAATGCAGCACTAACTGAAGAACAATGAAGTTAGTAGTTTAAAAGTGAACATAGGGCCAGAAATCAGTAAAGATGCAAAAATAACAAATACATGGCATAATACGTATATTACATAATATATATATATATATATGTATGTATACTATATATTAGGATTGTGATGCTCTATCTGTAATTTGTGCGTATATAGTATATTATATTTATTTAGATGTTAAATATAGTAATCCTTCATTAACACATTATATGGACTGATATGTGTTTGTATATATTATAGATAGATAGATAGATAGATAGATAGATAGATAGATACATACATACATACATACATACATACATACATACATACATACATACATACATACATACATACATTGACAAATCAATCTAAGAAGTACATTTAACCTTTAATAAGAAGTAGGGGCAATTAATTATTTTTGTTTACAATGGAGTATGTATAACAATAGGGCAGATATTCCTTAAAAATAGCAGGAAATAAAAGAAAACTGTAGAATAGAATAGAATAGAATAGAATAGAATGGAATAGAATAGAGTGCAGCACTAACTAAAGAACAATGAAGTTAGTGGTTTAAAATGAAGAAAATACAAACACAGGGCCAATAGTCAGTAAACATATAACATAATATTCATATATATATAAAGTATATATGTATATATATACACTGTCCTTTGTTTACTATATTTATATCTATCTATCTATCTATCTATCTATCTATCTATCTATCTATCTATCTATATATATATATATATATATATATATATATATATATATATATATATATGTATATAGTTAACACAGTTATAGATAGATAGATAGATAGATAGATAGATAGATAGATAGATAGATAGATAGATAGATATAATGTAAAAAATAGATATGTATACTATCTATATTATAACTATGATGCTCTATCTATAATTTGTTAATATATAGTATATTTATTTAGATTTTGGGCTGCACAGTGGCTCGGTGGTTAGCAGCGTTGCCTTACAGCTAAAAGATCCCCGGTTTGCGTCCCAGTTAGGACGCCTGGGATCTTTCTATGTGGAGTTTGTATGTTCTCCCTGTGCATGCCTGGGTTCTCACCGGATACTCCGGCTTCCTCCCACAGTCCAAAAACATGCTGAGGTTAATTGATTATTATTAATTGTCTGTAGGTGTGAATGACAGTGTGCTTGTTAGTCCCTATATGTAGGCCTGTGATAGGCTGGCGACCTGTCCAGGGTGTCCCCTTTGCCTTGAGTCGACTGGGATAGACTCCAGTCCCCCCGCGACCCTACAGAGGATTAAGCGGTGTACAGATAATGGATGGGTGGATTTATTTAGATTTTAAATATAATATTCCTTCATTAACACATTATATGGAGATAGATAGATAGATAGATAGATAGATAGATAGATAGATAGATAGATAGATAGATAGATAGATAGATAGATAGATAGATAGATAGATAGATAGATAGATAGATAGATAGATAGATAGATAGAAGTACCTTTAATAAGAAGTAGGGCAATTAGTTTTGTTTACAGTAGAGTAAAAATAAGAATAGTACACATATTCCTTAAAAAATAATAGAAAAAGTAAGAAAACTGTAGAATAGAATAGAATAGAATAGAATAGAATAGAATAGAATAGAATAGAATAGAATAAAATAGAATAGAATAGAACAGAATAGAATAGAATAGCAGTAACAGTAATCTCCCTATCTGGTTTCCTAGATACATTATGTATTTGTGGGGTCAAAGGTCAGCCGCTCGCTGGGTTTCATCTAATATTTCTTTCTTTATTTAGCTCAGACCTGTAATTAGTGACAGGCACAGTTAACACAGTTATCTGCTCTGTTCGTTATATGTTAATTAGTTCTGCAATTAAACAAGGCTGCAGCTGAAGCCAGCAGCACCTTTGTTCTTCACAATATGTCTTTTTCTCCCACCCAAAAGACTCGTCCTTTTCGAACACAAGAGCGTGTTATCTTCCTAATTTGAGAGGCGCAAATAATTCTTGGGTTGACAAAACAGAGTTAATTTATTTTTGTATTGAACTTACAGGCGAATTGTCTGAACTTGTAATCATGCAGCATGTTTAGACCTCATTCAGTCCGTCTATCATTAGTCATATATGCTTTACAAAACATGCCCCAAAGGTTTGATGAAGCTCTGTGAAGTGAACTTTCAGATGGTTGTGTTCGAAACAGCTTTGTGGCCTAACAAGGAACATGTCAGGAAACTGCACTGCATTATTCTGATCACTAGATGGTGCAGGACTCAAAGAAAAGAAACCCAGTGTTGCAGCTTCACACAAACCTGAGTATTTAAGTGTATAATCCTATTGCAATATCAGTTTACAAGTCCCCCAGATTCACTTTCTCACAGGATTAACTTTGTGTGGAAAACGTTTATTTTAAATTGTGTAAGCGAGGGAGCGATTTGACTCACTTGCTGTTGCTAAATGAAATCTGCAGCAGCTGATAGGCCTTTTTATAGGCTCTGTAATGTGTGATAGGTAGCCTCTTTGTACCAGCGATTTGTAATACATCTCCTTGGTGACGGCTGAACAATGGAGGCAGGTTCAGACAGGGCTCACACAAAGTAAATTGGTGTGGCACGAACCCAGCTGGCAATCCCCTGTGGTGCCATACCACCGGTGAATAGGCCCACATTTATCTTGGCAGGGCTCGGGACAAAAAGCGCTCGCATGGAGCCCCTGGATTCTTTTACCCTGGGGGACAGAAATGGCGTCCCACAGCTCTGAGCTCATGTTGCTGCCTCTCGGTGGCTCTCAGATTGCATCACACACTTCACACAGGCAGGAGCAGCTACTGAGGAGGAGGATCTTTACTGCTGATACTCACTTCATCTGCAGGAAAGCTGAACTCCTAATGAACTGTGATAACAACCTTCGCCAACTTGATCGTCATTATTATAAGCTAAAGTAGGCAAACAGTAGTATTCTATTAGATACACCGATGAGGCATAACATTATGACCACCTGCCTAGTACTGTGTTGGCCCCCCTTATGTACTCAAAAATGCTCTGAACCATTGGACAAGAGGACCTCTCAGGGTGTCCTATGGGGTCTGGAACCAGGACCAGGGCACTGGATCCTTTGGGTGCTCTGACTTGTGCAGTGGGGCCTCTGTCAATCAAACTTGTTCCACTGCATCCTGTTGATGCTTGATTACAATGGGCTGTAGGAAGTTTGGAGGTCAAATCAACATGTTGGGCCATTGTCATGTTCCTCAACATGTTCCTGATTGTTTGATGTTGTTTCCATGTGGTGGGGTGCATTTTCCTGCAGGGGTAGACCAGTGACATTTTTGATTTCCATTTGAGTGAGTGTGCTTGTTGTGGGACAATGTTTATTTGGGTGTCTAAGTCTCATCAACATGGATGTTAAAATCCAAGGTTTTCCATCAGAACACCACATGGTACCAATATGATCAATGTTATTCACTTCACCTGTCAGTGATCATAATGTTGTGACTGATCGATGCACTTCAAAACTTTTTCTGTCTGGGAGTTTTCTTGTTTTTGTTTCTACATAGTCTGTTGATGTTAATGTGATTTAGCATTTAAGTATATGGACATGTGGCTAAAAAGAAATCATAAACCAGTTCAAACTATATTATTTATTACACATTTCTGCCAACGCTTACAGCAACACAAGACCTTGTCAGATGCGACACATTGCACGTTACAGTGCTCTTACCACTGCTTGCAGAAGAGCCTCACTAAAGTTACAGTAGCTGAAATACTCAGTAGAGGACCAGAATCACTACAACCCACGAGAAGCTGAAACGAAAATCTCTCACACAGGTACAAAGACACAAACACAGAGACCAACACTAGTCAGGAGCTAAAGCATAGTTTGAGGATGAGCTGAGCTGTGGCTGTACGAGGACGTACTGTCGCTTCTCTACGCCACAGACCAAAGACTTGGATCTTGGATTTCAGCAGTGTTCTCTCCATCTTCTCTCCAGACAGGGCAGGCAACCTAGCGTGGCGTACATGTGTGGGGATTATTTATGAGCAATGAACACACCGAGGCCCAAAGAGGAAGAATCCGCTCAGATGGGGTGCCTGAAGTTCTGGCCAGCGAAACGGGCCTTGCTGCCAAGCTCCTCCTCAATCCTGAAAGAGGTGATGGAAGTTTGTTAAGGTGGATGGAAATTCTGTGCAACTTTAAAGATGCAATCATTTTTTAAAGAAATACTGTAGAAGTTTTATGCATCTTTTTGGAGCGGACTCACCTGAGAAGCTGGTTGTACTTGGCCAAACGCTCAGATCGGCAAGGTGCTCCTGTCTTGATCTGGAAAAGGAATTCAAGGACACTTTAGGACAGGTATATCAGCTAAAAGCATTAAAAATCTCAACAACAAAACTGAAACCAAAAGCTTTAAAAACTTGTTTCACCTGTCCAGTGCAGAGACCGACCACAAGGTCAGCGATGAAGGTGTCCTCCGTCTCTCCGGAGCGATGGCTGACCATCACACCCCAGCCGTTGCTCTGAGCCATCTTGCAGCTAAAAGAAAAGCTCCGTTACCAAGCTGACACTGTGTTTACTGCTTCAGACTTTGACAACAAGCTTGATGGCTGTGGACACTCACGCCTGCAAGGACTCTGTGACCGAGCCGATCTGGTTGACTTTGAGCAGCAGGCAGTTGCAGGATTTCTCGGCCACACCCTTGGCGATGCGTTTGGGGTTGGTGACGGTGAGATCGTCGCCCACCACCTGGATGGTGGTGTCGGCTGTGAATTTGGTCCATGCCTCCCAGTCATCCTGGTCAAAGGGGTCCTCAATGGACACCACTGTTAGGAGAGGAAGAGGAGAGAGAGCAATGTTATGACTCTTCATATATCAAATACACCAGCACTGTTTCAGAAGCGAGCCACTGATTTGTTTTGGCCACATGGGGGCAGCAGAAACAAGCTCCTACATGCTCCACGGCTGTATGCTAACCAGCTAGCTGCTAATAGTATACAGTGGCTTCTTTGGAGCTTGAAGAACTGCTGCAGCCAGCAACAATGAAAGTGAAGCAAAACACAGAATTTTGCAGACATACTCAAAATATGCATCCATGGCTCTGTTTACAGTACCAACACCCTCAAACCTGTGCATTATGAATATTTTGTGCATTTAAAAACTCTGTACAATATCATTTTTTTCTACTTATACAAGAATCTGTGCAACATAGATAAGATCTGTGCAACATTGGCACTTCACCATCAGTACTTCTGCTCATGAAAGAATCTGTGCAACACCAGTGATAAGAGAAATATTGTCTTTCCACATCCAGAGGAATCTGTACAATCTAAATATATATGGAAGAATCAGTACTTGTGTATATTTGTTGTTTATTTTTCTACTGATATTTCTAAAATGTTTGTACTATCCCCTTTGCTGCTACAACAATGCAAATTTCCCCACTGTGGGATTAATAAAGGTTATTGTATTGAATATCTGCATAGGGCCACATGCTGTTTGTACCTGCTCATGTGCACAGACAATGAATACCGTTATAGCTACCCACATGCAGAATTACTAGTGTAAGATGGGAAAAAAACATAAGACTCTTGTCCAGTTACTCGAGTCTTTCCTTCATGCTCTTCCATTTTCTTGCTACGCTAAATATATCTTTAATCTTCTTTAAATCTTTACATCTTATGGAGCAGTCACTGAACTAAAAGGAAGTTTTCAGGCTGTAAAGAAGACGGTATGTGTTACAACGCACCAGGGTAATCTTTGACAAAGCTCTTGTAGAGATCAGCCAGCTTGTCAGGGGAGATGTAGCGGCTTGGGTCGTCAGGAGACTTGAAGTCCAGATCGTACTTGCCACCCTTGTAGAACTCGGAGGCAGCCACATCCATGCCGATGACAATCTTGTCGGTGTAGCCGGCCTTGGCGATGGCATTCTTCAGCAGCTCCAGAGCTAAGAGAGAAGCAAGACTTTACAATAAGAATGTGGGCTAATAAAGTCAAAACAGTCCTTCTAAGAAATGAGTGACCACTGAAAACTCTGCACCACTGGGGCATTTGCCATATCAGCACGTTGACCTGACACTGGAGTCGGAAGCTGGCAGTTTATGCAGTTGAGGCCTTATTTTAGAAACCTTATGTCAGCCCCAAGAGTGACATGATAAGCCAAGTACTTCCCTGGAGGGTCTAAGAATGCACTGCTTTCAAGACACTCCCCGTCAAGTCAAAGCACACAGCAACAGTTTTCAATGATCCCCCTCTAAATGTTTCCTAAAACATCAGTTTACTCAGCTGGATAGTTACCTTGTTAGCTTGTAATCAAACCCTTATTGCTAAGCAGTGGTCACAGCTTCTTCTTCATACCTTCTTTGTTCTCCAGGATGTTGGGGGCGAAGCCACCCTCGTCTCCTACATTGGTGGCATCCTTGCCATATTTCTCCTTGATGACATTCTTCAGGTTGTGGTAGACCTCAGCACCGATACGCATGGCCTCCTTGAAGTTGCTGGCTCCAACAGGCAGGATCATGAACTCCTGCATGGCCAGCTTGTTGCCCGCATGGGAGCCGCCGTTGATGACATTGAAAGCCTGAAAAGGGAAGCAGAGAGGATCAGTTTTTAAGCCAAATGAAATCATGACAGATTGTGATGACTCTCTGGAGCACATGTAAATAGTTAATCTCACTTAGATCTATGGACTTAGGGATTTTATGCTTACAGGCACTGGGAGAATGACTTCAGGGTTGCCAGCCAGGTCAGCAATGTGGCGGTAAAGGGGAACGCCCTTCTCTGCAGCACCAGCCTTGCACACAGCCAGAGAGACACCCAGGATGGCATTAGCACCAAACTTAGCTGAAGGAAGGAAGACACAAATATTTCAATATAATGTCTATACTGTGTGCAAGTCTTTCAAAATTACATTTATAAAACTTATTCAACAATGCATAATACTGAAATAAGGTTGCAAAATCACCTTGCGCTGTGTAAACAAATAATATAAAAAAAATAATAGAATCTACATTTATCAAGATGTAATACATCTTCAGGAAGTTTTATAGTTTACAGGTAAAATAACCAGGCAAGAATTTTGTTTATGGTGACTTTCACAAAGTAAATATCAGACAAATCAATACTCAGGCTAAAATTCACATAAATGTTGTCATAAAACAGCCCAGTGGCGTCTGTAAAGTAGCATCTTACACTTGTTTTCTGTGCCATCCATGTCCAGCATCAGCTTGTCGATCTTCTCCTGCTCCAGAACGCTCACGTCCTAAATTAGACGTAACACAACAGATTATATTGTACATTTGGAAATCAAAGAATAATTAGTTTGATTCTAAACTTGTTAGTTTAGAAGAACACACTCCAATGATGTCAGCATTATATTAGCATGTCAGAATTATACCACTGCTAATGTAATAGTTAGACGTATTTAACATACGGTACAACAAATGCATAAAAACAGTTAGGTCAATGCAACATACTCAGGGAAAGGAGCAACAATCAATTTGCCAACTTTATGTAAATATTATTATTATCATTTGTTTTGTAAGTACAGTTAGTCATTTAACATTTACTGCTGCCAATATCATTTGTGTAATGACTTCATATTGAAATTCCAGCATGTATTCAGGATGAATTGCATAAACTGACTTAATTTCAGTTCTTTACACTTCTACACAGTAATATTAGTCAAACAATAAATGGTCCTACCTTGCTAACCAGTGCAGGTGCAATAGTTTTATTGATATGATCAACTGCTTTTGAGACACCTGCAAAGGACAAGCAGACTATGACTCACCCAGACCGAAGAAGACCATGCAGAGCAGGCGACACAGATGACCACAGAGTATCCAATTTAATGCGAATGTTTGAGTAATTTATCATGAAATATACATTTAGCCATTGAGTACTTTTCTCTTTGATGTGTTCCTTCTTTTCACATCTGTGAACATCTGTTGGTGCCTGACAAGGTTAGTTTCCAAACTCATTCATCATGCTGCTGTGCACAGCAATATGCAAGACTCATCCAATTATTCCACACTTTATTTACCTGGTTACATAAAGCAGGGGCCAAGAATTCATTTATATATTTAACTGCTCTTTTGACTCCTAACAGGATGAAGAGAAATGGAGGAATCGGAAATGAAGAAATGTTGACAGCAGAATGTGTAGTAGTGTTGAAATGACATTAAAGATTGCAAAAGGATGGAGGTAACCTGCAAGTTTAGAGAGAGAGGATCAACGGAGATGCTTTACCTTTGCCCATGTAGCGTGTTTTGTCATTGTCACGGAGCTCCAGAGCCTCATAGATGCCTGTGGAAGCACCGCTGGGGACTGCAGCTCTGAAAAGACCTTGAAGACACAGAGGACATTTGTTCTTTCCAAAGTGCTGTGTCATGTCCAAGAAATACAACAGAGGGCTGAGTGCAGTTTAATAAATGTTGTAATGTAATCTTAAGAAAATGAGCCATTAGTATGACAACCAACTTCCTGACTTTACAGTCTGGTTGCTCTGTGGTTTTGCAACAGCAAGGGATCTGCACGCAGGGACATGTTTGTAAGGACATTATGTACAGGAGGGGCTGCTGGTACACAAGGAGCAACAGCGAGTAAAATGCATGAGGGAATATCATCCAATCAGCAAAGAGCAGCTTCTGCTACAGTCGTGCTGTCCACTCGTTTTATGTGCAGACAGAGAAACAAAACATGTAGGGAGGAAGCTGTACTGACTCTGCTGCAGAAGGCTGTGATGTAACAGGGGAAGACAGGCTGCCGACTGAGCATGTGCAGTGCATCCACGGCAGGATGCCAAGCCACGCCCATTCACAAGTGCATAGCCATTTTGGATTCACCCAAGAGAAGAGAGATTGGTGCT
The DNA here is from genome assembly GCA_024666655.1 of Dascyllus trimaculatus. Lineage (NCBI taxonomy): Eukaryota > Metazoa > Chordata > Actinopteri > Pomacentridae > Dascyllus > Dascyllus trimaculatus. The sequence continues at coordinate 26,514,552 of CM045452.1, forward strand.
GAGCTAAAATCTATTCAGCTTGCTCGGTGGAGCGGCGGGGATGGTGCGAGTCTGAGGGGATTTAGGGCTTAGGACAAGAGGACACAGCCGCTGTCGAAGCTCTGAGTTCAGGCTCAGCACATCATCTGCATCACCTGGCTGCAGCTGGGAGATGCTGGCAACTATCCATCAGGCTTTAAAATCACACATTCTCTGCTTTATTAACATCTTTTCTATACAAACATGTTCAAAAAAATAATTAGAAGTACAGCTGTACTGACTTTACTAAGATGGCTCCTACAGACATGTCATGAATCAGCAAATCTACAAGTAAATAACTAAATTCCTAATTTGTGCCAACACCCGCTATGCATATTATATAACAGCAACACTGAGTGCAAATGTTTCTTGAGCTCACCCGACCTACTGACGTTAGATTTTCTAACTACAAGCATAGTAGGTTTTATAATGCGTGTGTGAAGCTGGTTATGTAACATCACTACAACCCAGCAGACGTGCTCTGGGTGCAGCACGCTCGCTTTGGTCTGTGCTGATAATGATGTCAAAACATGCCTGGTGGACTTAAAAGGGGAATCTTGTCCAAAACAAGAATAACAGATGCTATTTACAGTAAACTGGAGCACTGAGCAGACATCCAAAACTGCTGAAAAGACGACAGATTTCCGGCCACTGTAAAGCCGGTTTCACCCCCTTCCATGTCAGTGGTCATTCAGGTTGCTTCATTAACATTCTCAGGACATTTTACTGGGTTGAGCTATTCCTTTGTTTGAGCTCTTGGAACAGAAGAGCTCACCAAAAAGCTTCAAACACAGTCGGGCCATTAGTTAATTGAAAAAATTGATCTCAACCTCTAGGCACATGTGTAACAGTGCAGGGTTTAGACGTTGTATCAGCGGCTTCATTATGTAAACTAGCATACAAATAGGCAAGGCACATTTAATTTAGCTGACAACGCTGCATGAAATATCAGGATTCAAGTCAACACATGTTTGTTAGAAGCACCTACTGTATGAGCTGAGCTGTCTGTGCTCATACAGGAACCATTACAGTAACAGAGTGCTGTACAGGCAGTGTGACATTACAGGAGCTATTTTCACACATTCACCATCTGATCTCTGGGCCTGGAGCTGGCAACAGTGCAGGGCAACTGAGCGGCCGCACTGGCTTGACCATCCAACATACCTAGTTTTTTAAGCTAACCAATTCCAAAAATAGTAATTATGAAAACTTGTGTGTCAAATACGAGGTTCTACTGCAACACTGCACACTAATGTCACGTGTAAATTATGATCAGGTTCAAACTACCTGTTAAATAATATATAAAAGTTGCTAAGGGGCCATTTGTGCCGTCACTACGCACAGTTTCATTCAAGTCCAATATACTGAATCTCAAATCTTCCTCAAGGCAGTTTACAAGCTATACAGCAGACAACATCCTTCTCTCCTTAAACCCTTAACTTGGATGTTGAAAAACTCCTCCCAAAATGGAACAAACCTCAAGAACAGCAATGGATCCATCTTCCAAAATGGACAGCCATGCAACAGATGTTGTGTATACAGAAAAGTAGTAGTATTTGCCGTGCAGTACCTTTCTTGGTGTACAGGTCAACCTCCACAGTGGGGTTGCCACGGGAGTCAAAAATCTCACGAGCGTGGATCTTCAGGATGGACATGGTTCTGGATCTGCAGATGGAACAACAAGGCAACAGGTATTACTACAGGACTGCCCAACAGACCAAGGAGACAGGCCCTCCCCCTTCCCAACAATGACACTTACTGAGTTAAAGCTCCAAGTCAACAGTGAATGCCCAAAAAATTAAAAATGCTCAGCGGCACACCCACAATAAAAGAAGTAATCTAATCTAAAGATGGAGTCTGGAGTCACAGCACTAAATCCTCACATGGACTTGGTCATTAAACATATACATTAGCCATCCACCAGCTGGACTGACTGATCTGGGCTGGCAGGGACAGCAGAGATATAGCACAGAAAGGCGTGGCTTCTGCAGTGCAAAAAAAAAAAAAATCTCTGCAAGTTCATTCGGTTTACTTAATATATCAGATTGCAAAACTGCATTTCAAAATTCTTGCAAAACTGCACTACTGTGAAATACTGTACTCTTGATAGTAATATTGAAAAGTCACGTAACAATTAGTTGCACAATTTCTGTTTGGCTTCCTTTTGTTCCCTGCACTGATAAGGGTTGCAGGTGTGGGTAGTGGTCTAATCTCACGGAGCCCTCGTTATCTCTCGAAATTTCAGCAGTGGAGGTCAGAGAGGGTTTTAAACCAGACTGTCTGGCCGTGACGCCTACAGCGCTATTGATTCTCATTTGTTTTATCCAACCTGCCCCGGATCCACGGCCTGCCTTGCTCATCTACGCCCTCTGAGCGCCTGACTGGGTGTAGTGCTAAGCTAGTGTGCCACTACAGCAGAACCAATGGAAAATCCTCAGTCCCTCAAAAGTCAGCGTGGAAACTTGCCAGTGGCTACAAGCAGAATCACTCACACACAAACAGACAGACAGACCCAGTTCTTCGGCTAAAGTCAAAAGTTTTCTGGGGCTTCGATGTCAATCAAAATGTGTCAGCAGCAGCAAGAAACGAAAGCTGCCAAGCAGGCAAATACTGCACTAGTCTGTCATCTTACCATGCTGATCTATGGTCAGATATTTCCTAAATTAAATAACATTTTGCCATCATTTAGGGGATTTTATCTAGACACAGTTCTTTATTAATGTATTTTTGCCATTTTGTCTGCATCAGAGCATGAGAGGTGGGCAGGATAGGTGGGGAAATGGAGCAGAGGATTGACATGCAGTGGAGATTTAATCGATCGGGTCCCATTTCTTGTGAGATCGGTTGTTGTTTAGAAAACATTTAACCTGTAAACTCTGGCTTTTGGGTGAAATTTTTACAAAAGTCCAATAGAAAAACGTGTTAATATTACTCAAAATAAAGTATCCAAAAGGCACTGTTTTGGTATTGGGACAAAAAAGTGACATTTTAACTAATAACACTTTTAACTTCATAATGTACCAACAACATACACCCAAAATATAATATAGCTATACACATATATAACTGGGATAAAATGATGAGTCACTTAGCTCACTAACTGGCAATTATTTTTATAATCCATGAATCATTTGAGTCATGTTCAAAGTAAAAAATCCATTCATTCCTTCCAAACTTCCAGCAATTGTAAGCACGCACATCCTCATGCAATGTTTAACCTTCTGTGATCAGTCACTGAATGACTTTGCATTTTTAACATCTGTCCACACAGAAAACATGTTTTAGAAAACTGCGATGCATACTTTTTCACCATTTTCTGCCATTTTTGCACCAAATTATTACCCGATTCACGGGGGAAGTACTCGGCAGGTTAACTGATATTATAATCCTTTAATCTCTTTTTACAGTTTTTTTTAGTGCTAGATCATTGCAAACACAGGAGAGCAAGCTAGCGGGACAAAATGGCACCCTCAGATTGATAAATTATTAAGGATGGACACTTGATAGGTTTTGTAAGCACTGTACATTTAGAATGGGATTAAGCCTTGTGTTTGGGGGTAAAAGGGAAGCCAGCAAGTCATTAATTTAGAGGGGAAAAAGATACAATATCTTCAAAACTGCACTGATAAACTTCCAATCTACTGATTTAGTGGCTTCAGTATGAATCAAATTGAGGTTTTTAGCTGGAAAAATGACAGAAAGGAAACGTGTAGTCTTGATGCACAGTATTTTTCCTTCCACCAGTGGACACACCTCCCTGTCTGCTGCAAGCAACTGGTAGCTCTGCACTGTCTTGAGCCAGCTTGAGCAGGCTGAGACAGTGTTTAGCATGCAACCACATCATCTAATTTAATATAATTTTAAAAAACAGTAGCAACGAACAAAACGGGAAAAGCCTGTCTGCAGGAAGTTGGACTTGCAACTTGACGCCCTATTCCCACACTCAGTGCAGCTCTAAATGGACAGACATGTCGCCAGCTGCTGGGCCCGGTTTAAAAATAGACGGTGGGCTACAAGCTACACCATCCTACAAGCCAGTAAACCAGAAGAAGTAGTTATATTTCTTAAAATAAATTAATTAAACTATAAAAGTAGGAGCTGACACACGACTTTGAAGGTGTCGCCGAGGATGAAGGACGCCGTGTACGCAATTATGAACACAGAAAAGTAGTTTACATTAACACACGCAGTCTCAGAATACATAATTTGAATTTTAACACGTATTTTAATATCTACAATGTAAAATAAAGAGCAGAAACGTGAGGGTTTACCTTCGGGCCTAACTGTGTGCTGGGGGAAGCTGCTGTGTCTCTCTCTCGTGCGAGGCAGGCAGAGAAGGCGCTCGTGACGCTCCGGGCTCGATGATAAGTGACGGAATCAGGAAGTAGCGGAGCCACGGAGCGACGCGATTGGCCGAGAGCCGCTCACGAGGCGGGAGGAGTGCGAGGGGGGACGCACGTTCACTATCATCCCATAATATGAGGAAGAGGATGCGGCGTCTCGAGGGCAGCATCACCTTTAATAAACACAATATTGTGCATATATACACAAAGATAAGGGGTGATATTAGTTGTGGGGGATTGTGGGAAATGTGGTTTTTAGCGGGGTATTTTTTTCTTTTAAATTTGAGGATGAAAGAGGCAGAATGCGGAAAGATGACGCAGAGGTGAGTACGTGCAGGGAAGCAGGCAGGAATCTCCGATGCAGTGTTCCGCTCTTGGTCACATGTCACTTCACGTTTCTTGGCATTGACTCTCTTTTTCCCCTCCATCACGGACTGCATGAAATGAATGGCAACACGTTGGTCAATGCTTTTCATGCAAGATGAAACCCACACTGCATCACTGTGTTGTGTGAGTGACAGGAAAACAAAAATGAAGCAGCATTTCAAAGATTATATTCAACGTGCAGCTACAGATTCGGTTGAAATGTCTCAAAACTTTAACTTTCATCCAAATGTATCCCAGTTTCAGCTCAAATTTAGAGTTTAAAGTGAAAAACACCTACTTTTACTCATGGATATTTGTCATTTAGGTACAGAAATCTTATATTTTTGCATGCTTGTCACACTTACATGTTTCAGATCGTCAAACTGTTTCAAATGTAAGACAAAACTCAAAATACAGCCTTTCAATGATGATTTCATTTATTAAAGGAAAAATGCTGTCCAGTCCACATTGCCCTATGTGAAAAAGTAATTGCCTCCTTAGCTACCACTCTACCAAATGACCTAATTAATTTGGTAGCTGGGTTCAGTTTCACCAGCCACACTCACATATGATTTCTGCCAGGCTTGTTGGATCTAAACATCACTAAATAAAACCTGTCTGGTGTTGTGAAGTAGCTGAAGGGTCTCAAAAAGCAGCACATGATGCCACGTTCTAAAGAGATTCAAGAACAAAACAAAGTCATTCATCAGTCTGGAGGGTTATAAAGTCATTGCTGAGGCTCTGGGACTCCAGAGAACCACAGTGAGAGACATTATCCACAGAATGGAGAAACATGGAACAGTGGTAAACCTTCCAAGGAGTGGCTGGTCTACCAAAGTTTCTCCAAGAGCGTGTCGATATCTAATCCAGGAGTCACAGAAGAACCCAGACGAAAATCAAAAGATCTGCAGACCTCCCTGGCCTCAGTTAAGGTCCGTCGACATGATTCCACAATAAGGAAGGCACTGGGCCAAAATGGCATCCATGGGAAAGTTGCAAAGATCAAAGCACTACTGACCAAAAAGAATACTAAGGTTCGTCTGGCACTTACAAAAAAATTATCTGGATGAGCCCCAAGACTTTAGAGATAACATCCTGTGTACTGATGAATCAAAGGTGGAAGTTCCTGGAGGACATGGGTCCCGTAACATCTGGTGTAAAGCTAATACTGAATTCCAAGAGGACCTCTCAGGGTGTCCTATGGGGTCTGGAACCAGGATGTTGGTACTGGATCCTTTGGGTACTCTGGCTTGTGCAGTGGGGCCTCTGTCAATCAAAATTGTTCCACTGCATCCTGTTGATGCTTGATCACAATGGGGTGTAGGAAGTTTGGAGGTCAAATCAACATGTTGGACCATTGTCATGTTCCTCAGCATGTTCCTGATGGTTGGGTGTTTAGGCCAGTAACATTTGGGATTTCCATTAGCATGAGGGAGTGTGTTTGTTCTGTGACAATGTTTATTTGGGTGTCTAAGTCTCATCAACATGGATGTTAAAATCCAAGGTTTTCCATCAGAACAGCACATAGTACCAATATGATCAATGTTATTCACTTCACCTGTCAGTGGTCAGAATGTTGTGGCTGATCAGTGTATTTATTTTAATTTTAAAATGCAACCAAGATTCAAGAGTTTTTATGTGTCACATGCTCATACAGTATTTACAGTGAAATGCAGAATAACTTTTTCTCAAGGCTGTGTAACAACAATAAGACTTTATAAAAGGGCAAACCTTTCAAAAAACAATGGAAAATTAGAAAAAGAAGTCAAAGTGTCATAAATAATGAGGAAGAGAGCTTAAGCGAAAGTGCACTGTACCTTGTGTGTGTGTGTGCGTGTGTGTGTGCATAGACCTACATTTTATTTCCATATTTACATGAGTCCAGTGTGCTGCAGTTCAGATGAAGGTGCTGTGTTTTAGATTTTGAGCTGAGGTCAACCACGTGGATTTCTACATTCTAAAGAGGGACTGCACTGCTTAGTAAGATGAAGATTGCAGCAGTGAATCAGTACATGAGTGAGTAGTGGGTTTCCCCCGCTGCTCTGACGTCTCGGTGTTACAGGATATGTGCTCATGCAGCTGCGCAGTGCAGCATCCATATCAGCCCAGAGAGCAGCGACTGGAGCAACAGTGTGATGAGAGCTGCTGCAGTGACCTTGAGGCTGTCGCTCATTTAAATACAACTGCGCCATCTGCTGCCCGGATGCTCAACATCACAGCAACAAGTACCTCCAGCAGATACCATGGATAGACTTTAGTATCAACACAGAGTTATTGACTTGAAATTATCCACACACACACAAAAAACAGATTATCAGTCACAGCTTTAAAAAAAACACCTTTTTAATGTTTTTGCAGCCTTTACCCCTGTGATTGACCCTGTAGTCTATTTCAGTGAATGTATTTACTCACTATAAGCTTCACTTTGTCTTTTTTTTTGCACAAACATTTGGTAATGAAGTAGTTGGAGGATTCTAATGGAAGCAATACCACACTATAAAAATGCTACTTAAGTAATAGCTTATAAGTATTAGCAACAAAATGTAGTTAAAGTATTAAATGTATGCAGAATGGAACCTCTTGGTGCTATTCTTCCATATTATTTGATTATTATGAGCGTATTTATTAATATATAAGCAGAACTTTGGTGCTGAAGTTGGTGCAGGTGCAGCTCATTTCAACTTATTCTTAAATCAATGACAATGCTTCATATTTTCTAAACTAAAAATGAGTTTTGTGTATAAAATGTGAATCTGCAAATTAACTCGACACTTCAGCTGTCAGAAAAATAGAATTCAGTAAAAGTACAATATTTTATTTATCTGAAATGAGTTTGAAATATAAATTAGAATAAAACAGAAACACTCAAATGCAGATTTTGAGTAATTAGATTAGAATAGAATAGAATAAAATAGAGCAGAGTTTTATTGCCATTTACTCGGGTAGATTACAGGTACATTGGCATGCTCTGTGTGTTTTCTTGAGTCAGCTTTATATACAGGGAAAACTTAAATTAAATTAACCAATGAAAAAGATAAGACCAGCAGCAATGAAAATACTACAAATATACATTATAAAAAAGCACTGTGTACCAAAAAAGAGTTAGGCATAGATACCCTGAGAGAGTAAGTTGCACTTATTTTGTGGTGCACAGAAGTTATATTGCACATGAACAGGGACATTAAATAAATGTGCTTACTTCCACCACTAATAAAGGAATTAGATGATTAACAGAAATTTAATACATGACACTTTTAATTTAGCTTTTTACAAAGAACATTTTTCACATTTCCCTTCATTCCATATAAACGTTCTATTCACCTTAATCTTTGGTGGCAGTTAAATTTAAGGAATCGATAATTAAAATAAATGTAATTTCTGGACAGTAGGCCTTCCTCACAGCACACATGTTGGCGTGTACAAGTAAGAGAAACACACATGTGACTAATAACAACAATACTGTCTCTCTGAAGTGTCCCAGTAAGTCATGATAGTGTAACAGTGAGCCTCAAGGCTGAAAATAAAGTACCGGTAGCTAAATGGAACCCTATCAGGTCATATTAGACCTGGGCTTTTCTTACTATGACATGCCACCATGTCTCAAGTTAGGAGTGAGCAACCTGCAGCATGGGGGGATAAATCACGGAGGGCAAATTAGGTGATTTAGGGACGATAAATTCATGTGCACTATTTGTTATGAGATTCCTCCCTAATAGCTGCTGCTCTCTGTCTACAAGCATCATCCTGCAGCTTTCCAATGAACTAAACCACAAACTGAAACCCATATACACTGATCAGAAACAACATCATGACCTCTGACAGGTGAAGTGAATAACATTGATCATATTGGAAAACCTTGGATCTTGACATCCATGTTGATCAGACTTAGACACCCAAATAAACATTGTCCCACAACAAACACACTCCCTCATGCAGATGGAAATCCCAAATGTCACTGGCCTACCCCCACAGGAAAATACACCCCACCACATGGAAAAAACATCCAACAATCAGGAACATGTTGAGGAACATGACAATGGTCCAACATGTTGATTTGACCTCCAAACTTCCTACACCCCATTGTGATCAAGCATCAACAGGATGCAGTGGAACAAGTTTGATGGACAGAGGCCCCACTGCACAAGCCAGAGTACCCAAAGGATCCAGTGCCAACGTCCTGGTTCCAGACCCCATAGGACACCCTGAGAGGTCCTCTTGTCCATGTCCAATGGTTCAGCACATTTTTGACCATATAAGGGAGATCAACACAATATTAGGCAGGTGGTCATAATGTTATGCCTGATTAGTGTATTTGCACATCACTACCCTGCTATCCCCACCCTCTCATCCCCACTCTCACCCCAACCAGTCGAGGCAGATGGCTGCCTTTCCTGAGCCTGGTTCTGCTGGAGGTTTTTTCTTTTATCTACTCTCTATTTTAAGGTTTGTTGGTTGCTTCCTACCATCGCTGACCTCCTGCTCATAGCGAATCTAAAGGCAATTTTGGATGATCAGGTTCTCTGCTCTGTGCTGTTTCAAAATCATATGGTCTGTACCTTACTATGCTAAGCGCTGTAAGATGACATGCTGTGAATTTGCGCTATATAAATAAAATCGAATTGAACCGAACAATAATGAAACCAAAAGTATTACATTACTTATTAAATATTCATGAGAATACAAAGAAAATGTGTGACACAGTTCTTCTGGTTTTATATAAAATTACTGTTCCACTTTCTAAAAATCGTGGTAATGGTTGAGAAATAATTCAGTGAGGAATTTTTCGATCAATAAAGAAGAAATTTATTTGATAGCTTTGCCTGGTTGGTGTTTAGTGCCACCATTGGACCCCTGATTTTCTGGAACACAACTGCAGAGCGTCTCGACCGAACTGAATGTGTTGCCAGCATTTTTAACAGCAGAACTGCACCTCTATGTCGACTTTTTCACAACCTGGCAACTCAAATAGTCTCAATTTAATGATAACTGACATACATCTGTGATAGCTGTGTCATTAGCTGCGTGAAGTTAAGACTTGATGCATGAGAAATTGGCTCAACTTTGACCACCAGTTCAGTTTTCGTCTTAAAGGAGAAGTGTGGCATTTCGGGGTGTGAAATGTGAATGTGAAATGGTGCGTGAGAATCGAATCTGCTTACACGCTGTCTACACGCCAAGTGAGAAGAGAGACATGGTGGTGGTGTCTTTAAGATGAATATACTTGTGACAGGTGAGGGAATGTTAATAGTACGTACAATCTACCTGTGAAGTGGTGGAAGGGAACAGCGATGCCACTCTGCTGAGCTGTTGGTCACCTTTCGAGAAATGCTGTCAACCATCCATCAGTTATACCTGCTTTATCCTGCAGAGGGTCGCAGTCACAAAGACACAGACAGACATGCATGATCACTCTCACACCTACAGCCACTTTACAATCACCAGCTAACCCACCACGCATGCCCAGAGGAAAATCTTACTGCTCGAAGTTTGCTTCTCTATAGTTTGGGAGACAACATTTTCATTTCCGCCTTGTTTTAGTTTGGATTTTCTCTGATATGTTTCTCAGATTTTTCTCCTAAAATCCACCAGGAGATGTCGATGAGAAGAATTAGCAACAGGAGTCATACTTGAGATTTAAAGGAGATAATTCATATCTGCGATTAGTGGCTCCTTTTTTTCCTCAACTGAGCGACGTGTGAGCTAGAATCATATCAGACAAAATCGAAGCTAAAGTAAGGCTAAAATAAGAATCACAATTTTGTCTCCCCAGCTATAGAAGATCAAGCTCTAAGCAGTAAAGATTTCAAGTCTCCTCCCCCTGCCTACTCAACAATGGAACAACTTGATGTTTTTTTAATTTGCCAGTTTAAAAACTTGTGTTACCAGTTATGATAATTAGGTACATAGCATTTACAATTCCTTTAATGTGGGTAATCACCCAAACAAAGTTTATGCTGCCAATCACTGAGTTACTGGTAATTAAAAATACCTTTGATGCAGAGGAAAAGCTCAGGATAGTTTTATTAGATGTTGTCATAACTGTGCGGTCATTTTTATAGAATGCTGTCACATCTCGACCACAAACATCAGCCCACAACCTTAATTCTTCAGTAAAAGGCTTTTCATGCTGTATAAAAATGTCTGTTTTGCTGCCACTGCCATAAAAATAAGCAGAGCTGCCAGGTGACTCAGACTGTGGTTGAACTGGGCAACTTCCAGGTGTGAACGTGTCCGCGGTGGTGTGAGCAGGGCGTCGCTGGGAAGAAGCCTTCACACTCGCTGGACCCTGGTTAATAAATATTTCAGACCCATCAGTTATGTCTTAACTGTGACCCAGACAGTTCAACCAGCAGCCGGCATGCTGACATGAAAACAAAATAGCTTTCGTCATTGTGATCGAGCAGATATTTGTCACATATCTGTGTGGTTCTAAGAAACGCAGCTTCCCCATTTCTCTAAGTTTGCATAATTGGATGGCAGTATGCACAAATGGGCTAACCCACATTTTGCTGTTTTGTAATAAAGGCGTGAGAAGGATCTTTGTGTTACCATTAAATCTGTCAGGTTCAGAATGCTTGTAGTTAGCATGGGGTGTTAGGAGTTTGTAGGCCTGATAGGATGAAGGATGAAGCCAGACACTTGCAGACTTGTATAAAGGTGATGTGACCAGGCATGGGTTAGCCCACTTGTGCATACTGCCATCTAATTTATGTGACTGGTCAGCGTCTAGAAGCTTCTTATGATCACCAAAAATGCAAGAACAATGACAACATTGCTGCACCTTAAATCAAACTATATTTCAAATGGTAAACGGTCTGCACTTGTATATAGTGCCTTTTTCTACCTTAGTGTTATCCGAAGTGCTTTACAATGTGTTTTCCATTCATACATTCATTCACAACAGAGCTGCCATGCAGGGCGCTAGCCTGCCATTGGGAGCAACTTTGGGTTTGATGTCTTGCCCAAGGAAACATCAGCATGCGGAGGGGCCAGGGCTCGAACCGCCAACCTTGCAATCAGTGGACAGCCTGCTCTACCACCTGAGCAATACGAACACATACACATGAAAAGATATACACCAGTCAGGCATAGCATGTTGACTACCTGCCTAATATTGTGTTGGTCCCCCTTATGTGCTCTAAAATGCTCTGAACCATTGGGCATGGACAAGAGGACCTCTCAGGGTGTCCTATGGGGTCTGCAACCAGGATGTTGGCACTGGATCCTTTGGGTACTCTGGCTTGTGCAGTGGGGCCTCTGCCAATCAAACTTGTTCCACTGCATCCTGTTGATGCTTGATCACAATGGGGTGTAGGAAGTTTGGAGGTCAAATCAACATGTTGGGCCATTGTCATGTTCCTCAACATGTTCCAGATTGTTTGATGTTTTTCCATGTGGTGGGGTACATTTTCCTGCAGTGACATTTGGGATTTCCATTTGCATGAGGGAGTGTGCTTGTTGTGGGACAATGTTTATTTTGGTGTCTAAGTCTCATCAACATGGATGTCAAAATCCAAGGTTTTCCATCAGAACAGCACATAGTACCAATATGATCAATGTTATTCACTTCACCTGTCAGTGGTCAGAATGTTGTGGCTGATCGGTGTACGTATGAAGTGTGTTTTCTTTTCTTACAGTTGTTTACATGCTGCTCACTTTAGAATCTTCCGGGTACAATGAGTATAAAATAACCTTTTTAAGGCAAGATAAGATAGTGTAATATAAGCCTCAGATGGGATCTTAAAAGCAGCAGCGGAGTGCAAAAAAAATAAAATGCCTTGTGAAATGTGGAAACCAAAAACAGAAGTCCAAAATAAAATACACATAAAGTAAATACAAGAAGATGTTGTGTAAATCAGATCTAGTTAGACAGGATTTGAACTTTAAAAGATAAATAATTCTGCAAACATGACTCAACAAGAAAAAGGCAAATGTTGCACTTAAGAGTAAATTGACCTTGAAGACTGTTATAAACTCTTCTATATTGAGCTCAATGCTGGGAGATTAAACAGTAGTTTCGACAGCATTACGTCGAGCGTGACTTATCCCTGTGGCCTGTGAAAGCCACTGTTTACGTTGCAGGAAAGGTCAAGGTGCTATTAACTGCAGACATTATCTAAACTAATCTTTTGGGCTCACTTGCAGAAATTAGAAAAAGGGGCCCTCAGTGATGTAAATATTCACTCAAAGTCACCTTAAATATCAAATTTAGGAACGTGCTGTAGATTCGAGCGGCTGCACCTGAAGATAAATCCAACTTTTCGGTCAGAGAATGAAGCTTTTGTGTTGTTTATTTGCCCTTTTCACTGAGGAGTCTGCTGCTGAATCACAACAAGCTCACCATATGTTAAATTACTAGCTCAGCTCTTGGATGGCACGGTTGCATCATTAAAGCCTACAAGACCTTAAAAACTATTATTGTCCCGGAGGCAAAGGCAGACCTGGTGATTTACTGCAGGAGAAGCAGCGTCGGTTCATTTTCTAAGTGCTGGTGTACGCAAAGGGGAGCGCTGAGGTGGGCCGGTTCTGTGGCTTCTTAATGATCTCGGTCTTGTAGAAAACTCTCTCTTGTCACTTTGCCCGTAAAGTTGTGTTCTACTCCACCTGTGCTTGTTTAAAATAGTTTTTTTTATATGTATCAGCCTTTAGGTGTTGATAGCCAAACATAAAAACAACTGGTATTAATCAAGTGCAGGGCGGCGAGAGGCTGCAGGCCAGAGAGGAAGGATATGTGGAACAATGAAAGTCTTAAATCATGGCGAGGCCTTTGATCACTTTGTAATTTAATCAGGTCTTTGCACACACAAGCAGAGATTTGTATCACCGTGTGTGTGAGGACTCTCTTTGACCCAATTTTATTCCTGAATTTCACACTTCTCCCCCCCTCAGGCTTTGATTTTCACCCCAGCTCTGCAGGCCTGATTCGTTTCTGAGCTATGTCAGGATCTGCTGCAGGGGAAGGTTACAAGGTTGATACAACTTTTATGTCTTGAAAGCGGAAGCAAGGAGAAACGGCTTCACCCAAAGGAAACACAATCGTCCTACTAGCACCTTAGAGGCTCACTAACTAACTCATGATGTCTTTGACTGTTTTATCTGTGCAGGACCCAGAGTGCAAAAGCAGAAGTTGCAGTTTTACAGGGGTTAGCGAGCTGTTTGCAGACGTTGTGCAGAGCTGCAGATTTATACAAGAGTTAAGTTATCCTCAGTTGTTTAGAGGTTGTTGGGCGTTACTTCAAGGTTTAAGTAGAATTTACATGTCAGCAAAACTCATGATGACAGTTCCCAATTAGTCCTAATGAGTCATTTAAGACGTAATAAAATCAAAGTTTGGAGGCTTTACAAGTCGAAGGGCGTCCACTCTTTTGTACGTGACTCAATTACTGTTTAGTTTTCGATGTTTAAGTTCACTGTAAAAGAAAATATATACACTCTGTAGAAGAATGAATTACCATTTTGTAAAAATACAGATTGTTAATGTGGAAATTATTTACAAGTTTAGCTTTTTTTACATTTCTTTTTTTAAATTCATGTTTTTATTTGTAATTTTCCTACAGCAAGTGGTGATGGGAGATTTACAAGTAAAAATAAGGTTGCATTTGTACAGCAAAGTAATCCTGAGCATTAAAAATATACTCCAGCAATAGAATGTATAACACTTTATTTCACTGGTCCATAATTACCAAATAATTTCTGCAATTTTGTTTCATTTTTTATTTCAGTTGCCTTCAAGATTCCTGGGGACAAACTCAGGGATTTGGAGTTAACTATAGGGAACATTAAAACAAACTTTAATTGATATGTTTTCAGTTTATTGTTAGCATAATTCGCACACAAATGTCAAATCCGTCATTATGCAAACAATACAATTTAAGATTTTTTTTTTTTACTAAATTGGTTGAACAATGTAAGATGCAGCAGATGCTTCAAAGAAATTCTTCTGGGAATAAACAGCACCTTAAACTAATTTTAAAGTGAATCATACTAAATTACGCTGATAATTTGTAAAGGCTTTTTAGGAAATTACAGACGTGTGAAGTAATCCTCTATGATTGCCTGTAATGTCAAAAAATCTAAGAATATCTGTAAAATAACAAAAAAAAACATTTTCAGTCTTTAGTATGGATAATAATATTAATAAGTATAATTTTCTTTCATGTTTGTTTAGTTTTTTTTTACAGCTTTCATGTAAATTATTGCTTTTTTCTGTGATTTTAGTTGTTATTATCTGTAATTTTACAAAACACTAAAATTCTATAAAATAACAGTAAAATGTAAAAATTACTATACATAATAAAGAATAATATTTTTTTCTGTGATTTTGCTAGTTATTATCTGTAATTTTACAAAGTGCTATTAATCTGTAAAATAACAGTAAAATGTTTTTTAAAAAAAATTCATGTTTAAGTGCACTGTAAAAAAAGATACACACACACAGCAGAAGAATGAATTACCATTTTGTAAAAATACAGATTTTTGATGTGGAAATTATTCTTTTTATTTATTTATTTATTTTAAATTAATGCTTTTATCTGTGATTTTCCACTTGTCAAAAAAAAATTAAGAAAATCTGTAATATATATAGTTACCGTTTCTAAATCTTTAATATACATAATAATAATAATAATATACAGCATTCTTCTTACAAATAACAGCAAATATCTGTACAATGATATTTTTTGCAAATCAAATATTATAAAAAATTGTTTAAAAATGTGCAGCTGTGAAGTGATTATTATTTGCAGTTTTGACCTGCTTTTTGTTTGTATGGTTGTTGTTGTTTTTTTTTTTTACAGCTTTCATGTAAATCAGTGCTTTTTCTGTGATTTTGCTGGTTATTATCTGTAATTTTACAAAACGCTATAAATCTGTAAAATAACAGTAAAATATAAAAAAGAAAGCATTTAAAAACAGAATTTAAAAACAAAATTATTTTTTACAGTGCAAATAAAATAATAAACTTTCAGTGCATTTTTTTAAAGGCTCAGTTTCAGTGTTTAATCCTGAAGGTACCACCTGACCTACAAACCAAAATGCTCCACGTTGTTTATGTCCTTGTGAGGACATTGGATCCTCGGAGGCAAACACACCCCTGGGTTTGACTGACAGCTCTGGTATTTGAACCTGAGCTGTGGGACGTGTTGTGACTGGAGCACATCAGCAGGTGATACACGATCCAACATCATCGGCTGCAGTCAGAGTTTCTACTCTCACATGTGTTTTCTGTTTGTCTGAAGCCATCAGTTTGTAGTTCAGTATGACTTGCAGCAGCTTGACCAGCAGAGTGGCATGAAGGAGCTTGCACAATGCCTTCCTGTGAAAACAATTCTGGTAAACTTCCCCTTAAACATATTAAATAACAGGATGGTTTGCAACTCTTTTACTGAGAAATATGAAAGATGCAATGACACTGAGGAGTGACTGTGATGCTGCACATAATGTGACATTAAAGAACTGAGTTTTCATCACTATTTAAAGATACTGAAGTCAAACATGAGATTCCAACAGCTCAGATAAAACAAATGACTTCTCCTGGTTATTTGACATGATTGATGGAATAACCCACTCAGATATAGTTTCCCCCCCACATATCTATAATATTTCTGCTAAACCCTGCATTAAAACCAGATAAAACAGTCACCCAGAATGCTGGAGCTGCCTCCTCTGTCACTTTGGAGCTGCTGGGAAGAGCTCTGGGCGTTTTCAGCGGAGGTTTCAACACCTCCCCTCACTTTAAATCCGGAGAGAGAACCTCTCTGAGGTGTCAGTGTCCTGCGTGACAGAGCAGAGGGCGCAGCGATGGAGAGTCTCTCCGTGTTTGTCTCCGCTGTTTTGGTGTGTGTGGTGGGTGCTGGGATCCCTCACGATGGGATTCACTGGACATACACAGGTGAGCTTTGTTGTTTTTAATATAGTCTATGGATTTAAACTAAAAAAGGCATTTCTAAAAACACCTGGAGTCAAGCGTTTCGATGCGTAAAATGTGCGTACCAACGTCTCCAAAACGCATTAATTTTGGTAAAAGGCAATTAATCAGCAAACAGAATCAACTTTCTGTATGCTGCTGACATAAATTGGAGCTATTAATACTATTCTACACTCATCTGAGCTATTTAAGAGCTGGGATTTCTGCCTGACGCGCTCTGCATTGGCCAAATACTTTTCGGATAACCGCTGTCAGTGTGTGGTTACATCAACCACTCACTGGGACACATTACGTGCAGGATTCAGCACAACTGCGGTGAATATTCAGGGAGTGAAATACTACAGGCCAGTGCAGCAAGATCCAGTAGAACAAGTGTGCGTGCCAGAATAACCAACAACCTGTGAGCTGGTAATCCTCTATAAACATGGCTAATGTAAACCAGTGGATCCAACAGTGGCACTGATGGTGTTTTCTTTACATTCAGGTGGGTAATTGTTTGTCTTTTCCCCCCCACAGAGGGAGCTTTGGATCAGATGCACTGGCCGACCAAGTATCCTGCGTGTGGAGGGAAGAAGCAGTCTCCGATTGACATCCAGCGGCGCAGCGTGAGGCACAACCCGGACATGCTGCAGCTGGAGCTCAGCGGATACGATGCTCAGAGCGGGAATTTCCTCATGTCCAACAACGGACACTCAGGTGAGAGAACCAGAGGGGCAGAAATGAGGAAATTACTGACTGCTGTTAAAGAACCACCTCCCTGTTTTCTCTTCTCCTTCTAGAGAACTTTGTCACCCCTTATCAAGAATTTCCACTTTTAGAAATTCCCGGACATTCATTTCTGTATGTGCAAACTCAGTTACCAGATGGTCACTGCATGGTATTGATCAGACTGAAAGGCCTGCATTCACTGTACATATTAAAACATACAAATAAAGTAGTTTAAATGTGTTTTTTTTAAGTTAAATGTACGCCTAAATTAATGTTTTTTAATTGTACTTTTTGAAAAATCTAAATTTATTTACAAATTTTATCTGTTTTGTTAAATAACAGATAATATTTAATAAATTTACAGATTTAAAAAAACTTAAATGTTAATAATAAAAAATGGTTAAAACTGAAATTTATATTTTTCCAATTTTTTGGGTAAATTAATTAGTTTTTAAAAAACAATGTTTGACCATAAAATGACACTGTTTTTACTGTATTTATATCAGCAAAAAAGAGTGAAAAATGCATTTTTAAAAACTGCTATTTAACAGATTTTCTTTGCCAAAGTACAGATATTGACTCATAAAAACACAGAATAAATGAATGAATTTGCATTTTAACTTCACAGGCCAAACTCTGATGTGGACACCATTTACATGTAAATGGTGTCCACATCAGAGTTTTTATTATTTAAATGATGTTTTAAATAAAAGTTTACCATAAAATTACACCATTTTTATTACATTTACATTAACAAATTTCACAGATAATTGCCATTACTTTAAATAATAAAGTATTAATGCATTATTTTACTTGTTTACCAGGCCAAAACTCAATATAATCTTTATTTTTCATAGTTGCCACATAATTTGTTTATTTACAGTGTTTGGCAGTAAATTTACCTGATTTTTACTGTATTGATATCAGCAAATATTATTGTTATTTCACAGATATTTAATTAAATATGTATATACATCAAGGATTGAAAAATGGTAAATATTTCTAGAGTGTTTTTATAGATCTTTTCATTTTTTAATCCAAATAATATCTAATGAAATTACTGAAAAAAATAATAATTTACACATTGACTGTAGAAAAACAGGCCAACACTGTAAATAATGTCCACATCAAAATATTTATCATAAAAAATATTGTTTAGTTCTTTTACATTGTTTAACTATAAACTTCCTTTGTTTTACTGTATTTAAATCAGCTAAGAAGATCATTTTATTTAATATTATATTTGCTATTACTTTCACAGTTTTTTACATTTCTGAACTTTACAGTATTTTACTTTTTTTTTTTTTACTGTATTTTTCTGGCACCCTTTCTTTTTACAGTTTTATTTACAGGGATTTTTTATTTTATTTTATTTTATTTTTTTTAACGTATAGGAGCACACATTTCCACAATCCGAACCGCCACAGCAGTTGTGTAAAGCATTTGTGATTCCTCTCTCTGTCAGTTCAAATCGACCTACCTCCCAGTATGATGATCACCAAGGGCCTCCCGGGGAAGTACACAGCTGTCCAGATGCACCTGCACTGGGGCGGCTGGGACCTGGAGGCCAGCGGGGCCGAGCACACCATAGACGGCATCCGCTACATGGCAGAGGTTGGCTTCGAAACACATAATTAAAGACACCAAGGACAGGACTTCAATGCACTTCTCTTTGCACCCAAGCAGGAACAGTGTCTACTTATAAATGCAGAAACTGAAGGATAAACTGGACATGAGTTACTGCATTTGAGTTTAAATGACAGCCCCTCAGTGTAGAGCATAAATTATGATAGCAGATCTTTAAAGTATGCGGTGCCTGGACAGCGTCTTAGTTAATATGGAAACCAGAAGTACCTGCATCTATTAAACTGAAACCCAATCCTTGACCTCTTCTGTGACTTTCTGAGCTGCCTACATGTAAATTTATGCAGCAGACGTTTTTATTTTCTGCAGTATGTTTTACTTCTAATGTATTTCTTTGCTATTATGAACCAGCCTTAACTTAACTGTGTTTAAAGTTAATATATTTAAATTATTCGATGGGTTTTCCATTTAAATTGGAGGCCATTGGGCACATTTTGGCCCCTAACCTGTTCTTCATCTCCACTTTCTCTTCCAGCTCCATGTCGTCCATTACAACTCCGATAAGTACAAGAGCTTCACCGAGGCCAGAGATAAGACGGACGGACTGGCAGTACTCGCATTTTTCTACGATGTGCGTGAGCCACAAATACCTCTTCCTCAGTGTTCAGCTTTGTCAGGGTTACACAATGTCTACACAGGATCCCGGCACCCTTTCAGATGTATGGGCATTAGCTCTGCTGGAGGAAGTTTATAGAATGAAAAGTCTTTGTAGTGAAAAGTCATCATTTCTCCAATGGTGCAGGGGCCTTTGAAGTGTGTGGCGTTGGTCATCCTGCTGCGTTAAAGCCTCCATTGAGTCGTCAGTTTGAATAAGTGCCCGTTTCCATAATCAGCGACTCTCAGCGATGAGACATTTCCTTCTTTTTCCTTTGAGAAGTCATCACTGGAGCAGTGCCACTGGCATCCGCTGTGATAGCAACACCGAGTTGTCCCATTTGGAAAAACTTATTTGGAGACAAATAATGCAGTTAATTCAGATTAATAACAGCTTGAGTTTTATTATTCATAGTTTTTGCCTTCATTCCTATCACACTGTATTCATCCAGGTAATTTCTGAGATCTGAAAATGAAGGAACATGAATAAACTAAGTCAGATGAGGCAAGAAACACCAAAAATTGTAAATAATAATAATAATAAGAGCAATATTAAGAGTTGTAAACATCTGATCACTTGTTTTTCTTGTGTAATGAGTGATCACAGGACTGTCTTTTTTGTGCTAATTTTTGGTCTCCTCCACCTAAAGACGTAGCTACACTTTTGCCTCCAAAACTTAGATAAATCAAGATAAAATTTACATTGATCAGCCACAACATTATGACCATTGACAAGTGTTAATTTAAACACAAGACACTTCTGCTAAAAAAAAGGGGGGGATTCATACTCAATGAAGGACCTAGGACCCCTAATCTGTCTCTATACCAGTGAGCAGTGATTCCTAACACGTCTCTGGGGGTCATCAGGTGGAAACCTCCCTTCAACGGTGTTTCGCCTACTTAGTCACATGACACCTCCAGGAGGCTAGGAGGTGAACTCTGGCGTCCCAGAGCCACCGTTTAGGAGATGCTCCAGGTAGTGACCAATGCTACCATTTAGCTAGTGCAAATGCTACATGCTACTGCTAACCACTAACTGCTTAAAACATACTACTGACGACCTCAACACCCACAAAGAGACTATACAGTCAGATTCAATAAAATAATAACAATGAATAGCATTGATCATATTGGTACTATGTGCTGTTCTGATGGAAAACCTTGGATTTTAACATCCGTGTTGATGAGACTTAGACACCCAAATAAACATTGTCCCACAACAAACACACTCCCTCATGTGAATGGAAATCCCAAATGTTACAGGAAAATGCACCCCACCACATGGAAACAACATCAACCAATCAGGAACATGTTGAGGAACATGACAATGGTCCAACATGTTGATTTGACCTCCAAACTTTCTACACCCCATTGAGATCAAGCATCAACAGGATGCAGTGGAACAACGTTGATTGACAGAGGCCCACTGCACAATCCAGAGTACCCAAAGGATCCAGTGCCAACGTCCTGGTTCCAGACCCCATAGGACACCCTGAGAGGTCCTCTTGTCCCGTGTCCAATGGTTCAGAGCATTTTTGAGCACATAAGGGGGACCAACACAATATTGGGCAGGTGGTCATAATGTTATGTCTGATCAGTGTACGTTTGAGAAGAAAAGAATAATAACAGATAGAAAGAATGAGTTATGGTAAAGAAGAATGTTCGTTTAAAGTTAATTTGAAGTTTTAAGTGAGGAAAAGTCGCTTTTAAGTCAACTTTTGAGCTTTAAGTTTGACACTGCTTTGGTTTATCTCCAGGACGGCCATTTTGAGAACACCTACTACAGCGATTTTATCTCAAACCTGGACAAGGTCAAGTATGCGGGTGAGTTGGAATCAACAATAAAAGCCACTACGGGAGGTCAAACGTCACGGGGAAATCTTAACCGATCTGGCGCGACTCTAATGTGTAACCCTGACAGGTCAGTCCATGAACATATCGAGCATCAACGTGCGCTCCATGTTCCCCGAGAACCTCAACCATTTCTTCAGGTACGAGGGCTCCCTGACCACTCCACCCTGCTACGAGAGCATCCTGTGGACTGTGTTCGACACACCCATCACTCTGTCACATAACCAGGTACTACATTTAGTGAAGGAGACAGGGTTGCTGTGAATACTTTGTGGTGCTCTGACACATGTTTATCTGCTCCTCTGCTGTGTTCAGATCAGGAAACTGGAGAGCACTCTAATGGACATGGACAACAAGACGCTGTGGAATGACTACCGCATCGCTCAGCCTCTCAATGACCGTGTGGTGGAGTCGTCTTTCCTGCCACGCCTCGGGAAAGGAAGTGTGTAACTTGCTATGAAAATGTGATTACACAACATGGTGAATATCACTTATTCCTCAGAAGTGACTGAAGGAAATGCCCAAAGTGCTTTTGCTTCCTTTTTTGTCTTCACAGCATTTTGTCGGCAAGATGAAATAGAATCGAAGCTCCTGAAGATCGAGGGTCTGATAACGTCTCTTGGAAAGAACATCCATTCAGGTGAAGTGAAAAACTGCGAAAAAATGGTTGAATGTGAAGTGGAAAGTGTGCATATTTAGTTTGCAGTGTTTGTTTCTTTTTTAGGTGGACTTCGCAACTCAAGGCCGACCAGATACGGTGAGTGCTGCTGGGATTAGCTTGGATTTCATTGAAGGTGTTCCTCGTTCCCTGGCCTGATTCTTGAATTTCTGTCCTCCTCAGAACCTCGCGCTCTGTTTCCTCTGGTGCTCCACTTCCAGGAGAAAAACTCTGGTAGTTACGCTTTGGCTCGCCTCAGCCACCCCATGGATCTGGACTCCTTCACCGTCTGCATGCACGTCATGCCTCAGGCGGAGGGGATCCACACCGTCATCTCCTACTCCAGCAACGGCAACGACAACGAGCTGATGATCACCATCGGCGAGGACAGAGACGCGAGAGAAGTGGGCCTCTGGATCGGCAACGAGTTTGTCAACCTGCCCCACAACTTCAAGTCCCACGACTGGGCCAACTACTGCATCACCTGGTCGTCCCACACTGGTGGTGCGGAGCTCTGGATTAACGGCATGGTGGGGGAGCAGCGGTACCTGAAAAGCGGTTACACAGTCAGCCCTGGTGGTGTGTTTATTCTGGGCAAAGACCAGGACGGATTACTGGGGATCTCCAACGCAGACGCCTTCGTGGGCAAGATGACTGATGTGAATGTGTGGGACTATGTGCTGACCACAGCAGATATCCGGGACCAGATGTCATGTGAGAGTAACAGCACCGCGGTGGGAAATGTGTTCAGCTGGGGAACCACACAACTCAGCCTGTTCGGAGGGGTGCAGCTGGACAGTCAGTACAGATGCTAATGAGGAGGCTCAGCAGCTTCTCTTCTCTGTGTGAGCTTTAAAGTGCTGCAATAAACCCAAAATATCACTGCTGATGATGAGATTTTTAAATGTTTATGTCATGTGCAATGAAGGATAAAATGTCTTTCGGGCACCTTTAAGTCAATATTTAATGCAAAATGTATGTCACAGCTTCAGCCATGTATTGTATTCATATCTCTGCCTCATCAATAAAGGCTTACGGGAGACTTTTTGATTTGTTTAATGACTCATGCACTCAATTCCCAGTATTTTTAAACCCGCACTGAAAAGATCTGCGGGCGCAATCAATCTACACACAAAGAGATGAGTAAAGATTGCTTGCAAAATAGAAAATAGAGTCCAAATTAAACCATTGTCCAGTCCATTACCCAACAACCCCCTCAAACTATCCTGCAGCGAACACTTCCTCTCCTCTCAATGCTTCATTTTTCTTTAGAAGGCCGTGACCTTCACCACATCCCCCAGGCTTTCTTTGCTGTCTCTCAGAGGCAGATCGCCTACGTCCAGTTTGATCTTGACTTTGTTCCTCTTCGCAAACATCTGGCAGATCTCCAGGAAGGTCTTGTTTTTGGTCTCTGGCACCACAATCCAGATGTAGACCATTGTGACCACACAGATGAACGCAAATACGAGAAAGCTGTAGGAGCCCAGGCCTCTCTGGAAGGGGAGGGAGATGAAATGTTGTGAATATATCAGGCAAAAACAGTTTAGAGTGACATAGACAGCAGCCAACATGGGGTGAAACGGGATTTGCATGCCGCTTTGAATGATGTCTTCTTGGTTTCTTTTACTCAAACACATTCCTCCCTTGTTTGCTTGTTTGGGTTAAAAACTGAGTCATGAGAGGAGGTAAACAGAAGACAAGCAAAATGTTTACGTTCGCCTTGAAGATTGCACCACTCAATCCATTCTGAAAGACACAGTTTAAGCAAGACTAAACTACTCAACGCAAGACGTCTCCGACTTCACTGAAAAGTCCATTATCATTGTTTGTGTGATGGTTTTCAACTTTCCACATCACATCTCTGGACCACGACCGGCTTCAAAACGTGCTGAGATTCTGCAAAATCCTGCTCACAGATGCACGTGTTGAACTGAAGGACAACACAGAGAAGCTTCTTTTAGTTAATGAAAGTGAAACGTGGCGCTGAAGGTTTTAGATTTGTTATCCGTCACATCGTGTCATCAGGGATGCTCTGATCTGCTACAGAGTCATTCAGCAGCATTACAAAGACTCAGAATACGTAGCAGGAGTCAGAAATAGCCAGGAGGATTACATTTATTTGCTTCTTTGTTGAGGGTTAAATGGGAAATCTGAGGCTGAATCCATCTAACAATTGACAAAAAAGGGTATATTTTTCCAAAATGTGCAAGTATTGCTTGAAGTTACATGAATTATTATGAATTACTGATGATATATTTGTCTCAGGTATTTGTAATTTTCCATTGCAACCTGTTCTGTAGTATCCTGAACAAAACATGAACTCAGCATGTGTCATTTTATTGAATTCTATCCTTTTTTTTTAAGACATTTGTTGTTCCAGCTTATGGCATCTCTACAACAGAACTGACGTCATGAAACGACCAAGTAAGCAGAATACTGACAATGATACTGGGCAGCTTAAGAATGGGGTCATAGACCAGAAAACACAACACAGCAATGAGTCACACGTGTGCAGCACATAGAGTTAATGATGATGTTGATGCTGCTTGTGGTCTGCTGGCCCACTTTTCCCGAAGGACTCTGTGAAGTTGGTGGACATTTCGAGGGACAGGATCACATTGTCTGACATCCAGAGCCTTCTGAAAGGATTTCTTAAATGACAAATTTTGGAGCTGTGGACATTCAAGGGCCTGACTATTGCCTTAACTGACATGCAGCATCCAACAGCTATCCATCTTCCTTTTATAGCAGGGGTCTCAAACTCCGGTCCTCGAGGGCCGCTATCCTGCATGTTTTAGATCTCTCTTCCAACACACCTGATTCAAATGATCAGCTTGTCGTCAATCTCTGCAGAAGCCTGATGACGATCCTGATCATTTGAATCAGGTGTGTTGGAAGAGGGAAACATCTAAAACATGCTGGATAGCAGCCCTTGAGGAATGGAGTTTGAGACCCCTGTTTTATAGTCACTGGTCATAGGAGTGTTTATGTGCTGCTCAAGCTACTAACTCTGTGGCCGAGAAGCTTTTTGTGCACAACTGGCTAAATCTGATCCTTTTCCAACCAAAACACCAAAAGTTAGTTTAAGTAGAACATTTGCATGATGTGTTTATATTGTTGTTCAGTGTACAGCACTGATGTTATCCTTTTTTGAATGTCTGATGAAAAAATCCCAATAAATGAAACCTGGCATTTTCAATCAACTTAGTGCAGAAGGACAAACTTTGTTTTGTTAGCAAAAGTGGAACATATGATTACATTACACTGAGGATGTGGAGTAACTTCCACTTGAAAAACATCTGTAATTTATTAGATTTTGAAATTATTTGCTCCTTCAGTGTAAGAGGATGTTGTGTAACTAACCTCTAGGTAAGGGAAGACGAGGCCAACAGTGAAGTTGGAGAGCCAGTGGACGGAACCTGCGACCATGAAGGCCGCCGGCCTGGCCGTCTGCCTTAACATTTCAGTGGTGACCAGAAAAGGAATGGGACCTGCAGAAAAAGTTAACCACAACCAAAACACACCATCATCACTCTTCAGGGTCACAGCGCGGCTGCCCACGCCTCACAGAAAATATGATTACATGTCTGGTCACATCCAAACAACACTCCAGCTAATGGAGCGTCCTGTTGTAATCAGTATGTGTGTAAACAACCACAGGTGGGGTAAGACTCACCGGGTCCAATGGCGTGCCCTATGACGTAGAGGATGATGCAGGCGATGCTGACGTAGGGCATCCATGTCACGCTATCCTGTCAACACCAACAACCAGCTGTTATCGTGAAATGGTCATACTGATGGGTTCCAACATGAACAAACAGTGGCTGCACACTGTGGAAGTCCCTGTTAAAGGCTTATAATTAATTCTTCATTCGTTTCTTTAAATTGTGCCTTTGCTGCTGCTGAAATGATGCCCGTCTGAAAATGTGCAATCCAGGTGTGATTGCAGGTTTGAAGGAGGGCCGAGCTGGTTTGTGGTTCTGTCTAATGGTCGTACTTCAGTGGATGGCATCCGCTTTTCTGTCTCATTTTTCTCAGAACCTCAGCAAACAGAGATGCTAAGTCATCATTTCATTTTCCAGAACATTTAGATGTGTAATACTATTCCTGCAGGGTGAATTGTAGCACAGTGACAAGTTTATTTTTTTGGCTCTGTGCTGTAAAAAGTAACTCAAGGGGCCTTTTCCCAGGTTTTGGATTGCAAACATTATTCTGATGGGTCATGTTAACATTATAATGTTGCAGCTGCATCAACTTTAAATTGTGAGTAATTTGAACTCAAATTTCTGTGTTAGCTGATTTAGAACAACATTCAAATTGAGGTAACTTAATTTTTATTCAGGATTTGAGTTCCCTTCCTCTGTCTTAACATATCTTGACAATACCAGACTGGTA
Source organism: Dascyllus trimaculatus (assembly GCA_024666655.1). NCBI lineage: Eukaryota > Metazoa > Chordata > Actinopteri > Pomacentridae > Dascyllus > Dascyllus trimaculatus. The sequence continues at coordinate 26,541,055 of CM045452.1, forward strand.
ATTAAAATGAAACGCTAATACCCATAATTCAGTGTAGTTTGTTGGCTGAACTCTATCTCCTTAAACATGATGGAAACCGTTCACTCTGGTCGCTCTTCTGCCGCAAAAACAGTTAGTTTAGAATTTATACTTTTGCAAATCTTTCATACACTTATCAGTTCTGTCGTGTCAGAGCCTGCTGTTTACTCAGTCTGTTTTCACCTTTCACCAACATCACCTGATCTCCACACCCACCTGCACACCTGCTCCCAGATTCCTCATTCCTCAGCTGCCTATGATTTATTGTGCCTCCTCTTTGTCTTGCTGTCCTGCCCAAGGAAATGGATTCAAAGGGATCACACAGGAGAGGAGGTAAAACTTATGAGATCTTGACAGGGAGTCAAGCGAAGGGAGAAATCCAGGGACAGGCAAAGAGTCACAAACGGGGAATTCACAAGAGAAAGGAATGGCGTAAGTAAGGATTACACAGGACAGCTAGACTAACAGGAAGCACAAAGACAAGCTGGCAACTGAATAGGGGAAAAGCTGGACTATATCTACACAAAGGGAGATATCTCTGTGTAAAACTGTGGAACTAGTCTGACTCACCGGACGTAGACTGCAGGTATAAACCTGCCACTGGCCGCGCATTTCACACAACTTTCTCTTCCCATTCCACCACTTATGTGTTACCGCTATTTAAAACCCTTTACTACAGGGAACAACACCAAAACCTCCAGGCTAGTAATCTACCACACTGAAAGTTTCAAGTTTTGCAGTAAGACAGCCCTGCTTGCTTTTAGATCTCGCCTCCCTGCGTGAAAGTGTTCGACCAAAACAGTTCCCTGGCTGCTATTTTGCAGGGACACCGTCACTGCATCCTGGGTTTTGCACTACCAAAGATGATTGTGATTGCTTTACAGAAATACGAACAAGCCAGAGATCCATTATCTGTACACCGCTTAATCCTCTGTAGGGTCGCGGGGGGGCTGGAGTCTATCCCAGTCGACTCAGGGCGAAGGCAGGGGACACCCTGGACAGGTCACCAGTCTATCACAGGGCTACATATAGAGACAAACAAGCACACTCTCATTCACACCTACAGACAATTTAGAATAATCAATTAACCTCAGCATGTTTTTGGACTGTGGGAGGAAGCCGGAGTATCTGGTGAGAACATGCAAACTCCACACAGAAAGATCCCAGGCGTCCTAACCGGGATGCGAACTGGGGATCTTCTAGCTGTGAGGCGACGCTGCTAACCACCAATCCACTGTGCAGCCCACAAGCCAGAGATTCAGATTTGAGACTAATGTGAAACCGGTAAGCTGACTGGGAGCAGGTGAGGTGGGTCAGGGAGGCAGGAGACTAGGCATGGAGAGGGACACTGAGGACCTCCAGTGGGTGGAAGAAGTGAAACAGGGAACAACCACGTTGAAAAGCAGCTGAACATATAAATAGATGGTCTGAGGAACAGACAGAAGGCTGAATCCCTCTGAATAAAGATTTCTGAAGTAAAGGCCTGGAGCCACTTCCAGAGAATAGATTTAACAAACTCTGAATCCAGCCCTGAATAAGAGTGTATCTATGTCTGCAGGGTCCTATATTCCTTCTCCAAAGTCCCTAACACTAAATCTCATATATAGACCTTTTAGAGTCATATGGCAGCGCTGGGAAACAGAAAACCCCTTTTACAAGTTCCCACAATACTCATATTAAGCGAATGTGGAGCTGAAGATCATGTTTTCAGTAAACAATAAATAAATGGCAATAAATAAACAGCACAGACTCCATTTTAATCAAGGAGAAGTAGAAATATGACTCTGTGATGGCAAGTACAGCAGCAGTGCAAGAGCCTGAGAGACAACAAATTAATGATTCTACTCTGTGTACTCATTCATCATCTGATAGAGTTCATTTCATCAATGATTGATGAAATGATGTCTTTTTCCTGATGTCTTCTATTTCTGATAATTGTCACACTTAAATGCTGAAGGTCATGAAAATAATTTGGGTATTGGACAGAGATAACCCCACAAAAATACAGTTTTTAAATGAATATAAGCAATGAATTTATTGAACATTTATGGAAAAGCTATATCATCTCTGTGAAAAAGTAACTGCCCCCCAAACCTAATAATGTTTCGTCTGGGTTCTTTTCTGACCTACTGAATTAGATAAGAACGCCCGCTTGGAGAAATGTTGAAAATGTTGGCCGGTCGCTTCACCATTGTTCCATGTTTCTCCATGGATAATGTCTCTCACTGTGGTTCTCAATGGCTTTGTAACCTTTTCCAGACTGATAAATGTCAGTGACTTTGTTTTGTTCTTGGATCTCTTTAGAACGTGGCATCATGTGCTGCTTTTTGAGACCTTTCAGCTACTTCACAACACCAGACAGGTTCTATTTAGTAATGTTTAGATACAACATGGCAGTAAGAGGTTCTGTGTCCTGCTTGTACTCTCTCTGGATCTGGAGCTCAACGTCCCTGATCTGCAGCCGCTGGCCTCACCACCTCCCATCCCGACCCCAATGTCTCCTGCTATCCCTCCCTCCCTCCTCTTCCCCACTCCCAACCCAACCGGTCGAGGCAGATGGCCGCCCTCCCTGAGCCTGGTTCTGTCGGAGGTTTTTTTTTCCCCCTTCCCTACCGTAGGGGGTTTTTGGTTCCTTCCCACCGTCGCTGATTGCTTGCTCATTGGGAATCCAAAAGCAACTTTGGATTGTTGGGTTTTCTGTTTCCTGTTTTTCTGTTTCCTGTTCTTTCTTACAATGTTTAGCGCTATGTGACAACTTATGTTGTAAATATGCGCTATATAAATAAAACTGAATTGAATTGAATTGAATTAATCATATGTGAGAGTGGCTGGTGAGACTGAACCCAACTGCCAAACTAATTACCGGTAGGTCATTTGGTAGACTGGTAGCTAAGGGGGCAATTACTTTTTTCACACAGGGCAATGTGGGCTGGACAGCATTTTTTCCTTCAGAAAATGAAATCATCATTTAAAAACTGCATTTTGTGTTTTCTTGGGTTATCTTTGTCTTATATTGAAATTAGTTTGATGATCTGAAACAGTTAAGTTTGACCAATATGCAAAAATAGAAGACATCTGGCAAATACTTTTTCACAGCACTGTATGTACTGTACTAAGGAGCAGAACAACAGTCTATTGCCAGATGCATTCCAAAGCAACACATAGAGAATCCAGAGATCCTTTCTCACAGCTGTACATTTGGTGGGAGACCATTTGAGAATTCAGCTAACCCCAAACCTTCACCCAAATGGAACATGTAGGTTGGATGTTTACATAAAAATGACCACTCACGGCCCTCTTGGAGACAACAGGAGGTAATCCTGAAGATAACCACACCTCTGGAGAAGAGGAAGTTGCATTCCTTACTGTAACCTCCTGACCTTCTTCTTCCTCTTACCCAGACCTTTCTACTTAATCGGTTTCAACATGTAAAATTAAGGAACTTATTCACTGGAGTGATGTCACCCGGAACGATATGCCCTCGCTGCAACCAGAACTTCTGGGTGAGAGTTGGACTCATCAGCCACATGAAGACTCACACATGACGACGTCAAACTACAAATTACAACTACGAAGAAGACCTTCATCCTTGACCTGGAGGGAACGCCACCATGGCTGAAGAACACCTCATATCTGAAGTGTGTAAATGACCCAGAGATATTTTTATCCCAAGACTTAATTTTCTTATTGTTAAATATATATGCTTGTGTTTGAAATTCCACAGTTTGTATGCATGTTTACACTTTTTTAATGATCTCAGGAGCCATATGACATGAAGATATCATGTTTGATATAATTTTATTCAATTTTGTTCAGTGGTGTTTCAGATTTCTATTCATAATAGATTTTTAACAATTGGATTCTACATTTAAGTAGTGAACTAACATTAAGTACTAAAGGTATTTGGCCTCTGACCCCCTCATGGACAGTGAAGCTCAAGACCCCCCCTTGGGATGAACATAAATGATAAGATGTTGATTTGAATCTGGCTCCAAAGAACTAACTATACAAGAGACAGTCACTGGAATGCAGCTACAGCTTTTGCATGCTTTTCTTTGTAATTTAATTAGGGCTTGTCAACAGTTTTAACTTGGCCTTGCTAAACTTTGTTTGTACTTAATTTGGGCCTTTTCTTTCATGATGAACAGTAGATAAGAAAAAGAGTTCTTATTTGTGTGCACACAGTGTGTACTGTAACCTGAGGTGGTGAGAACAGATGAAATCAAAAAGCATGAGTTCATTTAACGACCAATGAGTGACTGCAGCAGAAAAAGCTGTGGGTAAATCCTAAAAGTCTGTCCTACATTTGAACATCTTGCTCACCAGCATTTAAGAGCTAAAATATGGTAAATGTGTACACAGTATCTGAAAGGCTGTTTAAACTATTTGCAGCCTGTGTTAAAACTCACATTTAAACTACATTTAGTCCATTCAGCTGGGTTACAATCATCCTTACTCAGAAATATTCATTCCAGATATGACAAAATAACTATGACAGGAATGTCCCAACAGTGCAACCACATACAGTGATTACAGCAGTGGATGCTAAATGTCTCAGTTAATGTCTTTATGTCTTTCAGCGTACAATATGCTGATCTCTATCCTCCTATATTCCTGTCATATTCAATTTAATCTATCATTAAAAATGAATCTGTGACTACCACTGCATATTTTCTTTAAATGCTGACCCACTAGAGGGCAGCAGTGCAACATGAAGAAGGTGTAAAGCTTTCATGTGGTACCTGTAGGTTGAGAGCGATGGTGAACACCACACAGGCAACACAGTTGATCCCAAAACCACAGACGAGAAGCAGCCGTCGACCCGCGAACTCCACGATTAGGACCTGCAATAACAAATCACCTGCTCACAACTATTGTACAACAATATACAACAGACTTCAGATTACAGTGCAGCAAACTACAACCTAACGGGGTACCTACAGCAGCTATGACCATGAAGACATTCACTGCACCTGTTGCCACTGTGACATACTGGATCTCATTCTGTCTGACTCCTGCATTGCTGTATATGCTATCTGCATAGTAGAAGATCTGAGATGGGAGAGAGAAATGCATTACGGTTAGAAAATAAGCCAGAAGTTGGAGAACACAATGAAACCTGTTCACATAAGGGTGTTGGACATCTGGCCTCAAGAATTACAGGTTTTTTGTGGAACTATCATGTCTCACAAAGGTGCTAGAATCCGAACAACTTAAATCATCCTTGCACACACACAGAATAGCATAGATACAGCAAAAAACAATGTTTACAAAAAATGCAGCACTATTTCTGCTTCTCTTTTGTTTTAAATTATATTATTACAGCTTTGGACAGGAGGAAACACTGTGCTGCTCTTTTTTATTAATCTCTCAAAAGGCATTTGATGTACTCATTTATGCGTTGCTTTTTAAACACTACTGGTTTTAATGAAAAGACTTTTAAATGGTTTCAGAAAACTCTCTGGCAAACCATTTGATGCCTCAGGAAGAGGATGCAGGGCTTGCCCCAGGCTGTGGACGGCCAGGGGGGACAACCACTGACCCGGACAGGGGACATTGTTGGGTGGTGGAAAGAGGACTTTGAGGAATTCCATAACCGGTACTGTGGAAGCATGGGGTACTGGGGTTGTTGTTACGAGCCATTCGGTCCTTGCATAACCAAACTGAGAGCTGTGTTCGTATCTCGGCAAAAAGTCAAATGGTGTCCGGTGGGTGTTGGACTCCTTTAGGTCTGCCCTTTGTCTCCAATCCTGTTTGTGTTATTCATTGACAGGATACTGTTGGTTATATCAGACCAAGACCTTCAGTGCGTACCGGAGTGGTTTGTAGCTGCGTGTTAAGCGGCTAGGATGCAAGTGAGTACCTCCAAGTCCGAGGCCATGGTTCTCTTCCGGAAACCGGTTGACTGCTCCCTCTGGGTTGAGGGAGAGGTGCTGCCTCAAGCGAAGGAGTTAAAGTATCTTGGGATCTTGTTCACAAGTGGGAAAATTGGGTGAAAGATGGGCAGGCAGCTTGGTGCAGGATCAGCAGTAGTGTGGGCATTGTACTGGACCATTGTGGTTGAGGTGGTCCTCTTTCTTTACCAGTCAGTCTACGTTCCAACCCTCATCTGTGGTCATGAGCTCTAGGTAGTGACCAAAAGAATGAGATCACGGATACAAGTGGCCAAAATGAATTTCCTCCATAGGGTGGGAGGGCTCAGGCTTAGAGATCGGATCAGGAGCTCAGACATCTCGAGGGAGCTGGCAGTAGAGTCACTGCTCCTTCGTGTCAAAAGTTAAGGCGGTTCAAACATCTGATTCTGATGCCTCCTAGGCAACTTCTTTTGGAGACTTTCTAAGCACATCCACCTGGGAGGAGAAGCCGGTGTAGACCCAGAACTCCCTGGAGGGATTATATGTCTTATCTGGCCTGGGAACGTATCAGGATCCCCCAGGAAGAACTGGAAAGCGTTGATGGGGAGAGGGACGTCTGGAATGACTTGCTTCATCTGCGGTTTCTGCGACCCCACCCTGGATAACCGGGAAAAAATGTCCAAACTAGGGACGACATTAGAACGATAAAAAGGTTTCTTTTCGAGGAATAAATCATGTTTCCTACAACCCTTTAGAAAATAGTTGATTGACATAACTTTTCTATCAGTACTGGGTTGGGATGACATTTTACTTATGCATGCATCAGTGGCGACTTTTAAGCCCTTGGACACTTCTATCTTTTACCACTCTGCATTAAAATTTATTACTGGGGCAAGTTATATTGCTCTTCACTGTGAGCTGTATGTTGAGGTTGGATGGCCTTCACTCTCTGTAAAGCATGATTGACACTGGTTGTATTTATAAGGCCGTTCCTGGTGCCCCCTGCATAACATTATTGCTGCCGTACAACCTGGACTCTTACTAAACACATTCAAATGACTGCGTTATGCTGCACTTGACCTGCTGAACAATATGACTTAGACTCATTTTCATCTCTAGACCAATTCCTAATTTTATCTGATTTTACTTGCAGCAGTTGCCAGGCATATTGTTTTAATCCTCTGATCTGGTGCTACATCTCAAACAGAGTCAGTGTCAGGGACAAGGACAACTGGACAGGCATTTCTCACCGCGTTGATCCCAGACAGCTGCTGGCCCATGTTTATGACGATGATGGAGACCAGCTGCCAGCGAAGGGAGCGCTGGGACAGTAGGTTGAGCACAGTCAGGCGGCCCTCGGCCTTCTCCGACTGCTCCTCCAGACGCATCTCCAATAGTTCCTCATCCACGTCCTCCCAGCCGCGCAGACGTTGCAGTGCTGAGGTTGACAAAACATGCAGAATATCACCATTTCATTCATCAGCTTCTTCCTCTGTCCTTATAGCCACATTAAGCAGTTTGTGCATTTCCTACCTTTCTTTGCTGTTTTCTCATCTCCCTTCTGCATGAGCAAGTACCTGGGACTCTCTGGGAAGAAGGGCAGCAGCAGAAGCTCTATCAGAGCAGGAATACCAGTCAAGCCAAGCATGAGGGTCCAGCCTGGATACAGAGAGAACACATACTCATTTTTTAGAATGAGTTCAACATCAAACCAATACAAAGATAATCCTGCATGGCAGTGAGTACCTGTGCTGTTGCCCAGTATGTTCCTGATGCCGAACACTTGGGCACTGAGGATGCCAATGGTGATTAAGAGCTCTGAGACGATGCAAACGGCTCCCCTCAGGTTTTTAGGAGCAAGCTCGCATAGATACATGGGCACCACGTTGGATGAGAGGCCTGCAGATGGGGAAGGATGATGAAATCAAACAAGTCTTGCTTTTGCCTGATCCATAACAAAGAAAATATACAGCATCCAACCTGCACAGATGCCCACTATAAACCTGGCCACAATGATGATCTCATAGGACTTGGCAATCTCACTGACTCCCATCATCACAGCAGGGATGATGGCAAAGATGTTGTTGAAGAGGAGGGTGCCCTTCCTATTGCAGGATCCAAGCACATTAATTGCTATGCAGTTGTTACAGTTCATGCTAAATGTGATATGTGGCATAAAGAGGTTTTACCTCCCTAATCTGTTGACCAGAGGAGCCACCATCAGAGAGCCAAAAAAGCCTCCAAGAGCAAACATGGACACCGATAGAGACCAGAGCAGAGTCAGAAAGTCCTCCTCCATCGGCCTGTTGTAGCGCTCCATGTAGGTGTTATTATAAAACTGCTGCATGAACTGAAGAGAGCAGGACAACACTGATAGAAACACATCACCACCAACTGTGTGTTACTGTTAAGTTTTTGTTTCTTTGCACAGGTTACCGGTGATGGAGAGTTGATCACAGCCACATTATAACCATACTGGAAGGATGAACCGAACGTAGATATGAGCGTTGTCAGTGCCAGGACCACAGTCAGTCTCTGTTGGAAGACATTACATGCACTTTACAAAACCTTTTTTCAACATCATCTGTCAAATTTTGGCTACTTAAACACTGTGACAGAAAAGACTATGGTGATAATCACACCTGGGTTTGAACTCACCCCTCGTCTCTCCACAGGCTTCCCTTCTTTCTCGTTCTCTGCCATGGTTGTGTTTGAACCTGTTGTTACTTACATCAATAACAGCTCACTTTGTTATTACTGCATAACCGGATTCTGCCCTTTGCACACGAGATCAGTGGTTTACGGCTGAGCTGTAGCTATTGCTCTCACATTGCTGGCTGGGTGATCAGGCTGAGAAAATGATTGTATGCAGTTCACTGGAGATATTGTTGCCCTGGACTGAATGTGGATATCTTTATTGGTTTGCACCCTGGACTTAATTGACTGAACTGATCAGAATAGCTGTCATTAAAAGATAAATATTAAGGATAAAGCATCTTTACTGCTTATGTACCTGCAGGCTGCACTGCAAAAGAGCAAAAAGTTTTACTAATAAAAACTGAGCCTGTTTGTCAAAACAGCATCCCTGAGGCGGTTTGCTCTTAAAGCTGGATGTTATTTGCTTCAGGGACGCCTCAGTGCAAAAACAAGGTTAAAAATACAGTAAATGTTTGTGAGTAAATGATGTTGATGGGGAACAGGGAATAATTACAATTCACAAGTGATTAGAGCATAGTATCATAAAAGAGGTTGTGTTACTTAAGCCTGTTAAGCTGTAAAAACTCACTGAAACAAAAGTATGAATGTTTTAGAAAGACTTTTTTTAACCGCGTAATGATTTTAAGACCCAGCAGATAGTTTCTAAATACATAATATATGTATAATATATATACATAAATGGCCTTTGTAATGCTGCTTCAATTTATTTGTTTTTGCACACATGTACAGATGTTTCATGTGTGCTTATTATTTCACGTATTAGTGTTATTGTACATTCATGATACTTAATGGACAATTTGCCGGGTGATAGCAGTCTGTGTGTGTGTTGTTGGTATTGTGTGTGTGCATGTGCATCTTATTTTATATTAAGACTGACAAAGATAGATAGATAGATAGATAGATAGATAGATAGATAGATAGATAGATAGATAGATAGATAGATAGATAGATAGATAGATCTATCCCCCCTTCCCCCCCAGTAAGGAGTTATACAGTTTGATTGCACAGGGGACAAAGGAGTCTCTGAGTCTGTTAGTTTTACATGTGGGGAGGAGCAGTCTTCCACCGAACCGGCTCCAGTGTTTGCTGATGACAGTGTGCAGAGGGTGGCTGGCATCATCCACGATGCCAAGCAGTTTGTTTAATGTTCTCCATGCCGACCGCAGAGCCGGCCCGCCTGATCAGCTTCTCAAGTCTTGATGCATCCCTCTTTGAGATGCTGCCCCCCACCCCCCAGCACACCGCGGCGTAGAAAAGGGTGCTGGCAACCACAGACTGATAAAACATCCACAGGAGTTTCCTGCAGATGTTGAAGGACTGCAGCCCCCTCAGGAAGTAAAGTCGGCTTTGGCCCTTCTTGTACAGCTGGTTGGTGTTGGTCATCCAGTCCAGTCTTTTGTCCAGCCACAGCCCGAGGTGCTTGTAAGAGTCCACCGCCTCCACGTCTTGAGCAGATCAGCAGCAGGGTCTGAGACGCCAACCTCCCCCATTCTGCCCCCACCCTGTGTTGGGGAGGGTGGGGATTTTGGCCTCTCAGACCCTGCAGGCCAAAGTCCACTGATTATTTGAGGCACTCCACTGATTTTTGGAGTGGCACAAATAATTCCTGTACAGTGTTATTATGACACCTGATGGTTTTGTAAATAGCTTTAAAAAAAAAATGTACAAAAGCGCCTGGGAATTTTCTGTATTTTTATGCAAACAGTGTATATAACTGTGCTGTTTGCTAAATTTTTACATTGTTTTTTGAAGTTTACTATTTATATTAGCATTTCAAGTTAGAAAAATGGTCCATATCACATGTTTTTTGGTGTCCACAGTGAAAAATCTAACTTTTTCCTACTCGGATTTTGTATTTTTTCTGGAATTTTAGATACATACCTTATATAAAAAATGAATAAACAACTGCACAGTCACATAGGTGAGGTTGTGGTGAAAAAAAGACACCAAGCAGAGCCAGATAAACAGTTCCTAAGGTGAAATATACAGATAAAATCAAAAGTAGTCAAAAACGGCCAAGGGACCTGCAGACCTGTAAGAGACAAATTTCCTGTCATGACACAAGTGTAATATGATACTTACTTAGCAGTCAATACAAGTACAGGTAAAATATTAATTGGCAACTATTCTGCTAATTACTGAAGCCATTTCATAGTTCTAGATTCACAAATGTGAAGATTTGCTGCTTTTCATTTTATTTATTTTAATTATTTTACTGCACTTGTTTATGATTTTGAGTTTTGTAACTTCGGTTGGACAAAAAAAAAACATTGTGAATGTATCACTTTGGACTGTGGGTAAATGTGTCAGTGTATTTTTAAACGATTTTCAGATTTTTTAAAGACCAAACAATGAATCAATTAACACTCCCAAGCTCCCAAATTATTTTTTAGAAAGTCACCAGAATGACACCAATCATCAGGTCAAAAATTGTAAAGACAGAAAAACAGAGAATAGAATATAAGATACTTTATTTATCCCTGAAGGCAAATTCAGGTGTCTGGCAAAGGCAAAAACAAACAAAAAACAAAAATAAACATGAAATAATTAAGTTCACGATAAATTCAGTTCATCTCCCATTGATTAAAGAGTTGTGAAGCCTTAGAGAGAGATGAGCCGTCCACCACCGCTGCCTCTCTGGTCCACAAAGATGCCGTGAAGCGGATGATCAGTGCAACTGAGAATGGCCTCCACCTTCCTCCATGTGCATCCCTCCACCACAGCCCCCCCCAGTGAGTCCAGCCTGGTTCCAATCACAGTGCCAGCTCTTTTCACCAGTTTGTCCAGACGCCTTGCATCCTTGTATTTCTATCCCCCAGCAAACTGCAGCACACACCTGTCACCACAGACTGATAAAACATCCATCCATCCATCCATTATCTATACACCGCTTAATCCTCTGTAGGGTCGCGGGGGGGCTGGAGCCTATCCCAGCCGACTCGGGCGAAGGCAGGGGACACCCTGAACAGGTCGCCAGCCTACTGCAGGGCCTGATAAAACATCTGCAGCATTTTTCTGCAGATTAAGGAGGGGCAGTTGAGAGTAATCCCTCCAGATGTGGAACCAGAGGGGATACACCATCAATCAGGACCCAGGCCAGAAGGCAGAGCGTGAAGAACCTGGCCAGAGACAGCTAATCAAGAGGCCAAAACCAAAGGACATGGCAGTTTGGTGGCAGCTGGAGAAGGATCTCAGTGCCACTCTGAAACACTCCCTGCTAGGATAGCAAGCTTAACTGCTTTGGAGACATCCTGTATGAGGGGTGCAAAAACAGGTTCTAAGAAACAACTGAAAGCCAAAGTGTTGGCCCAAGGCAGAGAGAATGGTAAATGGTCGGCACTTATATAGCGCTTTTCTCTACCTCACTGGTATCCAAAGTTCTCATTCACCCATTCACACACACACACATTCACACTCCAATGGCGACAGAGCTGCCATGCAAGGCGCTAATCTACCATTGGGAGCAACTTGGGGTTCAGTGTCTTGCCCAAGGACACTTCGGCATGCGGAGGGGCTGGGGATCGAACCGCCAACCTTGCGATCAGTGGACAACCTGCTCTACCACCTGAGTCCCAGCCGCCTGTGGCTCAAAACTCCTCTCACCTGGCATGAAGTTGAACATGGGAGTCAATCTTGGGCGACTGTAGAAAGATCTCCTCTGCCAGACTTCGTGATGTGGTCTGTAGCTGGTAAGACGGTCCTGCTAGCGGAGTTTATTGTCCTGTGGGAGGAAGGACTGGAGGCTGTTTCACCTGGTCGTCCCACACTAGTGACTTGGAGCTCTGGATTAACAGCACGGTGGGGGAGCAGCGGTACCTGAAAAGGGTTAGGGTTCTCCAGCGCAGACGCCTTCGTGGGCAAGATGACTGATGTGAATGCGTGGGACTATGTGCTGAATACATCAGATATTCGGGACCAGATGTCATTTGAGAATAACAGCACTGCGGTGGGAAATATGTTCAGCTGGAGAACCACCAAATTTAGCCTGTTTGGAGGGGTGCAGCTGGACAGTCAGTACAGATGCTCATGAGGAGGCTCAGCAGCTTCTCTTGTCTGTGTGAGCTTTAAAATGCAGCAAAAAACCCCAAAATATCACTGTTAATGGTGGGTGTTTTTTAAAAATGTTTATGTCATGTGCAATGAAGGATAAAGTGTCTTTCAGGGACTTTTAGGTCAAAATTTATTGCAAAATGTATGTCATAACTTCAGCCGTGTATTGTATTCATATCTCTGCCTCACCAATAAAGACTTTTTGGTTTGTTTAATGACTCATGCACTCAATTCCCAGTATTTTTAAACCTGCACTGAAAAGACCCGCAGGCACAAACAAATTACACACAAAGAGATGAGTAAAGATTGCTTGTAAAAGAAAGAAAAGAGTCTAAATTAAACCACTGTCCAGTCCATTGCCCAGCACACCCCTCAAAATACCCCATAGCGAACACTTCCTCTCCTCTCAATGCTTCATTTTTCTTCAGAAGGCCGTGACCTTCATTGCATCTTCTAGGCTTTCTTTGCTGTCTCTCAGAGGCAGATCGCCTGCATCCAGTTTGATCTCAACTTTGTTCCTCTTCGCAAACATCTGGCAGATCTCCAGGAAGGTCTTGTTTTTGGTCTCTGGCACCACAATCCAGATGTAGACCAATGTGACTAGACAGATGAATGAAAAGATGATAAAGCTGTAGGGACCCAGGCCTCTCTGGAGGGGGAAGGAGGAGAAGAAGACGAAATGTTGTGAATATTTCAGGCAAAAAACAGTTTAGCATGACATAAGCAGGAGCCAGCATGAGGTGAAATGGGATTTGCATGCTGCTTTCATGGGAATGAAAGAAGATTTCTCCGACTTCACCAGAAAGCTTTTAGTTCTTAAAAACCTTCACTCCCTCTGTGCAAGAGGAAATTGTGCAACTAACCTCTAGGAAAGGGAAGACGAGGCCAACAGTGAAGTTGGAGAGCCAGTGGACGGAACCTGCGACCATGAAGGCTGCAGGCCTGGCCGTCTGCCTGAACATTTCAGTGGTGACCACATAAGGAATGGGACCTGCAGGCCACAAAAGCAGTTAACCACAACCGAAACACACCATCATCACTCTTCAGGGTCACAGTGAGGCTGTTCATGTCTCAAACAACTAAGTGCTGATTCACAGAAAATATGATTACATGTCTGGTCACATCCAAACAACACTCCAGCTAAGGAATGTCCTGTTTTAATCAGTATGTGTGTAAACAACCACAGGTGGGGTAAGACTCACTGGGTCCAATGGCGTGTCCTATGACATAGATGATGACGCAGGCGATGCTGACGTAGGGCATCCACGTCACGCTATCCTGTCAACACCAACAAGTAGTTATTGTTATCGAGAACTATTGATGAGTTCCAATATGAACAAATACATCTCCTTAGTGGCTGCACAGTGTGGGAGTCCCTGTTAACGACTTCTCCATTATTTTCTTTAAATGGTGCCTTCAGGTTTGCAGGAGGGCAGCACTGGTTTTGTGTTTGTGTCCAATGGTCGTACTTTGGTGGAGGGCGTCTAATTTTATGCCTTGCATTTTTCATAACCTCAGAAAACAGCAATACCCATTTTATTTTACAGACCATTTAGATGGACTATATCATTCCTGCAGGGTATGTCAGCATTAGAAAATGGTCTGGGTATGTGAGACTACAGTTGAGCTGATTGGGGAACTGGGAGCAGGTGAGTTGGGCACTGGAGAAGGACACTGAGGACCTCCAGTGGGTGGAAGAAGTGCAACAGAGAATATCCAGATTAAATAAAGAACTGAAAAATCCCCAACTAAAGCATCTGTGTCCCGCTGAACGTATCACTAGATGGTCTAAAGACCAGACTGAAGGCTGAGACCATTCGAAAACCAGGCAGAAGTTAAGATATCGTCCAGAGAGCAGATTTAGCGAACTCTGAATCCAGACCTGAATAGAAGTGTATCTATGTCTGCCTATGTCTTTCACCCAAATCCTGAACATTAAATCTTAAATGCAGGCCGTTTATATTTATAGTCATGGCAGTGCTGGGAAACAGAAAACCCCTTTTACACGTTCCCACAACAGTCATATCAAGCAAACATGGAGCTGAGGATCATATTTTTCAGGTTCCCATTACGTCGTTGGTTCCAGAACAGCTGAGTTTCGTCAATAAACCTGAGCATATTCACTCAGAGTTCAGAGACGAATAACGAAAAGGTTCTGACACTGTGATTCACTCTGACAATAAATAAACAGCACAGTCTCCATTTTAATCCAGTAGAGGTAGAAATATGACTCTCTGACAGCGTGTTTATCTTTGAAAACACAGCAGCAGCGAAAGAGCCTGAGCAGTGGAATAAGAAACCAACAAGTCAAACATGTCACTCTGTGTAGTCATTCATAATCTGACAGAGTCACTTTTTACGACAATCGTCTTCACTCAGAAATATTCACATAATGTCCAATATGCCGTGATAACAATGATAATAGAAACAACTGCTCATAGATCTTATGTGTCTAGAGCTTCACAGATTTATAGTGATTACAGCAGTGGTACTAAATGTTTCAGTTAATGTTTTATGTCTTTCAGAGTACAGTATGCCGAGCTCTATCCCTGCAATGACTCACAGACTCCACATTGTATTCCCACCATATTTATTGCACTGATCAATATTCTATAATTAAAAATAAGTCTCCACAGCAAATCTCCCGATGTTACGGTTGAGAAGCTCTAATATGCTGTCCTACCACTGCACGTTTTCTTTGAACGCTGACCCACTAGAGGGCGGCAGTGTGACAAGAAGAGGGTGTAAAGCTTTCACATGGTACCTGGAAGTTGAGAGCGATGGTAAGCACCACACAGGCAACACAGCAGATCCCAAAACCACAGAGGAGGAGCAGCCGTCGGCCTGAAGCCTCCACGATGAAGACCTGCAATATCAAGTTATCCGCTCAGAACTATTGTCTGATGCTGATACGATCAAATAACAGACTGCAGATTTCAGCAAACTGCAACTTTACAGGGTACCTACAGCAGCTATGGTCATGAAGACATTCACTGCACCCGTTCCCACTGTGACGTACTGGATGTCATTCTCTCTAACTCCTGCGCTGCCATATATGCTGTCCGCATAGTAGTAGATCTGAGATGGGAGAAACAAATGCATTATGATAAGAAAAGCAGCCAGGAGTTGGAGAACACATGTACAACTTAAATTATTTCTTCCTGCACAAAATATTTAAAGCATAGAAAAGCACAGCTGAAACTTTCTTTTTAAATGACACTCTTTCAGCTTTGGACGGATAGAAACACCGTGCAACGTTTTTACTGATCTCTCAGTTAATTTAATATAGTAGCTTAGGCATGGCTTGTAAAAAGACTTCACAGCATTGGTTTTAATAAATATAGTTTTAAATAGTTGCAGGGTTACCTCATCGACTAAGTCAGAGTTTGTGAAAGCTGCAAAAGGAGTCCCACAAGGTTCAACCCTGGGGCCTCTGCTGTTCCCACTCAGATAACATTGTCTCCTCTGTATCTGGGTGTAGCATACATCTTCATTCTGATGATAATCACTTCGGAATTTTGTAATTTCTGCTTTTAATTTTTTTCAGCACTTCTTTGCCAAGTTACGAGCTGCACTCAATAAAAATAAAGTAGTTCTTAATGGAGCTGAAACTAAAAAATGATCTTTACAAGGGTCAGAAATATTGGTTACGACAGTCTAGTCATTTCCGTAATAAGTGGCACAAATATTGACGCAACTTTTAAATCAGTATTTGATTATGATGGCATTTTATAAATACATGCATGTATCAGCAGCAGTTTTTACCCCCTCTGACACTTTTATCTTTTACCAGTCTGCATGATTTACTACTGGTGCTAGTTATAATACTCTTTACTGTAAGCTGTATACTGAGTTTGGCTGGCCTTCAGTCTCTGTTTGATGGCCTTCACTCTCTGTAAAACATGATAGACACTGGCTTTTATTTATTTATAGGGCTCCTCCTGGTGTTTTACTCTCTTACGTAACTTCACATGCTGCCTTCGAATGACAGCTCTTACCAAACACACTCAAATGATTACATTATGCTGCAGGTGACGGCTGTTTTTACTGAGCTTGGAAATTCTAGTTTTTCTCAACTTGGAATGACCTGCAGAACAATCTGACTTTGACCCATTTTCATCTTTAGACCAGTTCAGGTTTTTAATTAAGTGTGCCTCTGGAGAAACACTGATGCACACTTATTACTATTCATAGGGCTCGCTCTTATAGATTTTTCCGATGCGATTTTCAGTGCCTAACTCGACCCGCAACTTTGAGAAAACCAATCAAAATCATGTATCAAGACGTGGAATGGTGCGCTGTGACATCTGGTTGTGAGTCGGTATCAATGTTAGGCGGAACTCAGAAGCGGTGAGTCTCTCTAACCTGCCACTAAATCTATATAATCCACAATGCGTACATGAAAATACATCAGTGTGCTCAAAACAAGATTCTGGTTCACACAGTGAAATAATTTTTTCAATATGACGTATAGTTTTTGAGCTGTGACGGTTTGTTCCAGGGGATAATCCTTAGTCTGCCTGTTGCCCCCTCTCTCTGCACCTTCCCCCACTAAAAAGGCGGGAATCACCATAGCAACCAGTGACTGACAGGTGATTTGCTGATTGACACTGGACTAAGAATGAAGGGCTCCAAACATGGCTGCCTCCATGGACTATGTTTAAAGGCGGGAATCACCATAGCAACCAGTGACTGACAGGTGATTTGCTGATTGACACTGGACTAAGAATGAAGGGCTCCAAACATGGCTGCCTCCATGGACTATGTTTTTGTATGTTGTTGTATGTTATTGTGTGCTCTATCAGCAGGACACATCTAACAGCAGCTCTAAGACAAAGACAGTACTAGATTGTCAAAACAAAATCTCCCTGATGGTCAAAGAAGCTTACCAAACAGTACTTCTTTCTGTCTCTTTCTCACACTTGTACTAATAGATATACCACCTGTATGTTTGGATTAACTTTCAAAATAAGAGACCTACTAACAGAGCTTAGTGAGCAGCTCTATTGTAACCTGGATTTCATTTTTTTTAACTAAAATCTTAATTTCATAGCCCACAGAAACTTGTGTATTTACAAGGACTCAAAAGGATCCTGTGAAGTACGCTACACTTTCAAAGTAAAAGCTCAGAGATATTAAACGGAACTTTGATTCTTTTAACATCTGGCATTTAGCATTGTGACATATGCTAGCTTTTCAAAAAAAATGTACTTATATAAATTATACCTCAATTATAACTATAGCAGGACATGCCAACTAGCTGAAGCTGCATTGGCACACTCAAACTTTTAGATATTTACTTCCAGCAATTGTTGTTTTAGTTAATTCGTTTGCTTTTAAATTTTAAAAGCTCAGCCTAATGTTTTTATTATTTTACTGACTTTCCCTGTTTATATTTTCATTGTTATTGCTATCTGAGTTTCTTATTTGTTTATCTACATCTTTTACTTTCTTGCTTTGATACATTCTAAGGAGACCTTATTGTACTCACTTTAAATAAAGGTTGAATGAATTAATGCATAAAATATAAAGAAGATGCACAGAAACTGGAGATAAAAACGACTGAATAAGAGATAAAATAGATCCTGTTTTGTGTCCTGCTGCATTATCCAACAGAATAAGTTGTTTTTACCCTCTGATCAGGTGCTACATCTCAAACAGAGTCAGTGTCAGGGACAAGGACAACTGGTCTGGCATTTCTCACCGCGTTGACCCCAGACAGCTGCTGGCCCATGTTCATGACGATGATGGAGACCAGCTGCCAGCGAAGGGAGCGCTGGGACAGTAGGTTGAGAACAGTCAGGCGGCCCTCGGCCTTCTCTGACTGCTCCTCCAGACGCATCTCTGACAGCTCTGTATCCACGTCCTCCCAGCCGCGGAGACGTTGCAGTGCTCAGGTTGACAAAACATGCAGAATGTCATTATTTTATTCACTAGTCTTATGTTGTTGTAGCCACTTGAAGCAATTTCTGTATTTCCTACCTTTCTTTGCTGTTTTCTCATCTCCCTTCTGGATGAGCATATACCTGGGACTCTCTGGGAAGAAGGGCAGCAGCAGAAGCTCTATCAGAGCAGGAATACCAGTCAAGCCAAGCATGAGGGTCCAGCCTGGATACAGAGAGAACACATACTCATTTTTTAGAATGAGTTCAACATCAAACCAATACAAAGGTAATCCTGCATGTCAGTGAGTACCTGTGCTGTTGCCCAGTATGTTTCTGATGCCCAACACTTGGGCACAGAGGATGCCAATGGTGATGAAGAGCTGTGGTACAATGCCAAGGGCTCCCCTCAGGTTTTTAGGAGCAAGTTCGCCCAGATACATGGGCACCACGTTGGATGAGAGACCTGCAGATGGGGAAGGGCGATGAAATCAAACAAGTCTTGCTTTGGCCTGATCCATAACAAAGAAAATATACAGCATCCAACCTGCACAGATGCCCACTATAAACCTGGCCACAATGATGATCTCATAGGACTTGGCAATCTCACTGACTCCCATCATCACAGCAGGGACGATGGAGAAGATGTTGTTGAAGAGGAGGGTGCCCTTCCTATTGCAGGATCCAAGCACATTAATTGCTATGCAGTTGTTACAGTTCATGCTAAATGTGATATGTGGCATAAAGAGGTTTTACCTCCCTAATTTGTTGACCAGAGGAGCCACCATCAGAGAGCCAAAGAAGCCTCCAAGAGGGTACATGGACACCGACAGAGACCAGAGCACAGTCAGGAAGCCCTCCTCCATCGGCCTGTTGTAGCGCTCCATGTAGGTGTTATTATAGAACTGCTGCATGAGCTGAAGAGAGCAGGACAACACTGATAGAAACACATCACCACCAACTGTGTGTTACTGTTAAGTTTTTGTTTCTTTGCACAGGTTACCAGTGACGGAGAGTTGATCACAGCCACATTATAACCATACTGGAAGGATGAACCGAATGCAGATATGAGCGTTGCCAGTGCCAGGACCACAGTCAGTCTCTGTTGGAAGACATTAGTGCACTTTACAAAACCTCTTTTTTCAACATCATCTGTCAAATTTTGGCTACTTAAACACTGCCACTGTGGTGATAATCACACCTGGGTTTGAACTCACCCCTCTTCTCTCCACAGTCTTTCCCCCTTCGTCGTACTCTGCCATGGTTGTGTTTGAACCAGCTGTCACTTTCAGCAACAATACCAGCTCACTTTGTTATTACTGCAACACCGGATTCTGCCCTTTGGACACGAGATCAGAGAGCATAGTGGTAGTTTACGGCTCAGCTGTAGCTATTGCTCTGACGTTGCTGGCTGTGCGCTCAGGCCGAGGAAGTTTTGTATGCAGTTCACTGGAGATACTAAATGCCGCCCTGGACTGAATGTGGATATCTTTTATTGCTTCGCACCCCAGGCAAATTGTTTCATTTGAAGAGAGCAACTGTCATTAAAGGATAACTGATAAGGATAAAGCATCTTTACTGCTTATGAGTCTGCAGGCTGCATTGAGTTTTACTAATAAAATGATGACACAATGTTGAAATCACAAACAGATTCGTAGAGTTTGAAGGATTTATCCGCTCCCGTGCTGAAGGCAATTAATCTTACACTGATGATACCGAATAGGCACATTTTCTGCAGAAACACCAGCTGCGAATCTTTTTTTTATTTTTTATGTTTGCTTTGTCTGCAATTTGTCATGTGCTGCATTGCCTCTTATCTCTAAAGCTGAGCCTGTTTGTCAAAACAATGTCCCTGAGGCGGTTTGCTCTTAAAGCTGGATGTTATTTGCTTCAGGGACGCCTCACTGCAAAAACAAGGTTAAAAATAGAGTAAATGTTTGTGAGTAAATGATGCTGATGGGAACAGGGAATAATTACAATTCACAACTGATTAGAGCATAGTATCATAAAAGAGGTTGTGTTACTTAAGCCTGTTAAACTGTGACAATCTCACTAAAAGAAAAGTTTCACGTTTTAATCAATACAGTGATTAATTTAGCAGTATGAAACCTTATAAAGTTATAAGATGACTGTGATTATATAAAGTCACAGCCTGTTAACAGAAAAATCTTTTCAGGAACATTATTGACAGCATTATTTATATCTTGTTAAGTGTTTCATAAAACTATACAGACTGGAATCACAGTGAAATCTGGCAGTGCTTGTTTAATTTTAATAGATTTGCATTTGCAATAAAATTAACGTCCACTATTCACATTGGAGAAACATGAGGTTTGATCCGAAGATGGAGACCCTTTTTAGCACCCACTTTCCTGAATTCACATTAAGTTGGTGACATTTTGCCCTTTAGGTGCACAAAGCTACAACGTCCTTTAGAAATTGATGGAGAAGCACTGACTAGATATATTTCGGCTCACCTCTTTGCACAGAAAATGTTCTGGAACAGAACTTTTGGAGAGGGGTTGGACTCTCTCCTTTTCCGGAGCTCTCCAGGGTGAGAGGCATCGGGGCAGATGTGAGGGTTTTCACAAGTCTACCGGTGAGTGCTGCTTTGTTGGAGTTCTCCCTGGAGAAGAAGAAGGTTGCTTCTCTGCAGCTGTGTGTTGCGGAGGGGAAAACTCTGAGGGTTGTTTGCACTAATGCACCGGACAGCATCTCTGAGTACCCGGCCTTCTTGGAGTTCCTGGGTGTTGTCCTGGGAGGGCTTCTACCCAAGGACTCCATCGTTCTCCTGGGGGACTTCAACGCTCATGTGGGCAACGATGGAGAAATCTGGAGGGGTGTGACTGGGATGAAGGGCCTGCCTGATCTGAACTCAAGTGGTGATCTGTAATTGGATTTCTGTGCTAGTCATTGATTGGCCATAACAAACACCATGTTCAAGCATAAAGTAAAGGTCGTTGATCAACTTTGTAGTCCTGTCGTCAGACCTGCGGTTGTATGTCTCAGACAGACTGATCACCACCTGGTGGTGAGTTTGGTTCGATGGTAGGGAAGTCTGCCGGACAGACCTGGTAAACCCAAACGGGTAGTGAGGGTGAACTGGGAACCTCTGGAGGAGGTTTCTATCCATGGAGTCTTTAACTCCAACCTCCAGAAGAGTTTCTCCTGTATCCCGGAGGAGGTTGAGGATATGGTATTTGAGTTTGGACTGTTCAAGGCCTCTATAGCAGAAATGGCTGTTAGGAGCTAAAGCCAGAAGGTAACTGGTCCTTGTCATGGTGGCAATCTAAAAACCCTCTAGTGGACACACAGGTGTGGATAAGATTTGCCCCGAGATGCAGAAGGCTTTGGAAAATGTTGGACTGTTGTGGCTGACACGTCCCTTCAGTGTCGCTTGGTCATCCGTGATGATGCCTGTGGAGTGACAGACTAAGGTGGTGGTTCCGGTTCTCATTTTTTTAAAAAGGATGTGCTCCGATTATCATGTACCAGCCTCACTGGGCAAGGGGGTTGGAAGGGAGGCTCTGACTGATTGTTGAATCAGGAGGTTTACCATTGCAAAGCTGCTGAGGGGCTGAGTTTGACGCGACAGTCCTCATGTGTTTTGTGGATTTGGAAAAGGCTTACGACCGTGTCCCTCGAGAAGCCCTGTCAGGGGTATTGTGGGAGCATGGGGTCGTTGTTAGAAGCAATTCGGTCCTTATACAGTCAAAGTGAGAGCTGTGCTTTCATTCTTAGCACAAACATGTTTCCTGTGGCTGCTCTACTCTTCCAGGACAGCCCCTTGTCATCGATCCTGTTTTTGGTATTCAGGGGCAGGACGTCAAGGCACAGCTAAGATGAGAAGGGTGTTCGGTTTGGGGGCCTACATTGCACCACTGTTTATAGTTCCCACAACTACACTGCTGTTCAGTGGACGTCGGCTCATGTCTTGCTTGTTGCAGTTAATGTAGCCTTGAGGTAGCCTCGAGCAGAGATGAGAAACTGGGCGCAGCACAGAGGCCATAAATACAAAATGTTAATACAATAATGGCAGCTCCCATTAATAAACAGCTGTAGCGGGCAGAAGAGGTCTGGAAATGCATCTCCTTCTTACACCAAATCTCTTCAAGTCCAACCAGCGCCAACTCACATGATACCACTTGAGGCAATTTGTCAGATTTCATGCTTCTTCCTCTGAGGCATAGCCTGTATATAGAAGACATGTAAAATCCTTGCTCTACAGTGTGTGCTCTGAAAACCACAAATTTCTTTATGTATGACTTTTTGCACTTGTGCAGTCGTGCTTTTAATGTGTAACACTGGTGGAGTCTTTAATACCAGTCATACTTTTTATAGGCATCCAATAGTTGCTGAAATATTGCAGTTTAGCAGGCCGACTGACAGACTTTTAAAAAATTGAATATGATGAGACAGTTTAATGCCCAACTGAGTTTAAAATGTGATTATAAACGGAAACTTTTCCCCTTAGAGGAAGAATTTAATTACACAATCCTGACATTTAAGACACAGAAACGCTACAGTGAGAGCCGGAACATTTCTGGAATTTAAAATTATTTGTGGATTTGATGGTAGAAAGTGCTTTTTCATTTTATTTGGCTCATGTGATATTGGAGCTCTACAGAGTGTGCAGTAGTAGCAATGTCAGCAGTGAACAGCTGGTGGAGCTAATGTTATGGTGGTTAGCATCTAACTGAGACGGCCAGGAAACATATGCCACATGTACGGCACAGTGCAAAGTGTAGCTTCTCTGGGACTTCAGTAGCTCACTGCCTAATTATTCACTCACTGGACAAACCTGAGAACCAAGCAGAACGCTCTCTGTTATTGTACACAACGTTTCTGATGTTTCCTGTCTCGTTAATTAAAGCTGCTCTGTCTGGTACTCAAAAATTCTGCTGAAGCTCTGACCTACTCCATATGGTGGAGAAGTAGGTTTGAGAATTGGCTCCGGGAACCACTGACGCAGCCAAATGATCCGCCTGTGTCGTGAAAAAAAATTGCAGCCATTAACTTCACCGGTGAACGGTCAACCCCTGGTAGCACGCCGTAGCACAAGCCCCGAGCTACTCTTTAACTTAATGAATTAAATGGGCAGAGAGCCAGAAGAGGAACGAGCAGAAACGCCTTCCTTAAGTGTTTCCATCGGCCGGCTCGAGTTGTTTCAATGTCAGCCAAATCTCGGAAGTGACGCAATGGATTAATTCCTGTAGGAAATATAGCAAGAGTGGCTCCTCTGTGTGTCCTCTGTCGTTCACAAGGGCAAAAAAATACTGTCCACTTGCTGTTTTAGATGTCATCAGCATAAGCAACGTTCACTTCCTCCATTTTCCCAGACATGGTGACCAGTGTGGTGTCACTGTTACTGCCGGTCTGAGGGAATGAACTCTGCACTGTGTCCCATTAATTTAGAGCTGAAGATAAAATCAGACGCAAGGAAAACTTTTTATCGCTAAGAAAACTGTGTATTTATGCTTTTAATACATTTAGTATAAACAGTGGAGCTGGAGGAAACGTATGGGAACCGAGAGTTGTTCGTGCACGCTTTTATGAGACAACAAGCTGCCGAGCAAAGACCCCGGACAAAAAGAGACGCAAAGCAGCTACAAATCAGTGCTGGGAGTACATTTACTGTACTGGAGGGCAAATCTGAGGTACTTTTACTGACTTGAGTCTTTTCATGTCATGACACTTCGTCCTCCCCTTCATCTCAAAGGGAAAATGATGCCTTGGTACAAGGAAAAGCAGACAGATGAAACAATTATTCAATTAATCAGTGAATTCACTGATACAAAATTAAGTGGCAACAATTCGGCATTTTATGGTTCCAGTTCCAAAAACTGCTATTATTTAAATCATTTATTTTTTAGTAATTATACTACATTTTTAATTATTTAGAGGTTTGTGACGTTGGTTGTACAAAACTACATAGTGAAAGTGTCCCTTTTGACTGTGGTTAACTGTGAAAGGGTTATTTTTAAAACCATTTTATGAATGTTTACAAGTGAAACAATCAATAAGCCCTATGTTCCCACATTCCTAAGATATTTTTCAAAATTAGGCTCCATGCTCCCACAGTTCCCACATTTCTACCCTTGGTACTTAGGGGTTCGCCAATCCTGCGGCTAGTGATTTGAAGGAGAGAGCCAGCTTCCAAACTCTCTCGAGCTCAACACCTTTACTCCAACATGGAGTTGCTGTGGAGTGATGAACCGCGTGGAAATATCTGCGTTTTCCCTTCGTGTAAACAGGGTCTTAGAAACGTGAGACATGTGGGACCACTGGGTTGTGGGAACATAGGGCTGACCCCAACCGATTAACTCTCTGAATGCCAACCACCACCCAAATTTTCAAAAATCACCAAAATGACGTAGTTTATCACAACTGGAAACCGTGCAGCAAACAGAAAGAATTATCAGACTGTCAGCCAGTCGGTCCATGAATGCATCGTTTGTGGCGTGAAGTTTTAATTAACCAAGTTTAAGCTTTAAATCAAGATAGTTCTTTGAAATCCCTCCAGTCTACATGTCTTGTTTAAAAATGTGAAAGAAATATTTGCCCCCAAAATGCCATTTGCTCTTACCAGGTTCGGTAAAAACCCTCAAAACTTTGCAGTTAGATGACGAGTTTTCAAATGAGCTATATTGAAGTGCAGGCTGTGTAAAAATGTTAGATAATAAAATATCTATGGTATGTAGAGTCACCACTTTCGCTTTGCCTTTGGGAAAATGTTGTATACCTTCAGTCCCTTTTAAGAAAGAAAGAAATTCTGACATTTTTTACCCTTATTTTTATGATTTGTGGCATTATAACCGTGTTACACTGCACAAGACATGTTTGAGTTCTCTCTACTTCTAGTCATGGCTGTGCTGTTTCCATAGAGATGTAAGACCATATATTGCAGTGACAACAGGCCCAGAAACTGCTGAGAGTTACTAATAATCTAATATTGTAGTATAACAGTCTCTATTTGCATCGAGTACTTTCATTTTTCACACTTTTAGCACATTTTCCTGATTATTCTTAAACACTTATACTTGAGTAACATTTTAAAGGCAGTACTTTTACTTGCAACAGAAGTATGGTGTTAGTACTTTTACTTAAATAAAGGTTCTGAATACTTCCGTCCACCACAGCACCAAATGATGCCCCAACAACCATCACGGTAGTAACTCAGTGGATCTCGAGACGATATTCAGAACAGCTGAAGGAACTACAAGAAGTGGCTTAATGGTTGCAAAGGAGGTCAGTGCCATGAGCCCTGTGACAGTCGGTGGGTTCACACACTTCCATGTAGTTTGTCCTGTAGCTCCGTCAGACGAACAGGAGCAACCAGCAGCAGCAGCAGTTAAAGAAGAGAAGTGAGGCTCACGAGTGAAGCTCTGGTTTCAAGGAGGAAGGATGACATGTGATGATAGTTCATGCATCTCCTGACCACAATGACAGTAATGATGTTGAGTTAATTTTTGGTGACACATCAGACGCTGATGGTCTTTTGCAACTTCTGCCTAAAAATATGTTGCAACCTCCAAGTTAGGCAACAGTTATTTGGTATTTAAAAATATACAAGACAGCAGAGGAAGTATGACCTGACATGACCATCAAAGGAGAATGGTTTACATTTTCAGGCAACTCTGACAGAAACGGTTTTAACACTGAACTTAGATTGCAGAAAATCTGATTATACACTGATCAGCCACAACACTATGACCACTGACAGGTGAAGTGAATAACATTGATCATATTGGTACTATGTGCTGTTCTGATGGAAAACCTGGGATTTTAACATCCATGTTGATGAGACTTAGACACCCAAATAAACATGGACCCACAACAAACACACTCCCTCATGCTAATGGAAATCCCAAATGTCACTGTCCTACCCCTGCAGGAAAATTCACCCCACCACATGGAAACAACATCAAACAATCAGGAACATGTTGAGGAACATGACAATGACCCAACATGTTGATTTGACCTCCAAACTTCCTACACCCCATTCTGATCAAACATCAACAGGATGCAGTGGAACAAGTTTGATTGACAGAGGCCCCACTGCACAAGCCAGAGTACCCAAAGGATCCAGTGCCCTGGTCCTGGTTCCAGACCCCATAGGACACCCTGAGAGGTCCTCTTGTCCATGTCCAATGGTTCAGAGCATTTTTGAGCACATAAGGGGACCAACACAATATTAGGCAGGTGGTCATAATGTTATGCCTGATTGGTGTATGTATGTGTATTTTTTTTTATCTTTCTTGAAAGATATATATTAACAAACTTTACAATGGAGTCATAACTTAACTTTGGATAGGAATTATCCCCAAAACTCCCTAAATCCCACTTTAAGGATCATTTACTCCTTTACTATTTATCTTTTCCACGTTACAACATACGACTCATTGTCCAAACAAATAAAAACACTGCTTCTCCCACTCTGAAGCTTTGTCATGTTGTGCGTATTTTGATATAATTAAATAATTACTAAGCACAGTACTGACAAATACGGTGCTGGACTGGAAGCAGATGTTTCTACAGATGTTTTAATCCGTTCTTCTGCTGAGAATCGATTCAAACCCAAGCGGGCCACATCTGTAAAGAAAAGTCTGCAGCCGCTTTTGACACCATCAGACGCTGAAAGATAAGTTTTGAGCGTTCTGCATCAGTGGGGACGATAAAAAGGTCAAACAAATACACAGCTTTAAAGCTTTAAGGTTTTGTTTTTACTCACTTTAACACTGATCATCTTCTTCAAAAAATACAAATACTTGAAAACTGAAACAAGAATATTAATTCACAGTGACAACCTCACGGCAGTACATGATAAACAGTCCTTCAAGGAGTGTAACGCTTTTCAAAAAAGGAGAACAGAAAATGAAGAGCAACTGAGAGTGAAACCTCGTTATAAACCTCTGAACTCCAACAGTCTCTGGGTGTTTTATTTTGCTCCTGTAACATTTTTACTCACTGTGGTCTCACTTTTACTGCAATATAAAGTCCTGCACCTCTATGGAAACAGCACAACTACGGCCTATAAGCACAGAGAGCTCATTCAGTATCAGAGTTTTGTTGCTTTAATTGTATTCCAAAAAAGAAAAACAATATTTTTAGGTTAAAAAATTGGGGGAAAAATATTTTACTACCTATATTTTTATTCTGTTTCCTTACTGTCTGTTGCTTGCTCTGTGTCAGCACAGCCTGCAGTTCAGCCTAAGAGTTTTTAAATGTTTGTTAAGCAACTGTTGGCTGCTGCTCTATTACTAATAGCTTCTTGGTTGTGGCAAGAAGCACAGAGTTTGCTCTTTTTCAGACAGAATACGTTTTATTTTTGGTGAAATTTTAAATGAGACAAGTAGAATAAAGTGATTTTGATGAAATATGATGATTTTAAGCTTAGATTTGGTTAACTGTCCTGATGGAACCGCACATGATTTGTTAATATACTGTTAGAGTTTGTTCAATGGTGTAACTTTTGTAATCATGTCTTTCAAACCCACCGACAGGATTTGGAGTTCAGA
The DNA here is from genome assembly GCA_024666655.1 of Dascyllus trimaculatus. Taxonomy (NCBI): domain Eukaryota; kingdom Metazoa; phylum Chordata; class Actinopteri; family Pomacentridae; genus Dascyllus; species Dascyllus trimaculatus. The sequence goes on from CM045452.1 coordinate 26,569,096, forward strand.
GGGTTAAAGTGCGAGATGCAGCACCTTAAATGCGACAAATGCGTCACTGAATGCTGGCCAACAGTCAGGCAGCATCATCCCATCACCCAAAGTGCTGTCGTGTGACACAGATGTCACCTGCAGGATCCACGACCCTCCCGGCAGGCACTCGCTGTAATGAGGCTTAATGCGAAGTGGAGACCTCCGACGCTCCCTTCATGTCAGCCTTTGTCCACCTTCTCATCTGCGGGATAAAGCATCATCTGTCGGTACGGACCCGGCTGGCGCTGTCTTCCTCCCTCTGGGTGGAGGCGTCCTGTCCCGGTAACAGGCTGTGAGGGGCTTCACGAGAGCGATGCGCCTCAGTTCGACACTTTGCGCAGCAGCAGCAGAGCGCGGTGCAGAGACGAGTGCGGATCGGCCGAGTAAACAAAACAAACATGATGCAGTTGGCTGCTCCCTGCAAGGTGTTGCCAATACCCTGTGGGGTCAAAAAACAAAGGCCTTCAGGGGAGTGCAGCAGCAGTTGATTATTAGACTGGAGGAAAATGAGTTGAAAACATGTAACACTTTTTTATTGGCTAATAAAATAGCAGATTTTCTTATCAAGTATTGTGTTATTGTTTTGTGAGATAAAAACATTTTACACTCACTTATTGCGGCAATGTGATGTTATAAAAGTGTCCAAGAAGTAACAGCCTCATAAAGACTTTATTGCATTTTCAACCCATTCAGGAGGACACTTTATTTTATTTTGACAACGATATGTTGCTTTCATTGGGGTACAAAGAAGCCACATTTAACACAGGAGCATTATGACTGTGTGAATATTCACATCATCCCAGCACATCAGCTAATGATGGCACACATACTGCTTTCACACACACCATTTATGGATGAAGCAATGTCCAGAGGAGAAGTAAACTGCAGATTACAGAGTTTTTGCAGGCGTCCTCCACTGGACATGACTGGTTTGAACTTTACACTCACATGCAGGGTGACCAGCACCGGGTTCTGTCTGGCCGGTGAGCCAGCCAGCAGCAGGACGAAGCGCACGGTGCTCCAAATGCGCAGCACGATGAAGATGATGGGAATGAGTGTGAGCTTCATATCAGCCATGGAGGAGAAGGAGTGTGATGGAGGCCTGTTGGCCAAGATGGGACGGTACTCTGACAGGGCTGCATGCTGTGACGGACACAGTGAACAGAGCGAGATCATGTTTTACAAAAGTTTAAAAAAAAAAGAAGAACGAAATGAGTCGTCTAGAAAAACATGGCGATCTGAGACAGACATGTTGCTGCAGGATACAAACACAACATAGTGATAAACAAATATCCAAAAAGGTTGAGTTGTTGTAAAGATACCAAGTTAATATTTCAGCAACTTTCAGATGAACTGCACTGAAATGTGAACTGAAACACCCGTGGTGAATATGACCTTGGTGATCTCCTTAATACACTTATTCAATAAAATATACATCTTTATCCATCAATATGTGTATTTTCTTTCAATATTGATGTTTATCCAGTTTAAAAATTCAATACATTTTCTATTTTTTGTGTCTTAAAACAATGGATTCCAACTGTAACTCTGTGCTCTCCGATTTGAACTGTGTTTTAAGCGGAGGCAGGCAGGGTAAAAACATTCCATTTCAGCATGTTGTAATTAAAGCGGTCCCAGCGAAAACCAGGCTTCTCCTCGATTTTCAGGTTTTAGAAAATGCAGCTGAGATTTTTCCCAGTCATGCGACTTTTAACCCAGAATAAGCCACAAATTAAAAACAACAACATCTGCAGTATGAGTAGGATGTGGTGGAACAGTGGGTTGGACGGTGGTTTGAAGCTCATGTGACGCCACAAATACATGTTGACTTGTTCGTACGTTTGAAGCATGTGATCATCTGGTGGGAGTGGATTAGAACAGAGATCTATGTAGCACACATAAATGTCCTTCAATGTGTGTTAAAAAATTTAAAAAATACATGTCATCTCCTGCAAAATTTAGGCTAGAAGCTGTATTTGAATTATGTTAAATTACTGCATCTTTATGAGATGGTTATTTTTTATTATTTGACACCATTTCTTGGTGCCCCTGCTGCCAGATTTTTTTTCTTACCATTTTTGACTGTATATGTTTTCACTGTCTTCACAAACTGTCTTCATACCCACTCCCAACCCAACCGGTCGAGGCAGATGGCCGCCTTCCCTGAGCCTGGTTCTGCTGGGGTTTTTTTGTTTCCTTCCCACCATGGCTGACTGCTTGTTCACAGGGAATCCAGAAGCAACTTTGGATTGTTGGTTTTACCGTTTTCTGTTCTTTCTTACTATGTTAAGCGCTGTGAGATGACATACGCTATATAAATAAAACTGAATTGAAATTTGGTAAAAATTTCCAGGATATGAATTTACAGGGAACAAGTCAGTTCCCTTAATGTGACCAACTACTCAGACACTAAATGCACATAACAACAAAGCAACCTGTCGGCCACACTTACTGATATTTTGCTAATTAATTAATTAATATCCACTAATTAAAACAAAAGTTTGTGATCAAAATATTTTATAATAGTTTTCTAGAAACCATTTACTGTGGTAGCTCAAATGGTTCAGACAAACTATTTTGCTACTTGAAGCACTGGGGATATTTTTAGCCCCACATGTGACTGAATACAAAGGATAATGCAGAATTAAATCATTACTGGGAGACATCAGACTCTCTTCCTCTCCCTGAATATAATGTTAGTCAAGATTCAGATGAAAACAGAAGAGATCATCCCTTCTTCTTTCTTTTGCCAATCAGCCCTACAGACCTTTTTAACTTAAATAAAACCTGAATCTTGGGGAGTTGGTTCCGTTATTTGTCTGCTTCGGTGCAAAACTGCAGTGACGTGGAGATGCAGATCAGACAGATCAACTGATCAACAGATTTCTGATAAAGGGTGGATCTGGAGTCGTGACTTATTGTAAATTAATCGACTGAATCTCTCAGAAGAAGTACTAGAGAAAGAAGACATTTTCATCTTCAGGAACAATAGTTTACAATCTACCTATTATTGTACGCTTGACAACAGAGTGGAAGTTTGTGTATCTGAAATTAGGAATCGGTCTGTTCACAATCACACCTCTCCACCTCTGTGTAGTTGTTGTTACTCCTAGTCAGGAGTAGAGGTGGGACAGAATATCAATAATATTTCCTATCACTTCCTCTTGTGGCACATAACTGATACAATGACAGCAAATACCGATATTTTTAATAAAACATGTTGGCTTAAAATGGACTTCCCCACTGATTTTACTCAGTACTTAATCGCTCGTCTCAGTGTCTTTTATCAAAAACAAAAACAAGAGTGAAAGTGAACCAAAATTAACAAAAGGTGAAGAAGAAGCAAAAGCAAACAATGACAATCCACACACATACTGACAACAAATTGCAGTGAATAAATACATAACTTCTGCTTATTTGACTTTTTAGGGAAGGGGTGTCCGAACTATGGCCCGAAAGCCAAATGCCTCCCGTCTTCCATTTTTAATCAAAGGCTAAAAATAAAGGGGATTATGGCTGGGACATAATATTTGCGCTTCACTGCATTATAGTTTTTAGTTATAATACTAGATGGAGGATCTGTCTTGAACAAGGTAGCGTCTCTACAAAGCAAGCAATCAAAGAAAAAAATGGCTGAGGGTCACCAGAAACGGCGGAACCAAAGAGACGTGAGATCGCAAGTGAGCGCAGAAAATTTCAGACTCGGAAGAAAAGTTAATTTTTCTTCATTAAAACCAAAGGGAAGTGTGAATGTTTGATTTGCAGTGAAACCGTTGCAGTGATGAAAGAGAACAGCGTACAACGAACGACACTATGAAATGAAACATCAGGCCTTCGCGTGCTACACTGGCATCGGGCGGGAAGAGAAGGTTATGCAAATGATAGCTAGCTTGCTCAAACTTAATTTACCTGCATTTGATTGATTTAGTAACATTTATGCATTAGAACAGTGGTTCTCAACTGGTCCAGCCTCAGGACCCACTGTGTTTCTATTAATAACAGTTGCGACCCAACTTTTTGAAGTTCGCTGTTCCTGTTAACAAACTGAGGTTTATTTGAGTGTAGTCTCAACGCATTTCGATACAGATTGAGAAAAATCTGGCTTATTTTTTTTGCTCATTTTGGTATATTTGGACATTTTTGCCAAGTTTGGGGCATATTTTGGCCCATTTTGACAGATTCTGAGCACATTTTGGTTCATTTGTGGCACGTTTTAGCACAAATTTCTCCAATAAGCTGGCAGAACCAAATCTAGAGGTTAATAATGGGCAACTACTTGTGTCACCACCACTAAATATCCTGCTATTGAAAGCAAACTGTGTCATAAGAAACACGTCCTTGAAAATGAAAGACTTTTTACCACTACTTTTTACAGAGGGCATGCTTCTGCGACCCTCTAAAAATGGCTTTGTGACCCACTTTTGGGTCTCGACCCACCAGTTGGGAACCACTGCATTAGAACTGAGGCAGCATACCTCACCTCCAGTAAGTGGCCCAGTCCTTTGTATATTTTTCTGTATGTGGCTCTTAGTGGAAAGAAGTTTGGACACCCCTGCATTAGGGTATTGGTTTTTTTTTTACTATAAATCATAGATGACTGTCTTTCAATATATAACACAACTGCTGTATTGGGGTACCGTCATTACTGTACGCAATGTATTGTGATGGTATCGTGAGTTAGTCTGTGATCCCCATCTCTCACAAGGAGAGGACCTAGATGTACACCTGTTTTCAAGCACAAGAAGAAGTGGATAAATCCAAGCAGTTTGTGCACAAACTGCGCTCCACTTTATATTTATATTTTGTACACATGGCTGATAAACGAGGCCTCACCGCTATGTGGATGTGCCTCTTGATCAAAATGTAGAGCACAGGCAGGGTGAGGTAGGCCAGGAACTCCCAGATCTTCCCCGTCAGCAGCATCCACAGGACCCGGTCCGGGGCGTGGATCCTGACCCAGCACCAGCCCACCGACACCTCGGACGCATCGTAACCGATCTTGTTGAGGCACACGGCAGCAATGGTGATGGCCAGAGGAACGCCCCAGCTAGAACGGGAAACAAAGGGTCAGGAGATTAAGTAAAGCGGCTTCAACTTCTGATCTTTTAACATCTCCACTGAGCTTTTACGTAAATGTGTGGCGGATGCAGGACCAACAAACACTGCAAAGACATGTGAGACCTTGTGATAGATTATCTTGTGCTTAAGACTTGTGTGTGCTACATAGTGCAAACCGCAGAGTCACGCAAGTGTTGTTGCTTTATACATAATAAAGTCACATTTTCACAATTTAGTAGACGATGTTCTCTAGTTTGCCCCTGAAACACTGCCTCTTCTATTAAAACACCAATACAGAGGAATGCTATACTTTCATAGCAACACGCGGCAGATTTGAAATCATTTTAAATGCTGAAGGCCAAATTCTGTATGTGTGTGTGTGTGTTATGTATACAGGCCTCAATGAATGGCTCCGTTGTGTGATCTTTAATTCAATGGAAACAAAATTAGAATGACAAACACAAGCACTGCGGTGAGGCGTAGCCAGGGGTGAAAACGTTGTTGTGTCCAAATATAGATCGAATCGACCCCCCTCCAAGCATCGTCAAAATCAACACGGACAGCTCATTAATGTTCAGTAGGAAAACCGACACAAAAGGATGAAACACATGTGCCGAAGTCAAAGCAGCTTGTTAAACCTGTTCACAGCTTTCATGATGGACACGTCGACCAGTGCAACGTCATTTGATGAGGTTTTCATCCTAATAAAGCCCATCGGAAAGAGCGGTGTAGCTGTGGTTTGAAGCTGTTTTGTAGTTGGGGGGCTTCATAACTAACTAACTAAAAGACATGCATGAAATAATCAGTCTGTTCCTCGGTAGAATATAATAAAATATATCATGAGTTTGGGACCAATAACATTCTTTCTGCCTATTATGTGGTAAACCATGCATGGCATCAGAGAGCAGATCTAATCAGTTTTGGCAATCTAATCAGTTTAAAACTGACGAATACTTTTCCTGGCAAGATTTTCTCATTTTTGTAATGTGAAAAACAAGTGTTCCCCTTCAGGCGGCGAAGTAACACGATAATAGGACGCTTTAAAAACCCACGTGTTGTTTGGGAACACTTGACAAAACAAGAAGATGTGAGTTTGTGCTCGTCTCCAGAGATGGATCCCAGAGAGAATTTTAAAAAAGAGAGAAAACAGGGGACCTCGTGTCTGCAACAAAGTCCAGAAAATAACTGACTATTCATTCATATTTTCTAGAGTTATTGCACTGCACTTTTAATTTACCCATTACTCCTTGTGAATTTATTTATTCATTTTTAAATTTTGTTGAGTTATTTGACAGGGGCAAAGCACATTAATAAATACTGCTGTAAAAGTTGCAGAGTTAGGCCAAGAGGCTAGTTAGGGTCCGAGCACCGAAGGGTGCGAAGACCCTATTGTAATGCTAGAGATTATTATTATTATTATTATTATTTTACCGCCAAATGAATTGCTTTTTTGAGGGCCTAAACATGCACCGATTCGCGTCAAAATCTGCACACACATCAGGACCGGTGAAAAATTTGATATTTTATGGGGTCTGTGTATGTGTGTCCCAAAATGGCTCCATAGCGCCCCCTGCAAAATTTTAAAAAGTGGTATTAGACTAACTCGAAGGACATTTGATCTACAGCTACAAAATGTGGCAGGCATATTCAGCACATCAGGAAAGACAAAAAAGTCAATCATAGCCATGCTCTAAACCCAACAGGAAGTGACATATCTTGCGTTAACCGTGAAAAATCTGTGATGAACTCCTCCTAGGGGGTAAGTCTTAGAGACCTGAAATTTGGTCTGTACATACAACAGACCTTCCTGATGAAAAGTTATCAAAGTCTTCTATGTCGGTCAAAGGGTGTGGCCATGGCAGCCCCCCCGAATTACTGATCCTTCGCCATGCAACAGGAAGTGCAGGTCTAACTCTCTGAACATGCTCCAATCTGAATGAAACTTTACATGTAGGATCACAGACCTGCGCTGATGTCATCCATATGATAATATTCATTCACAGTCGTAGCGCCACCTTGTGGCAACAGGATTTTTGCTTTTCTAATACTTTTATGTACTGTTGTCAACCCGTTGTCCAGATTCACCTCAGACCTGCTGACATAAGCCTGAACACATTGATGATGAATCACAGAGACAATGGTGACGTTTCATTTAAGGGCGTGTCTGTGGCACCGTGGCGAATTTTGATGTTTCGCCATGAAATTTCAAGGGCCTATATCTCAGCTGAACAAGAACCTATCTGCTCCAAACTTCATATCCAGAATGTCATGTACAGTCTGAAGACATCCACACTCAAAAATTTTGAAATAGTCATAGCGCCACCAACTGGCAACGGGACGTTTTGGAATTACATTTGCCCATCCCATTGGCCTAAACTTGGTCAAATAATTCTGAAAATTGATGTGATGAGTCTTCACACCATGATCATGGCACAGTGTGAAGATTTTGGCATTTTATAAAACGCTGTTGCCGTGGCAACGCAAAGTTGATATGAAAAACAACTTGCCTTTGACAGCATTAGAATTATCCAAACATCACCAAAATTTGCACACACATCACCACCAGCTGAAGGAAGAAAACTGTATGCATCTCAGCACAACACGTGCTATAGCGCCCCCTACAGCATTTTTAACAAACAGCCCCTGCAGTACATTTAACCTACGTCCACAAAATTGGGGGGACATATAGAACACATCAGGACGCACAAAAAATCCTCTTGGAGCCACGCCCTATACCCAATAGGAAGTCCGCCATTTTGAATTAATTGGACAAATTTTGACGAATGTTGTTCATTTTTGAGAACTATCTCCTCCTAGGGGATAACTCGCACAGACCTCAAATTTGACCAGTATATACACCAGGACATTATGATCAAAAGTTATAAAAAGCTTCCTCCAATGTCAAAGGGCGTGGCCATAGCAACCCCCTGAAGTTTGATGCTTCGCCATGAAACATCAACTGCTGTGTAAATATCCTCTGCTTGCTCCAATCTGCCTCAAACTTTGCATGTTTAATCACACTCCTGCCCTGACCACATCCATGTGCCAAAATACATTCACAGCTTGTGGCATAGCGCCCCCTGCAGCATCTTAAAAAATGGCCCACTCATCAAATTTAACCTACGTCTACAAAATTTGGCATGCATATGTAACACATCAGTGTGAACAAAAAAGTCTCTTGGAGCCATTCTCTAAGCCCAACAGGAAGTCTGCAATTTTGATTTCAATGTGGGATTTTTGCTGTTTTTGCTCATTTTCAGAAATTAATTGCTCACAGACGATAACTCCAAAACATCTGAAATTGTGCCCATATATGGAACACATCTTCAGGTTGAAAATATGTGAAAATCATACGCCAAACCCAAAGGGCGTGGCCATGGCGGCCGACTGAACTTTGATGCTTCGCCAGAAAGGAGGAAGTCTTGTTAAATCCCCTGTATGTGCTGCTATCTGCCTCAAAACATTAAATGTGTGATCAGGTTACAGCCCTGATGATTTCCATACACCAATATACAGTCACAGTGATAGCGCCACCTGTTGGATGGACAGTAAGTGCTGCATAAACAGTCTGTAATAATCCAATCTGGCAGAAATTTGACCTGTGTGTTCAGAATCCAGCCCTGGTTGCATTCATGGGCCTAAATGCGCTCCCGGTCGCAGCATCGCCTGACGGATGTGCTTGGGGTCGCCGACCAGCAAGGGGTGCGAGGACCCGTTCATCGCTGCTTGCAGCTTTAATTGTCATTTGGAGTCCCTGGACATGCAACCTGAATATAGGATATTATAAAGTTATAGAGATAATTTTAAAGCATGAAGAATAATTATAAATGATAATAAACACATCATTTATACTACACTTCAATCTTAGTGCTTTTTTAAAATATTCTTTTAAATTTTACTTCCTAAAAGTTAAAACTATATGTATCTTTTAGTTTTTTTCTCTGTGTATCTTTAGTCAAAACAAGATGCCCTTTTCTCAGTTTGCATAAGCCCCTCAGTTTCTTTGTTCTCCTAAGGCAAAAAACAGCACCAGCCACTTAAAAAGACAACAGGCTTATTCATGACTAATATAAAAAACTATTACGGGACCAAAGTGGATACTTTGCTAGGCAGGAGAGTTTCTAAACTCTGGAATGCTAAAATAAGCAAACCGTATTTGCTTATAATGCATATTTGAGGTGAGGTGTCTCCTAAACATCAGTGGGGGTTTTGTAAGGCTTAATTATGTGAATAATAATAATATAAAGCATAATGAGGAAAAATGAAATACAGAAGGAGTCAGACGAAGTAAAAACAAAGCCAAACTGAGACAGCAGGTTAGGTTAAATCAAATAAAATCTAAACAAATTAAGTTTATCTATACAGCATGCTCCAAAACAACCTGTGCGTGTTATAAAAATACATGCAAAGAGCAAGAGAAACAGGATTAAATACTTGTAAAAATCAATTTGTAAAACAAGAAAAAATAATATAAAATACAGAAAAATAAGGCAGAGCAGGATAGCAGCTTGTAGGAACTCATTTCAAAATAAAATTAGCATAGAATACAAAAATATTAAGACCAAAACCCACTGAAAACATGTACAGCTTGAGATTTTTCTCATGTGTGTCAATGGAGGAGAAACGTGATGTAAAGATGAAGGCTGGGTGCAGAGGAGTTCTGGAAGGTGCACAGTCATGCAGACATGCATAGTCTTATAAACAAATGTGAAAACTCAAAATCATTTCTTTAACAGACAGCCAGTGTAGTCTTGTTGGCACAAGTGTCAAGACTTCCATGGTTTTTTGCATGCTTTTGGTGTCAGTTATGAGCAGCATCCTTCACCAGCTGCACACCAGACAGAGACAGTTGCAGCTTTCTAGCATTGAGGAAGTGAATGCAGCGGTCACAGTTCTTATTTCATTCAGAAAGAGGACGGATTTCAATTGTGCAAGGTTCCTCATTTGAAAAGAGACAACAGCTAGTGTGTTTTTTTCACATTTCAACGCTGAGACACCCGGATTCCTGACTGTTAGTGGCCCTAAGTCGCTGGTGTAGCCCTTAGTTTGTATGTTAGTTATCTTAAAAACACATTAAAATAAGATTTATCTGAATTTTAGATAGATTAACACAATAACTCGCCTGTTATTATCGTGAAATCACTAAAATCCCCGTCATGATCTCATCGTACGTTACTCCATTGTAAACTCCTGACACTGTTACCATAGAAACGGTGGATTTATCGCTGGGGCAGCTAAAAAGCTAAAAAATGTGTCCTTAAAAACACTCTTTATTTTATTATTGACTAAACTATGGCAATGTAATATATAAATTCAGCTGAAAACAACTACTTCAATGTTAAAAAATAGTTTTTAATTCCTCCCAGTGGCAAACTTTACCAGAGTAAACAAGTTACACCGGCTCCTGTTCTGTTGTTTAAGGAAGCTAAGTGACGATGTTGCAGATGCTAACTTTAAAAAATAAAACGGTCCAAAAATACATGAAAAATATGATATAAATTCACATTTGGGGTGTTTTTGTAGTCTTGGGGCACGGAGGGGTCACCGGGTTAGTATCCCAGGATCCTTCGGGGTAAAGGTCACCACCAACCGGCGAGGCTGCTTTAATAAACAGCTAATTGTTAGCTTAGCAGCCAAACAGCTCCCAAAGTTACAGCCACAACATACCTGACGAGGTGGAAGAACAACACCAGGCTGTCGGCGACTCTCTGGCTGGACCTGACGATGAAAATGTAAAGGTAAACAGCGATGGCCACGGTCCAGAAAAAAGAGCTGGTGTTGGCGAAAGTGGATATCGCTCCCTGGACGACGCACTCGACCGAGTCGCTGCGGAAAACTCTCCAGACCCCGAAGGCGTAGGAGACGGCGGAGAGCCAGTCGGCCACGGAGAGGTAGACCAGCAGCCTCCTCGGTGTCGTCCTCAAATCCGACCAGATAACGTAGGTGAGGATGATCAGAGAGGAGCCCAGGAAGGACAGGGCGCACGAACACAACACGATCACCTGCTCGGACAGGTACACCTCCGTCTGATTCCCGTTTGCCATCGTCTGGTGCGGAACTCTCGCTCCAGTCGAGCCATATGACTTTTGGCAAACTTCGCTCGTCGCTTTTTGAGGCAGCCCGAACTAAAAGTTTCCCTCTCCCCGCGTCCTAAGCCCTCCCTCCCCGCCTCCTCTCTTCTCTCTCCTCTCTCTCTCCCCCGCTGCACCAACCGGAACGCAAAGCAGAAGTCAGTCAGCTGGTAATGGGGCAGACAGGACTCTATTTATGGACGCAATTGTGTGACCCAACCGCTTGAACAAACACCAGAGGAGGTCACACTTATGACACATGACAGCATGCTGAAGTATTGCCCCCTTCCCAGTCATGATTCATATAAACACGAAAGACTACTGCAGAATATCACATCTAAATTTATTACATTCATATGATTTTCACATGTAAAATACAAGATTACATTGGAAACATCGAAATAGCTTCATATTATTGTTGTTGTCATCTATATATTGTGATTGCTAGTGACAAAATCCTTTTAGTAGTATAATACACATTCTTCATATTGCACTCAAAGGACCTGTCATGCAAAAAGATGGTTTAAATTATTTAAATTAGGTTTTATTTATATACATTCTTATATTTCCTGCTGCTACTGTAGAGATTGCCAACAGAATTTCATTGCATTCTCATGTACATTGACAGTAAAGGCATCGCAATCCTAAATTTTCCTAATTCCCCCCAAAATATTCTAATGCATCTCGGACCAGCAGGAGGCTGAGTCACCACCACTGTGGGCCCCTGAGCAAGGCCCCTAACCCCCGACTGCTCCTAGTATGGATGGGTCAAATGCAGAGAATGAATTTCCACACAGGGACTAATAAAGTATGGATTATTATTATTATTACTTAGGGCGGCTGTGGCTCAGGTGGTAGAGCGGGTTGTCCACTGATCACAAGGTTGGCGGTTCGATCCCCGGCCCCTCCGCATGCCGAAGTGTTCTCGGGCAAAACACTGAACCCCAAGTTGCTTCCAATGGCAGATTAGCGCCTGACATTGGTGTATGAATGTTTGTGTGTGAATGGCAGAATATGAAACACACTGTAAAGCGCTTTGGATACCACTGAGGTAGAAAAAGGTGTTATATAAGTGCAGAACATTTACCATTCATTATTATTTTTATTACTTATATGGGTCTGGCTACATTCTGAAGATAATACAAGCAGATGGATGGAGACATGTACTATATACACTGTACAAACTTCAACAAATTTAAATAAAAACAAAGTAAAAAAGCTGGATATTAATAGAAAAACAAGAATCTCAGAAAGTCAGAGCTGAATGTAGTTTCTTTTTTTTGGGAAATGAAAACAACTGAGGGCAGTTAACCAACCGTGTAATATGGCTAACACTTTCATTTCATGGCAGGAGGCCTATTACTTTCGTTTTTTCTCAAGGGGTCGCTGTCCAAATGCACCAAATAGTCCAAACCGGCACGCTCAAAAGTTGTGCGGATGAAGGCGTCAAAGTGAGACGTTCAGTTCTGCAGCCGGTCTCAATGGAACCAGCGCATGCAAGATCACCTAATAGACTCCCAGGCTAACCGGAGGTGACCTGTCTGATCTCATCTTATCTAAGACTAATCGGACCTAAATTGCTGACCGCTACCAACTGTTGGAGTAAATGCAAATGTTTCTTCTTTTCTCTAAAACTAATTCACACTATACAGATGTTAAGCTGCAGAAACTTAACAATAGCATCCCACTTGTGTGCCAGAAATTGGAAAATTACAAACGCAGATCTCTGACATATGACCTGGCATTGCTAAGCTATTGTAGAGTTTTAGAATATTATTACTAAAAGTATCTCAGAGATTATAAATAAGTTTATTCTGCAGGAGACTTGAAGCCATTGAAAGTAGATAATTCTGTAAAGCACTTCGTTGCCCACCAGCAGCTGGGGAAAAAAGGATTTTAGAGAAAGACACTGAGTAGGGGGCTGCATGGAGGCTTGGTGGTTAGCAGCGTCGCCTCACAGCTAGAAGATCCCCGGTTCGCGTCCCGGTTAGGACGCCTGGGATCTTTCTGTGTGGAGTTTGCATGTTCTCCAGGGTTTTCACCGGGTACTCCGGCTTCCTCCCACAGTCCAAAAACATGCTGAGGTTAATTGATGACTCTAAATTGTCCGTAGGCGTGAATGAGAGTGTGTTTGTTTGTCTCTATGTGTGGCCCTGTGATAGACTGGCGACCTGTCCAGGGTGTCCCCTGCCTTCACGGTGACCCTACAGAGGATTAAGCGGTGTATAGATGATGGATGGACGGACCCTGAGTAGGTGAATTAATGTCACGCTGCACTCCAGAAAATATCCTCTACGATATTTAGGAAGATTTTGGAAAACCCTCGTAGGTAAAACTACCTCAACACTGTTTAATACGGCACAATGTGTTCTGCCTGTACTAACACCAATTTAAAAAAATATGTATATATAATTGCACAAAATTCTAAATTATAGGATAAATTATAAGATAGACTATCTTAATAAGATTATTAAGATAGCAGATAAAAGAAGTAATTTAGACTAAGGTAAAAACAGGGTTCTCTGTGTGAATTTCAGGAAAATGCTGTTAAATCAGGGGCTTCTCAGCTCGAGGACGGAAAACTTTAATTCTGCTAACAGTCTAGCGTTACGCAAAACGTTTGTGTGTTTGCAGATTTAAAGATTATGAATTAATTAATGGGTTCTTTTCCCTTTTTTCCTCCTCTAGAAGTAGTTTAAGTAGTAAAGAATCAACACATGAACACACACCTGGTAAACTAAAAACAACAAAGATAGAAGAAAACAATCAGTTCAATGTACATTTGGACCAATTAGGGCGTGAAGCTGTGATTACATTTATTAAAGTTATATCTAATTTTAATCGGAAACCAATGAAATATTTAATAAGGTTATATTAAAATTAAAATCCTAGCAGCAGAAATCTGACATGTCGACTGCCAAAAGATTCAAAATCATTCTTTTTGAGTAATTGAATAAATTTCGCTCAATAAAATGTAAAAAGTGTATAGCTTTTTGAGCCCAAGCAAACTTCTATTTGTTTTTTTTATTTTCCAAACAAAACAATTAAATATAAATGCATCAGATTCACATTTATATGAAATAGCAATCAGTAAGTGTAATTTTTGCTTTGCAGATGATTCAAATTATTAACATTATGGCCAATTAATTTCTGTCGATTAAAAAATGAGCTAAAACACAAATAAATCCAGCTCTAAATGTTGTGTATCATGAAAGTTTAAATCTTCAGCAGAATAAATGTGGATTTACATCGTTATAAAACACAGCAGATGAAGACAACACGTCGTTACAGGGCACAGGGACGGTCATCATTCTTGGAGTGCAATAAGGGAATTTTTAAATTAAAATATAACTCAAATTGAATTAGCGTTCACTGCTCACAGTCACCTTGTGCCTGAGAGTAAATTTCCTTCTTATCAAGCATTTCACTGGACTCTCAGGACGCCCATAATAGAGAAAACATTAGTGACATATTTGAGTAATGAGCAGCGTCTGCCGCGCTTTGTGTCCAGCCGTTAATTCGTTAGCGGCCTTGTGATTGCAGTTTTGCCAAAGAGCTGAGGTGCAGGGAGGTTTTCAAGCCCGCGAAGCAGTGACCTTGTGCGAGAGCGGGACTTCTTTACTGCTTCTGCATTGCTGCAGCCCAGAAAAAAAAAAAAACTGCAACCCCCTTGTCTGTGTTTGCAGCAGTGCAGTGGAACATTGGTGTTTTTTTCCCCCTCTCTCTCCTGCAGACTGCAGCAAACATCTGCATCATCATCAGAATCAGCAATCAGCTTTGAGATGCACACAAGTTTCTTCTCCTCGAGGTGTGAACATTAAATCAAGGACTGCAGATCGGGAGGACACAATACGCTCAGCTGTGATTTGCAGCACGACATCCTAAATGAACATGCACCTGGCTCGTCTGCGCTCATTAGGCCCTCTGTATTCACATGGCGGCATCGTTTTGTCAAGGGTCTCGGAGTGCTTTTTACGCGGCGCAAAGTGGTTTACACAACACGCGTAATTACAAAAAGCAAGTGTGACGTGAAAACAAACAAGGCAAACTGAAAAATCCGTCTTTATGTGGCTTTTATTTACTCCCCCTTTTTTTCTTTTACAGTTCTAAAAATCTGACAGGAAGAAATCGCCAAAGCCGTGACACATAAATTAGGAATCGATCGGGGAAATTCCTGAAGCAAAACGAAAATTTGGTGACAAAGAAACATGCATAAAAATAAGGGGACCTCAAGTCACAGTAAGCCAAGCCATCTTTTCTGAATGAAAGGGATTAAACACTGTCTGAACGAAAACAAAGCAACAAAAAAAATACAATGTAGGTTTTACAAATTGGTGCAGTGCTGGATGAACAAAAGCATGCTGGGAGGTTCGCTTTCAGTCACAAGATGGCAGCAGAGGAGCGTGAAAAGTGCAACACAGGGGTGAAGAAGTTTGCTCCAACTGTAAATGCTGTCGAGGCTGTAAATGAAAAGGCCATGCTTGTGGTCGATCTGTCTTCTATTGAAATCTGTATCAGGTAAAAAAAACAAAAAACTTACAGCAGTAGCAGGATCCGCGTTTGCTGCACTGCGAAAAGGCTTTTTTTTTTCCTTGATTACTTTCCCCCCCGGTGACGGCTGTGATCCCAGGGCCTCTTATTGCGAAGAATTTCTGCGGCAGTATACTTGCTGATTGCTTCGTTCTCACTCCTCACAACAACCAGCTAAGACACTGCCAGAGAAACACCCACAGCAGCCGCGTCCAACCATCCGTTTTCTGCCTCGGCGGGATCCCGGCTGGTCCTTGCTGCACATTTCCACCTGCGAGTCTGGCACTACGGACTCTCGCACTTTTTTTTTTTTCATGCCCGGCTTTGTGGTGTTGTTGGAAGGCCTCGCACTACAAAGCCCCCCGAGGGTGGATGTGGTGCTTTGCCAGCAGGCGGAAGCTCTATAAGAGAAGCAGGGGAGAAAAAAAAAATTGAAGAGCAATTGTTTCATGGAAGCAACCTAATTGGGCCACATTTAAACTTGCATATAGGTGCTTTCTTCTGAATTATGCAGCTCTGATGCGTTGATAAATCCACGCTCTGCTGCCCAGAGTGACCCAGAGTTTGTTCCCAAACAGATCTCCTTCTAGCCTTTTGTGCAGCATCACTTTAAGTGCACATAACTTGGGCAAACACAAACACCCCCGAACTAAGAATAGACTTGCCGTGACTCATGATTTTGCAACAAAAAGCTCGGTTTGATTTAGCTCTCGTCTGTTTGTGTGTGTGTGCGCCTGTTCACTTGAGTGCCGTACACTGCCGGACCTTGTGTGCGTGTTTATGTACCTCAGGGACAACGGCTAAAATCCCCTTCGCTATCAGTTGCGTTTGCTCGCTGCAGTGCTATTTTTGGGCCCCGGCTGACCATTCCATACTGTCCTCCCCCTGTGGACTCTGCTTTGCTGACAGGACAACATGGATACTAGAGACCGGTGTGCAAGTTGCTGGCAAACGAGGGAAGAGAGGGAATTATGAAGGACAGAGGGATGTCGGATGAGCACCCTTTCTCTGCTGCTGCTGCTGCATCTTTGCCGTTCAGATCTGCAGCAAGGCCATTTGTCGCCCTCCATGTCTGCTTTTGGTGTATTTTGTGACGTATTTTTTTTTAGGTTGTATAACGGAGCTCGATGTGTGATTAAAGCATTTTGACCTTACCCAATGTCAAAAAATGAAAAATGCAATTTGTGATCCTCTGATGCAACACACCCTCGCACTACATATTTATCCGTCTGTCAGCGTCTCATGCAAAGAGACGCACGCAACGTCCCAGAGACAAACACAGCGACACCTCTTGACCCGCTTTCGGCCGCCAGACAGCCGCATCGGCGTCTCTTTTGTGTCTTCGCGGCGAGCCAGACGCTGCCTTCGCCGAGCACATGATGACAGGAATTCCTTCCTGCTCGGGCCTTGATGTAATCCCTAATACAGGATCGAGGAATGCCAGAGAAAACAAAACCCTGCTTGCTAAGTGAATGACCGGCTGCCTCGCCGCTTCACACAGCAAACAGCAGCAGCAGGCTCGACTCGCACACCTCCCCGACAAACAGGCCTCAGGCTGGGTCCGCCTCTACTGACAAGAGTTTCTTCTTCATATTTCTGCTCTATTGACCAAACAAGAGGAGGGTTGTGGGAAAATCTGTGCACAAATATTAGCGAGTATTGGCTGGGTTAGTCAGGTTAAATACGTCTTAAATTAGAGTTGACTTCAGGCTGGTGCAGAAGGACAAACTGGTGCAAATGTGATCGAGAGCTAAAAAGATATGACAACATGAACAGGGAGGCAGCTAATGATTATTTTTCTCTAGCAATTAATGTGCTAATATTTTCTCAGTTCATCAATTTAGAGAACTTAGTGTCACATAACGCAAAGGAAACCCTGACAGTCAAGACATAAGGACATATGTGGTGTTTTGACGTGAAAATTGGCTTAACAATAAATCGACTACCTAAACAAGTGGACATGCATTTTTCTGTTTGACTCAAAAATCAATCGAAAAATTACAAACTGTGAAAACCTTTTTTAAAAAATGTGTCAGATGCTTAAAATGGCATAAAATGTTCTTTGATCTTTTCCTGAAGTTTTTGTATTCCTCCTATAAATTTTGCTTTAAATGTATATGCTCTTAAATATATGAAATATTGTTATATTTTGATAATTTTATTAGAAAAAGCTCTTGCATTGAGACGGCCTCACAAGCCGATGTAATTAAGCTTAATTTGTTCAATGAAAGATGAAGTATAAAGTGAGCAAAGCAAGGGATTTGTTCTTAGCAACTTGAGCATCTTATTGGTATCGGAAACCTTTACTGACATGAGTCCTCGGTCAAAACTATGTATACGTACGTATGTGCAGCAACTAAAAGCTTAAAACGTGTTACAAAAATTATCTCACTTAAAATATCTGTGGAGAAGAGCCTGACTGATGCATCGTCAGCTGTCACAGATACAATGGCATCGGCGTGTATGTTGACGGCCTTCTACAAAACATAACAGAAAATGGTTCTTGGGGGTCACTTAGAAATTACGTCATCGCACAGTTTGTCCAGCAAAGCGCCTCAGACTCCATCAATTGCAATAATATAAGCTCTGGCCGCAGCACATGTAGCAGAGCACGCATTGTAGCTGAGCAGATGGTGGTGAGCTGCTAACGGCCTAAAAATCCAGCATTGGTCTGGCTGAATTGTAGAGACGCATAACGCACACAGGGTTCGTCTCAGAAGGGCATTTGTCAAAGCAACTATGGGACTCCTTAATAAATATCTATTATATATTTAACATATAGGCCTCAGTTCTCCTCAGCATCACAGATTTGCCGTCGCTTCACCACAACACATTACATACAATATTTCATCTGCATACTTCTGGACAGTTGCAATATTTCACACGTCAGCTGCAGCATCCAGATTTATTTACTATATTCTTATATTTCTCTTCTATTACTCTTGTAGACTGTTTTTGAAATTTTTATTTTGACTAGGCGTGTTTCCTTGACTTCCAAGAGAGCCCTGCACAAGAATCCCAAAGTGCCTAACCTGTCAAATAAAAACCTTGAATACATCCTCACCTACACTTTGCAGGACCGTTCTGCTGTCAGGCCTCCGACTGTGTGATACCACGACACACGCATTCAGCCAAACTACCCATCAGCAGCCCTGCACGCTCCGCTTTACATCACCGCCCCTCCTCGCTCCTCATCTCTCGGTTGTTCCAGTGTCAGCTAACAGCGCTCCAACAGTCATGCTTCTCCGCTCCACAAACCTAATCATCTTACAGCCAACAATGACATTAGTATTTACTGTAGAGCCATGTTTCTGTGCACACATGACGAGCACACTGCCGCCGGAGCTTAGCCTCTCCCAAAGGTCTTACGCAGCAGTATCCCACGTATTTATTGTGCTTTTCAGCGTCAAATTAACAGGAAGTACGTTAGTTTTTTCCGACTTTGACTTTTAAAACTACTTTTTTAAAGAAACGCTGGGTGTGAATTGATTGAATCAGGGTTACCTGCCAAACCTCAGCGTGTTAATTCAGTGGTTTGGAGTCTGCACCGGCCCTGGTTACCAGAAATACACAGTTGCCCCAGTAACTATCTGCCTGCTTGACCACACACAAGTAAAACACACAGATCATAGTACACTGGACACTAAATGATTATCATCTGAGTCACTGAGTGATTAATGTGTTTGAGGTTTCACAAGCCTGTATGAGTTCTTGCTGCAGAGCTTATCAGTAGCATGTGATTATGTGTGACAACATGGACAGTCTGGCCCTGTTTATCTGCGTTTCAGTGTTCACTGTGCGTAATCGCGTTGCAGGCTGAAACCCTGATGACACTTCTCCTTTGAGACTTCAGAGCCGCTTGAATCTTGTGTCAGTCCTGGACAGAAACTCGATTTCGGATGCAAAATCGGGAGAGCCGCTTCTCTCTTTGGGCTTTTTCAGGACTGAGTGGCGGCCTGCTGGGTCTCCTGATGGAAATGTCTTTTTTACTCTCAACACAGGGAGGACACAATAACAAAAACAGCTGTCCTTCAGCGTGAGGATCAAACTGTGGCCACACAATGATGGCGGAGCCCCCCGGCGACTAGCAGAAGGGTCACTGGTGCTGCTGGAGGTTACTGTGCCACTGTGTAACTCGTGTTTGGGTGTATCGCGGTTCTCAGCGCTGAGTAACCTTTTGTATAGTTGCCACGGCGTCATGTCAGCATCAAGACTCGGCTTGGACGCTTTCACAACGCTGAGCATTTTCACATTTACACTTGAGTTAACTTACAGGCCCTTAACACGCTGATCCGAAGGCCTCAAGTCGGCATCTTTTGATTAGTGTTTTCCTGTGCGTGGAAACAATTAACCTAGACAATCAAAGAAGCTGCAATAATATATGTGAGAGGCATTCAATCACAGACACTCACCAGGCGGCAGCAGCAGCAGAGCTCCTCCATCCACCCTCGTCTCCATCAGCAGAAGTCTGTCCACGGGTGCTGCAGGGTTCCTCCAACACTAACTGTTGACCACCAGCCTCTTCTTTCTCTCTCTCTCTGCCTCACTCAGGCAGCACAACAAGTCAAGGCATGTTCCAACACGCCACCAGCAGCCGGACGGGGTGTATGAGCCTAGACCACAAGGGGGAGGAGCAGAGGATCAGAGAAGGGGGGAAACCCAGAAAAGACCAAGCATGACTCAGCCTGCTTCAGTAAGTTAGCATAGCATTCACTTTTAGACACATGAAGGAGCCGCTGCTTGATGGTGCATTAGGCGGTTAAAGGAGATTTCTTCACAGAGATGATGCGAGGGGACAACTGAGCGATAAAGTGTTAAAGAGAGGAGCTTCTTTCAATCGACTCGCCAGATCAGCTGAAAAAACTTCTCTGGCCAGAGGCTGGTAGCAGTTCAGTGCCTGTATTTCCTGGTTAAAGCTAAAATCGCAGTCTTTTTCTGGATGAAGCTCAAAGGTTTCTTGTAATGTTTTGAATTTCAGTGTTGCTGTTCTGGCATGCTCTGATTAGCAAGTGTTCCTACTTAATCTTTAACACAGCCATACTTTATGGAAGCTGTAACCAGGCACCGGCGCAGCATACTAATGAAAGCTGCTGATTCATCAAATCGTATTATACAGTAGCCCTCAGTGGGTCACATCAATTACAGATGAAGCCCATCAGTGTGAATTATAAAACTGTGAAAATCATATGCACCGGCAAAGATATGAAACACTTATGAAATATTATTTTTTTTCTCCTGGAGTGGTGACATTTTATGTTAAAGCTAAATTTAAAGCCCAATTTATAAACGCAGTATGGAAAGAGTCGTGTTATCTGACAGATGACAGAGATACATACACAAGCGTGCGGTGCATGCTGTTTAGCCACAGACACATTCAGCTGCATCAGATGTGCAGAATCATCACCATCCACGAGCGCTAATTATTCAGAGCTGCACTGATGTTAGCTGAGGTTTTTTTTTTCGTCTTTACTAGAGGGGGGGGGGGGTGTGATGCCAGTTCATCATTGCTGTAGTGGAAGTTGATCACTAGGCAGATTCTGGGTACAGCGGCAGGAGCCAGCTCAGCAAAACTCACCTGCTACAATATGGTCTGAGTTTGGCTGCCTGAGCATCTCCACAGCACCACACTGTACATCACTGGTGCTGCTCTCCACTGCAGCCTGTCAACAGACTGATGACCTTATCAATGAAAGAGCAAAGTCACTATGATGTTACGCCCAGAACGAACCCAAAGCGCCTTTTAGCTCCGCTCCGACGTTTGTCTTTGCCCCACTGACAGCGGAGCAACTTTGCAAAAGAGCAGCGGAGGCGCATTTGATTGCAGACAGTTGCCTTAATTTATTGGAAGTGGTGATGCGGCACTGCACTGCACTGTAGCGCTTTGACGAAGTGCCAGCAGTAGTTTCACCAACTGAGTTAATTAATGGAGAACTTGAACTGCATGTTTACACCAGAGTGAAATATGGACGACCATCGAGTTCGCCCCACTCACAGGAAATTATTTTCTGCACTTTAATAGCCAAATCATCACATAAAACTGTAATTTATTCATCCTCCACGTGGGACACAGACTGCAGCTGAGGCCTCGCATTTGCATCTGTGTCAGTCAGGGGGGAGTCGGGGGGGGAGGGAAGGAGCCCCCAGCCCGGCAAGTTCAAAGCTTGCTGCATTGATTACATCATCGGAACTGGAGTGCTGGAACGGGACAATGCACCATCAGAAGGGGGGGCAATCGGCTAATCTCACCAGTGCCTCCCTGTGGCGCTCCACGGGCAGAGAGTGTGTCTTTTTCTTTCTCTTCTGCCTCTGAACTCAGCTCAGTGATACAGAGTGAGACGGCCTGCTCTGCCTCACTCTGACCACCACGGCGTCACGTGACCGAAGGACTGTCTGTCTGAGGGAGAATCATAGTCTCGATGTACGTCCCTCTATTCCCGTGTATTTGCATTTATGAGTATGGTGTGTATACGTGTGTGGTTATGTGTGTGTGTGTGGTTATGTGTGTGAGTGTGTCTGTGTGGTGTGTGTGTGCATGTGTGCTATTAGAGGCCGGCACTGCAGGAACTCAGCTGCTGCAGGACACTGCAGGATTGCTGTTCTGCTGCCGGCTCACTGGCTCTTGCTTTTTTTTTTTCCTCCTCCTCCTCCTCCTCCTCCTCCTCTCTCTCTCCTCTCTCTAGTCACTCAGGCAAATTGCTCAAGGAGGATGGTGAGAGCATGTGCTGCATACTTTTTCAGCAGGGGGGGTGGGGGGGGGGGGGGCTGAGTGGAGGAGAAAGGAGGAGGAGGGGGCCGAATCACAGAGGTGCAAAGCATGCCGGTGAGCCGCTGTGCCGGGCAACTGTACCTCTGAGAGAGACTACAGTAGAGAAATTGGAGACGAGGAAAAGAGGAGGAGGGAAGATGAGGAGAGAGGGTGGGAGGTGGGGGGAGGGCAGAAGTGAGGTGCAAGGAACATCAGGTGAGTGCGGCAGTTTCCTCTGCTGGCGGTGCAGCACCCACCCTCAGTGAAAAGTGTGAGCAGGAGAACTGCAGATGTTCCGAGATGATGTCAGGCTCCGGATGTAGCGCGAACCTTTAGTGCAGTTTGCTACCATCATCATCACTCGCCTGCCTGCAGTGGGGAGAAATCTGAAGGCCAGAGAGAGATGCTCTGGACTTCTTGCCTCATGCAGAACCAGCTGACGGTGCAGGGCCGGCTTTTTCAAGGTCTTAGCACAGTTACCTGAGGTGAACTCACATCTGACTGAGCCTGCATGCAGTCAAACTGACCTGGCTGGACTCACCATTCACACCTTCCACACTGGTTTCTAGAGCACATTTTGAATCCTCACTCACTTTAAAATGAAGCGTTTCCCCCTTAAACTGTTTTGACATCGCTTTGGAAAAGGCTTGGAGTTGAGCGTAGACACTGCAATAAGACAAAAGAAGCAACGCTGACTTTTGCAGCAGAGAGTTGCTGAGGTACTGCTGGCGATGCTGCAGAGTGTCAGCGTGGTTGTGGCCTGAGAAACATTTTTTATACCTGCTTTTATCCAAGAGACACATAAATCTAAATGCATGAACACCTCAGTACACTTTGTCACACACAGTCTGTGTCAAACTCTTCAAAAAAAATCTTACAGAGCTGCACTCTGCGCCCTCATCCGCTTACAGGATGGTAGAAAAGTCCTACTAGCTACAGCACAACTTCATGACTGCACCACAGCTCCCCTGTCCCATGCAGGCCACTGTAGCCTCGTTCTCATTTCCCCCCATTCAGCACTCAGACACCGACAGCAACAGAATCACAGACACAATAGCTCATTATTAACAGCATCATGCTCACAAATATGTCAAATATAAACCGACAACGAGGGGAAAAAAAGAAAAGTAGAGAGCTAGGAATGTCGGCACTCTTCTAACAGCTAGGTCAACAAAGATAAAAAGTCTCCTCTAGTGGAGGGAACTCTGCATCCTTGTGAGTTTTTTTGTCCTTGTGTCAAATGACGAGTCCTCTCAGCCGCTATCTGACACGCCGGCTGCTATTTCCAGCCTGTACCATGTGTTAAACATGGATGAGGGAGCAGTGGAGCCTGACTGCTAACTGACTGGCTGTCTGGCTGGCCGCTGCTTGGTTATTACTGGTGCAGAGGAGGCTGAAACTGATGAGACAGTAGCAGCCAGGAGCTCCAACACTGCAGGCATGCACACCGACACATCAACTCCTGTAAGGCTGATTAAAGAAGTGCACCATCCCTCGCGAAAAAGGAAGACACGTAAGGAGACAGCACACAAGGCAAATAAGACGAGAGAGGAAAGGAAATGTATACCTACAGACGAGTCTCAGGACCGCATCACCGGCAGGCAGGAAGAGGAGGAAAACTTCTCTGCACTCACTCTGAGCCTCTTGGTTGCTGGTGATGTTCTTTCATGGCGCGGCAAAGTTGACTGCAGCATTGCCTCCTGAACAGAATGACATTGTTTGCACTCTCTCTCTCCCTCTCTCTGCCTCACTCCTCCTCCTCCTCCTCCTCCTCCTGTACGCGCTCGCTCCCCCTCCTCTTCTTTGCACGCTTGCTGGCAGCACAAACTGCACAGCTCAGCAGTGTTCCCCCACTGCCGCAGCAGATCCTGCATGAGCTCTGCGTATCTGAGTGGGATGGGACTTTTAAAGGGGAACGCAACCTCCAGGGTCAGTGTGTGTGCACATCCTCAGTCCGCCCTCCTCTCCTCCCTATACCTCCTCGACAACCCCTCCTCCTCCCCCGCCTCGACACCCCCCCACCCCCCCACGAGAATCATCAGTGTAAAGGACTCCTCACCAGAGAGACCCCCTCCACGCACACATAACTCTCCATCCCGCTTTTATTCATTTTCACACCACAGCAAAAAGCTGCTTTGAGATATGAGGGTGCTCAAGCCTCAGTGAGGAACTGCTTGCTCCACAGAGAGGCCACCGTTTCCCTGGGTGTGCTTTGAGACTTGTCACAATATCCGAAATCACTGAAATCTAATTTCCCCAGAAAAATGCCTGGAAGGACGTCTCCAGGTGTGAGTTTCAAAAAGACTATTTAAGAACGTTTATTTCATCCAATATTGGAAAATGTAACAGCGTTAAAATAAGCGAAAAGAACCAACGTTTTTAAATCAAGATTAGGATTTGTCACCTGGTTATATAGTAAAAAAAGAATACTCGATTTATTATAGCTACTCTAAGAAACCACTATGAATCATATTTCTACCTGGTACGTCAACAGAGCACAAAACACAAGACACACCACAGGATGATTGCACACAGTGGCACCAGACGCTGTGACAAATGAGTAATAATCATGCAAGCAGTAAGTGAATGTGGAATCTCACAAACTCACTCAAAGTTTCTATAGGTAAAAAAAAAAAAAAAAATCCCCTTCAGTAAAGTAAAATGTCCTTAATCTGCAATCCCTGTTCCTTACCTTCCATTACCCAGGATGCACTGCTCTACTGTGGCTATTCTGCAGTGCGCTAAAATATAGAAATATCTTGACCAACCGAATTTGTCTTTTGTACGTTGCACAACTCTGTGAGAGTGAGATCATCCATCATTTAGTCGGGCATTAAGGTTGAACTTCCCTTTATGCAGTGTCTTTTCTTCATAGAGACACGCGTGGCGGTAAACTTCCCAGCATCCCCTGATGACATTTGCACTGCGCTGCACTGGGCATTGTACAGATAATGGTGCTTCCATTAGAAATTCTGTGTGTTTGAGGCATCAGCGTCTTGGCTATTCTCTGCAGCAGTGCAGCGCTCTCTGCTTCTCACTGCAGGAGCGAGGCTCTTTTTTTATTTTTTCACCATGATTTTGTTCTGCCTGGGCCCCCGGTTGAACCCTGTGATCCTTCGTCTTCTGGAGGTGCTGCATGCATCTCACATTAACCCTGATTCCAGCCCGACAAGGGCAACGCTCACCTGTTCTGAAGCACAGCAAGGTTTGCATATTATATTAGAGTCTTTTCTCCACAATTACCTCGCATCTCTGCTCTTATGAGAGATGCCGGTTCGGATTGCTGAATCAGCAATACTCACATAATGGACTATTGGGAATCAGCTACACGTGGCTGTCCATATCAATCAGCGTCTGCATGAATCATGAGTGTGTGTCATGCAGAAGCGGTTATCCATCAGCTGAGAGCGAAGCATCGTTTCCCTGCATGTGCGATCTGCATTCAGTGCTGCTACTGCATCAGCCTGCCGAGCCTCGCAGCATCTGTCCTCTCCTCTGTACTCTGTGACACCAGGGAAAATGCCCCCGCCAGCATATCCCTCACATAGCCCTTCGCCATTCTCAGTAATGGCATCCCCTTTAATGAATAAGCCATGAGGAGGGGCCCTTTTACATGTCCTATTAGATTACCTCGCTGTGCTTTACCTGGCTACTGTCACTTCATCGCCTCTGCGTCTGCACTCGACTTCATATTCTCTGGTGTTATCCCAGCCAAGGGCACAATTTGTAAATGTGCGCAAAGGCTCGTATATCATACGTGTGTATAAATATAGAGTTGAGTCGTCTGCATTCAGTTCGCTGGAAATGTGCACACACGGCTCTCGCTTAGGATTTGCATTACAGGTCTGAGGAAACTGCAATTAGCCTTGACAGGAAAAAAACCAGGTGATTGTTTTTGGTGAATGGTGTCATAGTGGCTCATTTTATCAGACATGAGCTGAAACTGAGGTTGAGCTCATTCGAGGCAATAAAGGTTATCTGTCGACAGTCTTGACATGCTCAGATAATGGGGTTGAGTCTAACCTGGTTGGTGAGTTTGCACATGTCTCCTCCCCCCCGCCTTTTTTTGCCATTCACAGCTCATTCCTCAGCTCCATTGATCTGTCCGGAAAAGATAATAGACACATTGATCCACAAGCTCAGCAGCTCGCTTGGTTTACACATCAGTTCAGACTAATTCTCAATAGTCCTCAGTCAAGCAGGAGAATTGCGTTGACTGATGCCTGACCTGTGGTTTTCTGAAGCTGTACATTTAAAATCTGCTCTGTGAAGATTTTCGGTTTCCTTGGGTGCTCTGTGTAGCAGAATTTATTGCTAGAAAATCTGACAAGATGTAACAAAATGTGTTCCGGTGAGTATAAATGATTAGGTGGTTATAAGGCAAAGCCTCGGGGGGAACTTGACACTGCTGATGAAAAATAGAGTCAGAAAGGAGGTAATTGAGGCTAGCTAGCAATAAATTGACTCCACAAAAGTCTTTCTTCGCTCACTTCAGTCATTCTGGCACGAAGACAGACTGAATGATAGTGAGTTTGTAGGCGAAGGTGTGTGGTGTGTTTCACTGCACCAGTTCTTCTTCGCTGACCTCATTAAAGCTGAGCAGATTCCTCCTCCGGCCAAGTGGAGTGAAAAAGACACCGTCAACGACAAAGCAGGGCAAATGTGGTTGTACAGGAGCCGGACTGTGAGCACGCAGAGCAGTTCTCAGATTGTGAATTCACAACAGGTGAAGATGTCCAGATATGTTTTATTTCACTGACAGGGAAATGCACTCTTCTTCTTCTTGTTTTAATAAAGAATCTCATACAACATTACTCACCGTGATATTAAAGATCCCGTTTTGAAGGCAGAGCTCGACACGTGGAAACATATGAAGCGCAGGGAGTCGTCGGTTTCCTCCCTTCAGTTTTGGGGGAGCTGCTAGTGAAAAACGTCTATGATGGATTGACGTTCCAGAGAGCGGCTGAACTTCTGACAGCTGGCTGCTCGGTTGTGGTGAATGAGCAGCAGCTCAGTCAGCTGTCAGTGTCAGCAGCAGCAGCAGCAGCAGCCAGTCTGCTCAGTACAAAAAAAAAAAACACAAGCATAAACACACAGATCAGCCTTGAGTGAGGGAGACTGCAGCTGCGAAGTCTTGATTAAGCTCTCACAGGAATATAAAATCCATTTTAATCAGGCCTGTGTAATATTTTAAAGAAAATAGACGGATAAGTTGTGCTTTTGTCAGGATTTGTCTTCAGCATTTTGTATATTTGAGATGACTCTAGGTAAATGTTGGCTTTCAAGGGCGAGCAAAGTAAATATTTCTTTGTATGGAGGCTAAAGTCTGGATTTTTTATTATCTGTAGGAGCTGTATGTATATTTCCATTAAGCTGTATATCTGTAAATCACTTTTCACAGACAAATTCTTTATTGATTCAAGGCATTTCCACTGAAAAAAGAAGCTAAATGATCATCTTGAAAGCTCTCAGCTCTGTGAAACATAAAGAAGTGTGGTAGTAGGTTAGAAAAGAACCGCGAGTTCAGCCCAAAACGCCAATATCATTTCTTGATTCTAAAAGAAGCCGCACTCCACCGAATATAGTCTCCGGTGCTGTTTGTGTGCCCTTTTCTTCTGCAGAGATGGCGAGCTGCTTGTTATTTCGGGCCTTTTCCCTGCTGCATTGTGTTGCGTGTTCCAGGCTCTTGGAGGAGTGTTGTATATGCCTCCACACCGGCTCGTTTTCATCCGGAGATGTGTGCTGACTCCTGGCCTACATTCGCCGCCGCCATTTGTTACCATCAAAACAGGTATGGCTCACAGGGACTGAGATAGATAATGTATAGGCTCCTCCAGAGTGGCCTGTTGATGTCTGTATCTGCCGGTGAAACATTTCAGCAGCAGCAGCAGCAGCTTCGGGGTGTTTCCTGACATATGTATTGTCTCCACCAGGAAACCCGGAGAAGTCTGCGGCTTAATGAGCGAAACTGGAGGAAGGCAGTGTGAAAGAATCAGGAAATCCTTAACTGATGTGGATTCTCATTTTTGCAGCAATGTATCATTTCTATTCTTTCTTGTAGATTTTATCAGTGCCTGTAGCATTATATAATATTTATATCAGCCCTCTGTATCACCAAACCAGCCAGCTAATTTAAGAAGTATGTTATCTTTTAAAAAATAGCCGGAAATTGTAGAAGCAGAAAAAAATCCTTGAATTTTTGGTGTCATTGGTGTCACCTGTGGGCAGTTCTGTTGGGAAAATTAACCAAAAATAGGCCTAAAAATCACAATATTTCATCAAAATTACTTTATTCTACATGTGTCATTTGAAAAATTTGAAAAATAAACAATTTGCTTTAGATTTTGTAAAAAAATTAAAATAAAATTCTGTGCTCTTTGGTGCACCTGTGAAGCCATGAATGACTCGGGTGTAACCAGCATTCGCTTGACAAAAACTCAGATGAACTGCAGGCTGTGTAAAAGCAGAGAGAAGACGACGAGAGGGATTGAAAGGGAAATAAAACATACCTGGTCAATAAAATAAATGGTTCAGAATCAGCATGCAGAGGAGTAAGTTGTTGGAGGATACATTTTGCATGGTGGAATATCTTTGTAGAGTTGATGTTCAGTGGTGTAACAAAAGCAACTAGTTTGTAAAGTTGTAAAAATATGGAACAGATAGTCAAAGAAAATCTGCTTTTTTCTCTTTTTATAATTAATGGCATTTTAACTGTGCCATGGAGACAAAAGGCAAGAGTTCTCTCTATTTCCATCCGTGGTTGCTCTGTTTCTGTAGAAGTGCAGGACTTTATGTTGCAGTGAAAAATGAACCCACAGAGAGTAAAAATGTGACAGGAGCAAAAACACCCAAAAGCAGGGGTGTCAAACATACGGCCCGAGGGCCAAAACCGGCCCGCCAGAGGGTCTAATCTCTGCCTGGGGGGATGTCTTTGCAAAGTATAAAAAGTACAGAGACGACTTTAATTACAAATTGTACATTTTTCCATCCATCCATCATCTAAACAACACTTAATCCTCTGTAGGGTCGCAGGGGGGCTGGAGCCTATCCCAGCAGACTCAGGCGAAGGCAGGGGACACCCTGGACAGGTCACCAGTCTATCACAGGGCTACATATAGAGACAGACAATCAAGCACACTCTCATTCACACCTACGGACAATTTAGAATCATCAGTTGACCTCAGCATGTTTTCGGACTGTGGGAGGAAGCCGAAGTACCTGGTGAAAACCCACGCTGCACAGGGAGAACATGCAAACTCCACACAGAAAGATCCCAGGCGTCCTAACTGGGACACGAACCGGGGATCTTCTAGCTGTGAGGCGACGCTGCTAACCACCGAGCCACCGTGCAGCCTTGTAAAGCTTTAAAACTGTAAATTTTTTAGTAACTTGTAGATCTCGACCAGTTGATCATAAAGTAAAATACTATATTGTTCAGTTCCGAGATGCCTGTGACAAAATGTTTGTAATGCACATTTGTACATGATAAACTGAGGAATCATATTGTTGAAATTGCACTAATTTTTCTTAAGAAATTTCAGGTTATTCATAATGTTTTGTAAAAAAATAGTAAATGTGGACATTTTTAGAATGTACCTTTTTAGCACTAAAAGAAAGGGAAAATTTGGAGATGTCATTATCTTTATAATAATAATAATAACTTTATTTATATAGCACCTTGAAGAACAGTGTTCACAAGGTGCTTTGACAATCAGAACATGTAAGCATAGAAATAGTCAGGCAAGACATGAGGAGACAGGCACAGCAGTCAA
Organism: Dascyllus trimaculatus; assembly: GCA_024666655.1. NCBI lineage: Eukaryota > Metazoa > Chordata > Actinopteri > Pomacentridae > Dascyllus > Dascyllus trimaculatus. Next base: position 26,599,293 of record CM045452.1, read on the forward strand.
CAAAATAATAGTAAAAATAATAATAAGAAATGAATAATAAGAAAGATTAGAATGCATAACAAATTGAATTAAAGAATAAAAAAATTTTTAAAAACAACATTGCACTGGTTAGAGGGGGGCACATATGAAATAAAAAAGGACTTGATACAGAAAAATAAATAAATCAACAAAACACCTAAACTAATTAAGCTAAAAGTAAACTTCAAATAAAAGCAGGTCTATGAAAGTGGGTTTTAAGGAGTTATTTTAGATTTTTATGCTATGACTTTACTGGTCCGGCCTACTTGAGGTCAAACTGGGCTGTACATGGCCCTAAAGGATGACTCTTCAGTATGCTATATTTCTCAGTACTTCTCACTTCCTGGTCGGTCTGTAGCTCTCAGCCTCATAAACTGCCAGTGAGAATGTCAATCTTTAAAATGGATCACAGACATATACTTAAATCTAACAACAAAAAAAAAAGAACCAGCAATTTTCCGAAAAGAGCGTGGACTGTGGTTGTTTTTTTTTTTTTAAGCGAACGCTCACAGGAGTAAACAGTGCATTTATGTGGTGCCACTTTCACCCATGGATTGGCAGCGGAACACTGTACAAATGACTGAATCAAAATAAACAACATTTGCCGTGTTCATTACGATGAAAAGGGGGGGAAAAATGTGGCTTATTATGTGTTTAGAATAACAACCGATGTCTGTGGCACAGAGGAATTCAGGCTGTTGACACGCAGACAGGAGCTGGATTAACTCACTGTTGTTTTTAGTGTTTTCATGGGATTTGTTAACAAAAAGAAAAATGTATGAAATCATCAGACTTTGAATGTAAATGAGGAGCAACAGAAGGATATATTACACTATTTGGCCATGCATTTTCAAGCATATGCTCTTGCTAGTGAAGGCTTAGTAACTTATAGGAGCTTCTGCTTTCTGTTAGTCTGTTTATTATTGTTCTAACTTATCATATGAGCCATTATGAAGCAAAACAGTGGATATAGCTTTGATATTATTATTGATATGGTGATGTATGTTGAAGTAATTGCTGCTAATCTAACCAATAAATCCTGCACTGTTAGTTTTAACATTTTTTCCCTCATCAGATTGTTTGGTGACCAAATATTGTGATTAGGGCACCATTACTGACCTTATTAGGAGGATCAGTTGTGAGCCGTGTTGTGTTTTAAGACATGTTGTCATAGATATGGAGTGTTCCCACTCTCTTACCTCTTTTCCACTGAGCTGGTTCCAGTGCTAGTTCGGAGCCAGTGCCTGACTGGTCCGTGTACGTCGCGGCCATTCGTTTTCTTATTTTGAGATTTCAAAATAAAAACAAAAAATAAACCCTTTACCGTTTTTTTTGAGTGATAATACAAACTGAAAAACGGAAAACGGGCCCTAATTCATTATCCATTATCCGATTTAATTAGATGTGTTTGTAAATGGAAATTAAAATAAAAATACACCCGTGGAAAACGTATTTCTCAATTTCCTGTTCGTTCTGGCTCCGTGACCCGTCTGACTTCTGAAGAGGAGCTAACGATTTAGCTAGCTCCGCCGCTAGCGCTAAATCGCTACTTTGCTTTCTGGCAAAGCTAAAGTAACAGAAAACCTCCCCAAAAACATCCCGAAAAGCAGCCGAACGCTAGCGATTTAGCGCTAGCAGCAGAGCTAGCGGCAACACAAGGTCCCTCCAAAGGGACAAATAAACCCCACACTGGTGAAAAGTCCACTGTGAAATAGTGAACAATGTGTGCCAAGCAACGTTTGGACCCCACAGTGGGTCTTCATCAGGCCACGACACACAGCAAGGTCTGCTAATAGTGAGCTAACACTGGAGCTTTAGATACCAGATCCTTCCTCACCAGAAGTCAGACGGGTCACGGAGCCAAAACCAACAGGAAATAGAGAAATAATTTTTTCACGGGTGCATTTTAATTTTAATTTCCATTTACAAACATATCTAATTAAATCGGATAACGGATAATGGATAATGGATAATGAATTAGGGCCCGTTTTCTGTTTTTCATTTTGTATTATTACTGAAAAAAAAGGGAAACGGTTTATTTTTCGTTTTTATTTTGAAATCTCAAAATAAGAAAACGAATGGCCGCGACGTACGCGGACCTTGACTTACCACCAGTTCTTTGTGTCTCCACCACCTAAGCACCGGCTCCAGGTGCTAAAAACCGGTGCTTAGCAAGCACCAACTCTTTGCTGGGCCAGAGCTAAGCACCGAGTACATCAGGGGCTGGGGGCAGGGTTATCATGACCAACGATCAACGGGGGAAAGGGACGCAGGAGCGGTAATTTGTGTCCTTTTTCGGCAGCACATCCCTGGTCCGGATCCCACATGTATTGGAGTGACTCTCGGAACACGTGGAAGTTTTGCATAAACTGATGCACTGAAGTCCGGTACAACTGTGTCCCACCACCAGGACATCCACGCCCGCGACCACGGATGTGCTGGCGGTGGGCAACAGGCAACCTCCACCTCGCAGACCTCCGCGGACCTTATAAACATCTTTATAAAGATGAACAACTTAATAAAAATGTTCATCTTTATAAAGATAAAGACATATTATCGTCAAGTATTGCTGCTATGTAATCGATACAAGCTTAGTCGCCTTACGGTGACACAATGGCGTGGCTCCAACTTGGCTCCTTGCCAATAGAAAAGCAAACAGGTTCTTCGGAGGAACAAGATTTAAACCAACTAAGCACCAGCACTAGCACCTGGTTCTCCTTGGTCAGCAATGGTGGGCCAAGAAATTCAGAACTTAATGCCAGAGCAATCCTCGGCTCCATGTTAGCTCCTATAAAATAATGAGTTCTCACTGGGAGATACAGAAAAAGACCTTTAGTATCAGCATCAGCAGACGGCCCGCTGGGATTCCTGAATTGGGAGAGAGGAAGCTGCATCACTGCATTCTGAGCCGTAATGATCAATTAGAAAAAGTTGTCACTTTGATTTCATGTGTTTGAAATCTGCCAAGCTCATACTGTCGTTCTATAAAAGCACCGTCCGCTCTAAAGGGGGCTTCATATGAGAGAATATGAAGATTATAACACCTTCAGTCACTACAGATTTGAGAACATGGATTGGCAAGAGTGGGTTTTTAAATAAGTGTCTTCATGACTTCAGTTCAGTTTTATTTATATTGCACCATTTCACAACTTAAGGAATCTCAGAACACTTCACACAGGAAGGTCGCGACCTCACAATGTTATATTACGGAGAGAAGCACAACTAATTCAATAATTCCCTTTGAGCGAAGCACTTGGCTGCATTATTCCGTACAACCGATGAGTCAGATTAGTGAATATGGTTTACATTTTCATTGATTCGTGTTCATATTTTTTCCCTGCCTACCAGAAAAGCGCTGCGGCTGCCAAGCTTTTCACTCTGGACGAGTCCCACGCTGAGCTCGTGGACGATCGCTGGTTTCGAGGAGGCAGCCGGTGCAGCCTCGAGCATGTAAGAGTCTGTATCTGCCATCTGCCAAACCGCTGTGTGACGGATGAAACCCGCATCCTGGTTGCTTTCTGGAGCTGGTGCGAGCTGGAGGACGACCTCCACCCGTCGGACCGGTCACCTATTGGCTTTGCTTCGCTCTCTCCGATCTGCAGGATGAGCTCTGTGGATCTTTCTGTCTGCTGCAGAAACAGGCCAACGTTAATGCCGTGACCTCACTCGGCTTCTCTGCACGTCCCAGTATGGAGAACATGCTGTCGGATGATTGGAACGACAGCGTAATGTGTGAAATGTCTTATTGCAAAAGCTCAAAACTCGTCTTCCTGCTTCCCTACAGCACTCCGGGGAAGACTGTAATCTGCAGGTAAAAATAGTTCCCAGCATTTTAGACAGTTTCGACAGCAGACTGCAAGCAGAACAAACTCGAAATAACATTTTCTGAGGTTCTAGATTGAATTTTAATGTCCCCTTAGTATGAAAGGCTTCTCTGAGAACAATACAAACGCGTCTGCAGTTTAACCCTCTGGCTTGGGCGCAAAAAAAGACCCTTTTAAATCTGCAGATCACCCAAGGAGGCTCTCCTCCACCTGCGGGACCCCTCCCTGGAGGTGTGCTGTACCACTGCTGATTGCCCCGCGCCGTACTTTAGCAGCAATGCACCATTCAAGTCTGCAGGCAACTTGACAAACGAGCAGGGATCTGAGCGGAGGGGATGCTCGTACTGCACCACACCGCCTGTCCCATCCACATCCCCCCCTGTCCTGCAGTGGTTCACCTCCTAACTGACGCCCTCTCTGCACTGAAACCAGCAGGAGCTCCACTCAAAGTCACACAAGTACACGCCAAACACATGCCTGGCGACTCATGTGCAGGAGAGTGTGTTCATATTATCGCGTCTTTATAGGAAGAGGGGTCGTTATTGCAGATTTACACCACTTTGCAGGAGTTTTCATATTATGTACTTCGGCGAAACACTAATTTAGCATTATCTGGATAATCAATTAATCATTTAAGTCACTTTTGAAGCAAAATAATAAGATTTCGCTGCTGAGGATTTGCTGCTTTTCTGTGCTCTCGTTTATTATTGTGATGATAAAACAAGAAATCAGAATTACAGTTAGAATTTTAGGATTTATGGGATTTTTTTTCATATTTTTTTGCAACTGATTATCTCAGAAAGCAGGAGGATAATCTGTCAGCGCAATCGAAAACGAGACAATCGTGGCTGAAGTTTTAAATGACGCTGTAATGGTGTCAAATGTTTTCCTCAGCGGGCCTCTGCTGAGAGGTCAGCGCTCCCAGACTGAATGGTTTTCCAATCCCCTTTCGTCGACGCGCTACTCTAATAACGTGTACAGATATTTGATTTTTTTATTGCTGTGTAAGGATTTCTGCCACACAGAAGCTGCACTGTGCGATCCGCTGAAACACGAGACGCCTTCTCACCTACAGCATCTATTTGAGTGCTCAACCTCCAGCTCAGTCAGAGGGGCGTAGGACGACTCTGACAAGGCATCAGAGGAGGGGGGGGGGGGATTTATGCAGCTGCAGGTCTCTTGCTCGTCTCGGTGCAGCGTCTGGTGAGTCGGCTTGGAACATGAAGTACCTGAACTACTTCACAAGCTTCATCAGTATGTCGTCTGCAGCTGCATCCGCCACTCGAGGACGGCATCCACCCACTGGTCCTCCTCAGAAACTGCATCTCGGAGCGGAGTGTCTGACGCAGCATGCGATCATTCACCTTGACTGCGTGCGTTGCTCAGACTTGCCTTGCTGCAGCTGTCCACACATCCCCCCCCCTCCACTCTACACACCACCACCCTCCACCCGGTATAGAGGCAGTGCACTCTGCCAGCCATGGAGTGGGACGTACTATCGATCCTGCTGAAATGATGGTTTCTAAAAGGGAGGCAGTAAGCATGTCTGCGTGCCCCTCCTCCTCCTCATCCTCCTCCTCCTCCACCGTGGAGGGGCCCTGAGATATCACCAAGCTCAGCACATTGCACCATCACCGCATGGGAAAGTGGGATTTTCACCGGGAGACGAGCTGAGGGGAAGGTAATTCAAGTCGCCGAGCTATGTTCCTCCACCGAGGATGTAAAATGAGCCGTATTACCTTCAGACGCCTCGCACAGTGGACAAATAAGGTCATTTTTTAAAAACTCCTATTAATTCCAGCCCTTGTCTCTCAGAGAAACCAGACGCCAAAAGTGAGAATAAGCACAATCAAGCGAGGAGAGGGAGGACGTTCATTCAGCTCTCAGCCACTCATTCATGCAGCTTCAGCCGGATGAGAGGCCTTGTGTTTTTGAGATCCTTCAAAGAATTAAAATGCAATTGTGAACAAGTTCTAAGTGAATGAAGTGGAGTTCTGTGCAAGCAGAGGGATTGTGCGTTCCGGAGAGTCCACAAGATGGCATCAGTGCACTGGTCTCTCCACAGCATTCACTGAACATTTGGTGCATATGTTTGCTCTGAGTCACACAGGCCTGCAGCTGTGGAGACACTTCTGAGCAGGCTTTTAGAGAAAACAGGGTTTGTCACGCAAAATGAAACTCATCAGGAGTTGGGCTCATTATTTTAACGGACAAAAAGGCCTTTTTTAGTTCCAAATATTATCAGACAAATAATGTTAAGATGACAGTGGAAACATGTCAAGCTAAAGAAACAGCTCCTATTATTTGTCTGAAAAAAAGAAACCCAATAATAATATTTAGAATAAAAAGACAAAATGAACTTTCTGGATCTATTTTCTCTTATTTCTGTTCCTTTCATGAATGTTTTACAGGAGCTTCTGCTGAATAGGAAACCTGTTTGAAAGATTCTCAGTGGCCGCATTAGCTATCCACACGTGAAGGTCGTATGCAGGATGCATCATCCCGCTCGTCCGTCCACATACTTGACATTCCCTGTGGGTCAGTGTGTCAGTCGGTGGAGGGTGATTGTGACTAACAGAGCAGCAGCGAGTGAGGATCTCCACTGGTCTTAACATCGTTCGCTGCTTTTAAAAACTCTGCCAGCGAGGCGTTGAAAGGCCTGAAGGTCAAGTCGAACCACAATATGTGTCAGAGTTTCAGTGTGTGACTCGTGGCTCAGTGGTGCTCCTGATAATGTCATGCTTACTGCTGAAGTTGGTCATTTGAGATATGTGGCAGAGACTGTCTGTCAATGATCAGTATCACAAATTGGATGCGTGCCCTCAAGACAGCATATTTACATCCAAAAATACACAAATACACTGAAAAACAGTAGCAAATGTCCATTACAGAGCACCACACATCAGAAATAATCTATTTTGTTTTTAAAAATATACAATAATAAATGAGTATTAAGGTTAAACTTACAAAACAAGTAAATGAGCAGTGGTTGTGTGATGTCCTAGTCGACCTGATCAGGATATGAGCCCACAGTAACCTGCTGTTAGGTTACACATCAAAGCATCCTGTGGAGCAGATGATGGACTGGACTGAAGTTAGCTTCATATTGGCAGTGCAGCTCAAACTACATGGAGCGAAAACGGAGACAGTGTAAATTGTCATCGAGAAATAAGAATTTCTCTTTAAAATAAAAGAACTTAAAGACTCAGAGTTTTTTATGATGTTTCAAAGTTCTGTTTTTCAATGACAACTTTTATTTTTAATGACAAAGTCTTTTTTTCTCGATGACAACTTCCTGTCCCTCTTTTGGCGTGGAGGGGCGGAGTCTGAGGGGAGGGGCAATTAGAGCCTCATTTGCATATCAAGCAGCAATTGGATGACTGACAACGCAGCTCTGCCTCTTTATGTTTTAATATGAAAATAATTCACATGTATATATTTTGAGGCTTTTTTCCTCTTTTTTTAATCCTTTAAAGGCGTTGATTTATTGATGGCTGCAGTTTGTGGCTCAGTTGAACATTAGCATCTTGTTACCAACCCAGTTTCGATGACACTAGTTCATTAGCTTAGCATGGCTAGTTGGGGCTAGCTGTGGCTGCAGCTGCATCATACATGCTAGCCATGCTTCAGCGTCACTGTTTTCCTGCCAACCTGCTGCAAGTACTTCCTCACATAGATCTCTATTTTCTAATGCAGTAATTAAAATTGTAGTGTGACATAAAAAAAGAATTCCATCCATCCATCCATCCATCCATTATCTGCCGCTTATCCGGGGCCGGGTCGCGGGGGCAACAGTCTAAGCAGAGAGGCCCAGACTTCCCTCGCCCCAGACACCTCCTCCAGTTCTTCCGGTGGGACCCCGAGGCGTTCCCAGGCCAGCCGAGAGACATAGTCCCTCCAGCGTGTCCTAGGTCTACCCCGAGGCCTCCTCCCCGTGGGACATGCCCGGAACACCTCCCCAGGGAGGCGTCCCAAAGGCATCCGGAACAGATGTCCAAGCCACCTCAACTGACCCCTCTCGATGTGGAGAAGTAGCGGCTCTACTCCGAGCTCCTCCCTGGTGACCGAGCTCCTCACCCGATCTCGCAGGGTGCGCCCAGCCACCCTACGGAGGAAACTCATTTCAGCCGCTTGTATCCGGGATCTCGTTCTTTCGGTCATGACCCAAAGCTCATGACCATAGGTGAGAGTCGGAACGTAGATTGACTGGTAAATACAGAGCCTCGCCTTTTGGCTTAGCTCCTTCTTCACCACGACGGACCGGTACAGCGACCGCATGACTGCGGACGCTGCGCCGATCCGCCTGTCAATCTCACGCTCCATCCTCCCCTCACTCGTGAACAAGACCCCAAGATACTTAAACTCCTCCACTTGGGGCAGGATCTCTCCACCGACCCGGAGAGGGCAAACCACCTTTTTCCGGTCGAGAACCATGGCCTCGGATTTGGAGGTGCTAATCCTCATCCCAGTCGCTTCGCACTCGGCTGCAAACCGCCCCAGTGCACGCTGGAGGTCCAGGTTCGATGAAGCCAACAGGACCACATCATCCGCAAAAAGCAGAGACGAGATCCCGCGGTCCCCAAACCGGACCCCCTCCGGCCCCTGGCTGCGCCTAGAAATTCTGTCCATAAAAGTTATGAACAGAACCGGTGACAAAGGGCAGCCCTGCCGGAGTCCAACGCGCACCGGGAACAGGTCCGACTTACTGCTGGAAATACGAACCAGACTCCTGCTCCGGTCGTACAGGGACCGAACTGCCCTTAGCAAAGGGCCCCGAACCCCATACTCCCGGAGCACCCCCCACAGGACGCCACGAGGGACACGGTCGAATGCCTTCTCCAAATCCACAAAACACATGTGGACTGGTTGGGCAAACTCCCATGAACCCTCGAGCACCCGATGGAGAGTGTAGAGTTGGTCCAGCGTTCCACGACCGGGACGAAAACCGCATTGTTCCTCCTGGATCCGAGGTTCGACTATCGGCCGGATCCTCCTCTCCAGTACCCTGGAATAGACTTTCCCGGGGAGGCTGAGGAGTGTGATCCCCCTGTAGTTGGAGCACACCCTCCGGTCCCCCTTCTTGAAAAGAGGGACCACCACCCCGGTCTGCCAGTCCAGAGGCACTGTCCCCGACCGCCATGCGATGTTACAGAGACGTGTCAGCCATGACAGTCCCTGCACATCCAGAGACTTGAGGTACTCAGGGCGAATCTCATCCACCCCCGGAGCCCTGCCACCGAGAAGCTTGTCAACCACCTCGGTGACTTCAGCCCGGGTGATGGGCGAGTCCGCCTCTGAACACTCAGCCTCTGCCTCCTCAGTGGAAGACATGACGGCGGGATTGAGGAGATCCTCGAAGTATTCCTTCCACCGCCCGACGACATCCCCAGTCGAAGTCAACAGCTCCCCACCTCCACTGTAAACAGTGTTGGTGAAGCACTGCTTCCCCCTCCTGAGGCGCCGGACGGTTTGCCAGAATTTCCTCGGGGCCGACCGGTAGTCCTTCTCCATGGCCTCCCCGAACTCCTCCCAGACCCGAGTTTTTGCCTCCACAACGGCCCGGGCTGCGGCACGCCTGGCCTGCCGGTACCCGTCAGCTGCCTCAGGAGTCCTATGAGCTAGCAGCGCCCGATAGGACTCCTTCTTCAGCTTGACGGCATCCCTTACTTCCGGTGTCCACCACCGGGTTCGGGGATTACCGCCACGACAGGCACCAGAGACCCTGCGACCACAGCTCCGAGCAGCAGCTTTGACAATGGAAGTGGAGAACATGGTCCACTCGGACTCAATGTCTCCAGCATCCCCCGGGATCTGAGAGAAGCTCTCCCGGAGGTGGGAGTTGAAGACCGCACTGACAGAGGGCTCCGCCAGACGTTCCCAACAGACCCTCACAACCCGTTTGGGCCTGCCGAGTCTGTCCGGCTTCCTCCCCTGCCAGCGCATCCAACTCACCACCAGGTGGTGATCAGTTGACAGCTCAGCCCCTCTCTTCACCCGAGTGTCCAAGACACGCGGCCGGAGGTCAGATGACACAACTACAAAGTCGATCATCGACCTCCGACCTAGGGTGTCCTGGTGCCACGTGCACTTATGGACACCCCTGTGCTCGAACATGGTGTTCGTTATGGACAAACTGTAACTAGCACAGAAGTCCAATAACAGAACACCGCTCGGGTTCAGATCAGGGAGGCCGTTCCTCCCAATCACCCCCCTCCAGGTCTCACTGTCATTGCCCACGTGAGCGTTGAAGTCCCCCAGTAGAACAATGGAGTCCCCAGTCGGAGCACTGTCCAGCACCCCTCCCAGGGACCCCAAGAAGGCCGGGTACTCTGCACTGCTGTTCGGCCCGTAGGCCGAGACAACAGTCAGAGACCTGTCCCCAACCCGAAGGCGCAGGGACGCGACCCTCTCGTTCACCGGGGTGAACTCCAACACGTGGCGGCTGAGCTGTGGAGACGTGAGCAAGCCCACGCCAGCTCGCCGCCTCTCACCATGGGCAACTCCAGAAAAATGGAGAGTCCAGCCCCTTTCGAGGAGCTGGGTTCCAGAGCCCAAGCTGTGCGTGGAGGTGAGCCCGACTATATCTAGACGGTATCTCTCGACCTCCCGCACAAGCTCAGGCTCCTTCCCCCCCAGTGAGGTGACGTTCCACGTCCCAACGGTTAGAGTCCGTGTCTGGGGATCGGGTCGCCGAGGCCCCCGCCGTCGACTGCCGCCCGATCCACATGGCACCCGGCCCCTACGAGTCCTTCTGCGGGTGGTGGGTCCGCAGGAAGGCGGGCCCACGTCGTCCGTTCGGGCTATGCCCGGCCGAGCCCCGTGGGCCAAGGCTCGGCCACCAGGCGCTCTCTTGCGAGCCCCGACCCCAGGCCTGGCTCCAGGGTGGGGCCCCGGCTGCGCCTTGCCGGGCGACGTCACGGTCCTGCTTTTTAATCTTCTCATAAGGGCTTCTGAACTGCTTTTAGTCTGACCCGTCACCTGAGACCTGTTTGCCTTGGGTGACCCTACCAGGGGCATAAAGCCCCCGACAACATAGCTCCCAGGGTCATTCGGGCACTCAAACTCCCCCACCACGATAAGGTAGCAGTTCCAGGGGGAGAAAAAAAAAAGAAAGAAAAAGAATTCCATATATATCATTTTGGGTGTTTTGTTTACAGTTTTGCCTTTTACCTCTATTTGTGTCAGACAGAATCTCAAACTGTAAACATAGCTTCAACTAGATACTTGAGATTTACTCATTTTACCTTTGAATTAGATTTTTTTTTCAAGTTAATATAAATATTTCCCAAGATTGAGTTGAAAAGCAGTGGTGGACATAAGGACTAATATTACAACATCTTTTCCCCCTATTCTAAATGCTCCTTTCTCCACTATATTCTATTTATTTTTTGTTTGTATTCCCACCTACTTTGTAAAGTGTTGTTGGGTGTCCTAAAAAGCACTATATCAGTATTAATGTTATTTAAAAAAAGCTGAAATCATCCAGTAACTCAAGCTGTAGGATTAGCAGAATAAGCAGCAATGATCTTAATATATTTGCAAACTTGAGGCTATTCTAGCTACTTAATGACGCCATCTAAAGCGTTACACTGTGATTCTGTAGTATTATGTTGATCACATCTCTTATCTGGTGAACAATTTGGCTGATGCTTACCTTTATCGGGTACAGTAAATATAAGTTCTTGCATAATTTGGCTGCTGCATGTTTCTGGGTCAGCATAGTGTTCTTTTGTTTTCTTGCAGTGTGTTTCTTCTAGATGCACGTTTTCTCCTTTGTTAACTTTTCTTGGTGCAAATTGTGTTCTGGACTTTTTTTTTTTTTTAAATTATGCTTTCAAAAAGGAATGGGGACACAATATAATGGGATACACGTCCTTCAGCGATGAGGTTCTCCTCATCGGCTCCAAATCCACTCTCACAAATGCTACCAGTTTCACCATTACTATCGACAACTCCTCCGTCTCCCCCTCCCTTTGAGTTTCTTGAAAGGTGCCTATAAATAAAATGTATTATTATTATTATTATTATTATTATTAGCCACAGCATCGTAACAGCAGAATCACTGATTTGAACTCTTTTCCTCTTAAAGTTCTACCTGTTTTTTAAATCTACCCTCATGCTTTACCTAACATTTGTTCACCCTCGTCATTTTCTCCATGTATTTATTCACACCCCTGCATGTTATTTACTCTCTCCCTGTGTCTCCCTGCAGGTATTTCTGACTGGTCTGATCTGCATCTACTAGTCTGTCCGGTGTTCTCTCTTGTTTTTCCGTGTCTGTTTCTCTTCGCTGTCTTTTCCTCTCCCCCAACCGGTCGAGGCAGATGGCCGCCCTCCTTGAGCCTGCTGGACGTTTCTTTCCTCTCCACTGTTGCAAATGCGCTCGCCCATAGGAAGCCTTTTCATGTTTCCACACCCATGTCACAGTTTCGTAAGATCTAATGTTTTTTTTTATTAATTTGTCAGGTAAATCTCTAGAATTAAGAACCAAGTCAAGTAAACTAGTGAATCATTTTATTTTGTATGCTTTGAAGTGTAATATTTAAATTACTGAGGTAAATTCCCACCCTTAATCACACTGCAGGGTCTTAAACCTCACAATTTAAACTGTGCAATGAGAATAATGGTGACTTGACTTTTCACTCTTTCCCTCTTGAACTGTGCTTTGTGAGTCACGACGAGTTGGCTTGTGATTTCTGCTTCATGACTCCACTCTTGATCTGCACATTATCATTTCCACTATAGCGCATATTTGGTTGGTTCATGACGTCCATTCTGTTGTAGAGATGTTGTATGTTGTAACAAGAAATAGCCTACTTAAGGGCTCAACTTTACTATTTAATTTATTGAGGCAAAGTTGTATATTATGTACATTTTATATAAGGCCATACCGCCTTGTGGATGCCCGATCCCGTCAGATCTGGGAAGCTAAGCGAGGTTGGGCCTGGTCAGTACCTGGATGGGAGACCGTGAGGGAACACCAGGAAGCCTGGGTGAATGCAGTATGAGAGTGAGTGGTTGGTGGTGGTTGGAGGGGCCGATGGAGCAGACTGGCAGCCTCGCCTCCGTCAGTCTACCCCAGGGCAGCTGTGGGTAGACTACATATGTAGCTTACCACCATTGAGTATAGAGTATGTATGCAATGTAAAGCGTCTTTGAGTGGCTAGAAAAGCACAATATAAATCAATGCATTATTGTTCATTATTATGTAATTTTGCATTAATATCTTACTCAATCATACAAATAACAAATATATAATAAATAATATTATATTACATTTACACCAATCAGGCATAACATTATGACCACCTGCCTAATATTGTGTTGGTCCCCTCATGTGCTCAAAAATGCTCTGAACCATTGGACATGGACAAGAGGACCTCTCAGGGTGTCCTATGGGGTCTGGAACCAGGACGCTGACACTGGATCCTTTGGGTACTCTGGCTTGTGCAGTGGGGCCTCTGTCAATCAAAGTTGTTCCACTGCATCCTGTTGATGCTTGATCACAATGGGGTGTAGGAAGTTTGGAGGTCAAATCAACATGTTGGGCCATTGTCATGTTCCTCAACATGTTTCTGATTGTTGGATGGTTTTTCCATGTGGTGGGGTGCATTTTCATCCAGTGACATTTGGGATTTCCATTTGCATGAGGGAGTGTGTTTGTTGTAGGACAATGTTTATTTGGGTGTCTAAGTCTCATCAACATGGATGTCAAAATCCAAAGTTTTCCATCAGAACACCTCATAGTACCAATATGATCAATGTTATTAACTTCACTTGTCAGTGGTCAGAATGAGAAACAAATAGCCTACTTTGGGTCTTAACCTTATTATTAAATGGCTTTGTATTTTGTGTAATTGTGTCAGATTTTAACTGTATTTTCTAATTTGCTCAGATAAATTGTGATTTCTGCTCTATAACTTCTCTCTTAATCTGTACTTTATCATTTCTAACATAGTGCTTTGTTGTTGAGATGCACTGTGATCCAACAACAACAGTCTACCATGAGTGGATTTAGAATTTAATAAAATATTACATGCTGCATTTATAATTTTATTTGTTATTTTTCTGAATATACCAGCAAAGGTGAAAACAATATATGATGTTATTGTAAAATGCCTAAAATTAAGTTGATTAGTTTATCAAGCATGGAAAGGATGGGGAGTGTTTGTGCACAATGCAGAATATATGAGAAATAGATGTTGCATGTGTGCATTGATTATTGTTGCGTTTGCACACGTTTTTATTGAGTAAATAAAGAGGCTTAAAAATCCGCAGGAGCTCCACGACCAACCTGAGTCCATCTTCGCTGCGGAGTCAGTAGGGAGGTCCTAATCTGTCGGAGCAGCTGGGAGCACTTACCACGTGATGCGGGAGATGTTAGAGAGCAGCCATCACCATTTCACCTAATTCATGTCCAGCCTGAAATCCTAAAAGGTAAGACGACAGGGGAAGTGAGAAACTACGATGGAGTAGAGTCCTCAGCCTCTGCCCGGGTCCCATCCTCCTCCTCCGCCGCTTCAACCGCCTCCCAGCCCCAGCAGGTCTGTTAGCCGAGCGCTTTTCTCCCCCTGTTTTCTGCTCATATGGAGGCTGCCGAAGCGCCCGTTTCGGTTTCAGTGTTCCTCTTTACATCATATTTACATATTTCACGTCGCAAACAGCGGCTGGAGACGGCCGTCAGCCCGCAAACGTCCAGTTTATTAGCGGCACTGGCGACGTGTCGTTTTCCGTGTTAGCATTCGCCTGCTAATTAACGTTAGCCGTGTTTTGTAGCTGTTTATGCTAACACCATCGGTTTGTGGCTGTTGTGTAACCAACGTTTGTCAGGTACACACAAACAAAACACTGTTTAGTGAGCCTGGGTTCGGCCGTGGAAGCTCCCAGAGCCCGGAACAGACGGCTGCCGGGCCCACCCGAGCTAATTTAGAGATTAGGTTGCTTTTACATGTAGCTAGCTCCGGGGTTAACTGTCCAGAAGGCCTGAATACTAACACAGCAGCCGGTTAATTTCACTAAAATACAGGTTACACCGAGTTTAATGTCTGTTAAAACCGTTTTAGACGGGTGTTTACTAAACTTTAAAGCCAGTCTGGGCCTGCAGCTAGTAGCACTCCTGTTGCTTACCTTGTGCTAGCTAGTTTATTCTGTCCTAATTGATATTATTGGGGTTTACCAAGAGGTGTTTCTAATATTTTGTCCACCCTGCTTCAGTCAGTGAGAGCAGGCCAAATGGTAAAAAAAACCACAAAAAATCAATAAATCTGAGTCAAGAGAAGAAAAACTGGATTTTAATCCTCTGCTCGTGTCACGTTTTCACTCATTGGGGGGTCGTTTTTGCTCACTGTGGGCTTATCTTTACTCACTGTTTGCTAATTTTCATTCAGTGTTAGCTCATTCTTCACTGTATTATAAAGCGCAGCACGGCACAACCACAGCTAGACGTAGAAAGAACTCAAAAATATGCAGTTAGCCACATTTCATATATTATTTTTGCTATTTGAAAAAAAAAAATCTGAACTCGGCATTTACAGTGTTTCCCAAATGCCATTTACAGATGTTGTAATACTGCAAAAACAACAACAACAAAAACACTGGTGTTGCAAATACAGGAAAAGAGAGTTATTTACACAGAGCAGATAGGATACAAGTATGGAACCAGATTATCGATAGCACGTAGAGTTATATATATGTTTCCCTGTGTTGTACCACCAGGTCTGCACAGATCAGTTGAATAGACTCTGAATTTCTGCCACCTGACTGTTAGTCACAGCTGAGTCACTAATGATTACTTCTTGATCACGCCACAGGCAGAAACTCTTTTTCTTTTGATGTTTTTTCCTAGAAACTAGATGGAGCAAATGGTTTATTTTGTGCAATTTGTTATGTGAGATATATAGAATAAAGTGATTTGCAGGAAATGTCTTGATTTGTAAGCTTAGATTTGATCTTTTTTCCCCCCCAATGTTTGACGTATGAGTCACATATTTAGTTCAAGGCCACTCGCAAGTTGAAAATCTGATGATTCTCCTTTTTTTTTTTTACAGTCTCTGTCTGATAAATGGTGTAATTTGGGCAATTTTTTAAAGATTACATTCAAACCAGTCCGTGGTTCTCGGGGTTCAGAAGGTTACAACTATTATAAAGACATAATTTACTTAAGACTGCATTAGTCACAGATAGGCGTGCCAAAAGGAACTAGAAGTGTATTCCAATACCTGTGCTATATAGTATGCTAGGAAAAGATTTATTATGTCCTAATACTTACTATTTAAAATGCAGTATGCCGAGAAAAACAGGATGTCCTACTACACCTGGCCATATATTGCAATATACAAGACAGCATGCTTTTCTGGGCAACCTGACCCACAATCCTCTGTGTGTGCAGTTATGTTGTTTTCCTTTCTTAAACCAGAAGTGATGACCAAGAGGTGTCTTTGACTGAGAACTTGAAGACAAAAAACAGGCCAGTTCTTCAGTAAAACACACCTACTTTATTTTATTTCCGTCTAAATGGGGCCATAGTTTGCTAAATGAACATCATGCTGTATTGAATTAGACTTGAAACCAGCAACTAAAACCATAAATTATTCAGGGAAATGTTTACTGACGTAACAAATCAGGTGAGAAATAGTGATTTTATCATTTTGTTTGTGCAGTCTGACTTACTGTCCAACCAGAGGAGTCGCCCCCTGCTGGTCGTTTAAAATAATCGCTTCCATGGTGGTTTAATTTCTTTAGATCCAGAGGCTTCGTCTATCTTTTATCTGGTTGGGCTGCATACCACACATGCGCTAATGCTCAGTGAGTCTCTGGTTCGATTCCCGCATGGCCGGACTGTTTTGCCGCATGTTATTCCCCTACTCTTTCCCTGCATTTCCTGTCTCCATCCACTGTATCTATTGAATAGTAAATCCAGCGAGCCCTTCCTCTTGCATTTTAATAGGCTCCAAACCAACCCAGGGGCCCAGGAACCCCAACCAGCCCAGGCCCGGATCCCAAATACATCCCTACACAAGCCACCTTTTTATATCACTAATGGCTATGTTTTTCCAGGAGTCTGAGGTAAATGTGGGAAGACCTTTCATTGTTTCGTTAGTTCTGATTTACTTGTGCGTTGTGAGGTGGCCCTTTGCCACAGGGAGGGCTAATGGTAAAGTCTTGGCTCAAAGAGTGTGCAAATTAACATGTTTCACTCTCCCTGAATGCTGGACAGGCATCGAAAAAGAGATTGTTTACATTCAGATGCTGGCCACCCGCTGCTTGCTTTTTCTTCCCTCCTGATTTCCAATCACTGAAGAGACATGACCCATTTAAATGGTTGTTTACTTGCATTAGAAGAAGAGCCAAAGCACTGCTCAATGAACTCTTGTCTACAATTCAATTAGAGTGGCCTTCCCAGCAGCACAATTTTCCACAGTACACAACGCTCTCTACAGCCTCGCTGCAACACGGGCAGAAACAGGAAGACTAAAGAGCAGCGGTAGTGACACCTGCACCCACAAAAAGTCACTTTATAGGTCTTTGGGATATTAATCCTTAATTTGTTGTGTGGGGAATCGCACTAAATAAGGTTTTCACTGTTAAAAAACAATCTTACGTTCAAACTAAAGGAGTCAGGGTGCTGTTGTTTAGAGTTTCAAATTAAATTTAGCTGTATTATGTTTTTCAGCATTTAGATTCAGGCCTTTTGGTTGTAAAACTCTGTAAGTGCCCCGTCACAGCTGTGATCTATTGTAATGGAGTTGGTGAATTAAGCATCAGGCTGTTATTCTTAAGTTTCTGTGGTCCTGAAACGGTTTCAGCCTCAAAAGAACTGTGGTCCAGCAGTGTCTCCCTCAAACATGAGAAAATTTTTCAGTATTTTTTTCAAGCCAGACGTTTTATTGCTGCTTTTCCTGTTGCCCTCTGACTAGACGGCTATATAATAGGAAATGGCTGGAGTTTTTCTACTCTTTTTTTTTACCCTATTTTTGGAGATTGTGATAACATTTCACTTTCAGAGAAGCTCAGTAACCTTATTCTGTGGAGGACCAGGGGCTGATTTTTTTGCTGCTTAGTGCTGCTTTTCATGTTCATTAGCTTTTTCAATACCAAAGCTATTAGATAATTTACTAATTCAGAGTTTTTTACCTTTGCTGTTACGGTTAATTTGGTTAATTACGATTGTGGGCCAGTTTAAGCCCTTGTAACAGCATGTCAAGCACTTTTTATTGCGGCCGTTTGATAAAAAGCTGGAATTGACTTCATGTTCTCATAAATTCTTGGATTGACTCTGCTTTCCCAAGAAAAGTTATGGAAGTAAAAGATTCCACAGAGGACAACTAATCAAATAAGTTTTTTATGTTGTTGTGTGCAATAACCTTAAATTAAATTACTTGGCAAAAGGAGCAAATAATAGTAATTGGGTGTTTACCAGTTACACATGTAGAGCTCTAAACGCTACATGGATCTGAAAGGTTATAGATGTATGTATATATATGTTTTGTTAAGCTTCTGCATAGCTTCACATTTAGTTAAATATGTGTTTTCTGCAGGCCTACAGTTGTCAAGATAAGATGGAGACACACAGGTGATGCGTGTCCAGTGTTTTCAAAGGGGCACTTCTGTGAAATTCTTATCATGCAAAATGAATTTGTGAAGCACAGTCGGATCATGTGGTTGTTTGTGTTTTGTTTCTTGTAGCGAACAGCATTAGATAACCAAAAACACCCCAAATTAATTTTAAAAATGCTTTAAAGATTAAATTAAGACCTCCATATCAAAATTTGATGTTGTCTTTACTCTGGATATAAATCATAACAAGCATAATAATGTAAAAATATTAAGCTGGCATCTCCTTAATAGTTCTTGCTTACACTGTTTCTAGGTGTGTAAATCGCTAATGACGTATGGATCATTGATTCATAAGATTTCCAGTGGGGAATGTCTTTATTTGGCTAATGTAGAGTATATGATGTTGTCCCATTAACACAGATAATAGGTATTAGACTGCAGATACACGGCATGTGGTTGTGTGGTATATTGTGCTATATACTGCCACATTGCACAATCCTCGTTAGTCACTTGTTTACTGTGCACACAGCAGCTAAAATCTGTCAATTATTAAATGCTGAACTGTCAACGTTTAGTTTGGCGTCGCAACTAGGTCAGTCTATTCACTGCTGATAGTCCAGTTCATTATACATAATGTATTCAATCTAGCAAATATGTGCGACTGCTGGTTGACAGAAACTTGTTGGTCTCGTCTTTCTTGGTTGACTTGACTTTATAGTGAACTGCTAGGAAGGAAAAACATTCAGTCCTGAGCTGTTTTACGGCAGCTCCAGACTTGAGATCAAGCTGCGGTGATTGTGGATAAAATCGTCATAGTACATCTTTACCACTTTTACTACAGCAGTAGGAAATGAGGCCATGGTCTGCAGACGCTGCTGCTTCTGTTGTGTAATGGTAATGTTATCAGTGTAAAAATGTATTTAGGTTAATGTCTCAGACTTCTTAGGTCATAGGACACTGTCTTCTTTATGTTTTATACACTAAGAATCACATGAGAACAAAAGCACTTTTGAAGCTGCTTAACAGCCCTGCAGCTATCAGTTGTTGTTCACCTATTACAAGATAAACCAAGTTAAAACACTGAGTGGATTTTCTTTTAGATAGAAATATGCACTGTTTTCTAGTTTACTAGAAAGTACTGTTGATGTAATTACAGCTGATATACTATCAAAAGACGCGAAGATGTGACAGTGATGGACTTACAGTGTTTATCTTCTGTGGCTTTGTAGGATCTAATGGTAATATTGCATGGGCCAAACAAAGAAGTGGTTAATTAGATCAGTCACTAATTAACTTGTTTGTCTTTTCTGCTTTCATCACAAACCTCTCCAGATAGGCTTCAAACCCCACTTGGTCTCAGCTTGGCTGTCTGCATCTGACAGAGGAGCACCAACCGGCTTATTGGGTTGCAGGAGCACAGTGGAGGAGAAGGTCTGAGGCTGATTACTCCCCCCATTAGTCTTTGAGGAGGGGGGAGGAAGAGGAGGAAGAAGGAGCCGCTATAACCACCTGGAGCATGGGGCAAAAAGTCCCAGTTGGCATTAAAACCATTGATATGCGGGATCCGGCGTTCAGCCCCCTGAAGTTGGAGCTACAGGCCCTGAGTCACACCAAGCCGTCTCGACTGGATCTGCTGCTGGACATGCCGCCTGCCAGCGCGGACGTCCAGGTCCAGCACTCGTGGAACAACGATGACCGCTCCCTCAACATCTTCGTCAAGGACGACAACAAGCTGGTGTTCCACAGGCACCCTGTGGCGCAGAGCACGGACGCCATCCGGGGACGTGTTGGCTACACAAGGGGACTGCATGTGTGGGAGATCAGCTGGGCCATGCGTCAGAGGGGGACGCACGCTGTGGTCGGAGTGGCTACGAGCGACGCCCCGCTACACTCGGTGGGCTACACAGCTTTGGTAGGCAGCAACGCTGAATCCTGGGGCTGGGACCTGTGCAGGAGTAAACTCTACCACGACGGCAAGAATCACCCAGGAAAAACCTACCCGGCCTTCCTCGAACCAGACGACACCTTCATAATACCAGACTCCCTCTTAGTAGTCTTGGACATGGATGAGGGGACTCTGGGTTACATAGTGGATGGACATTATTTAGGGGTGGCGTTCAGAGGACTTAAGGGCAGGAAGCTGTACCCAGTGGTGAGCGCCGTATGGGGACACTGTGAAATACGAATCCGGTACATAAATGGACTCGATCGTAAGTAGAAACTTTAAATACTTTAAAATCCTGCTATGATTTTCTGTCATGAGCCACTGTGTCATCATCCTGTCTTGTGTGCAGCGCTTACATAACCCATGGATTTATTGATGCAATAAACAAAGGTGAAACGTTTAACTGTTTGTCCTAACATCTAAATGGGTTACACTTTATTGCAGACGGGGTTACTGTAGAGCAACAGCATTATGTCGGACTTGCATATGTATGGATGTCTTTACGGATATTATGTAAAGCAGTACATGTCAAAACACGTCACACGTTTTCTTGCCTCACTGTACAGATAAGAGATGCGATCTAAACTGCCCTAGCTTGTCATCAACTGTACCTTGGCCTTGGTTTTTAGAACTAGGCTGCAGTGCCTCCTTCATAAATGTTAAACAACCAGTGGACCTCAATGTGCATGTTAAAAAAGACAAACAAAAAACACAAGCTTTTTGTTTTCCCTGAGACAAATATAAAAGGATTCCAATTGGATTAATCCCAGTTATTCTTTGGTGAGCAGCTCATGAGCTTTCAATGAGAAAACACAGGTGATTATCAAAACATGCTGTACTACCCACATGTCCCCAGTGCTCTGTGCTCATTAGATTTTTATGTTCAGCTCAGATCCCTCGACCTAGTTTAGGCCTGTGTAAAAGAAGCGCTACAGATGCCGTGATATGCATGAAAGCCAGCTTGAATTTGATGCGACATTCCTCCTATTGCAGGATGAGAAGCAGGGAAATTCCTGATTTTACATATCGATGTTAAAGGCACTTAATCTTGTAATATGTGGCTAATCGTGGGAATGGATCTGGTACACAGAGCTGGCACTGCAGCCTGGGACTACACATCAAATTAACATGTTTCTCTTTCTGGGTCAGTTGCCACATCTACAAAATCCAAACTAATGGTAAAAACACATGGGGGTGTATAATAAATGTCCATACATTTTATTTAAATGCCCAAAAAAATTTAATGTACTAACATTTGGCATTAAAAGACTAGTCTTGCTTGTTTAATAGGTATTTCCTTATTTAAATCACAAATTTTATACATTTTTAGATATTTATTGTAAGGTTTTTTTGAATAAACAACCCGTCTGTAAGAGCCCTAAGTGGTCTTTACATTAGGAGAGTTCAGATTAAGTGTCACAACCAGTCAAAAGAGCCAAAGATGTGATTGATGGATAATCAGAATTACTACTAGTAAACTATAGTACAGACATTAGCAGAATTATTTTTGCAAGATTGATGTCCTCTAGTCCAGTGGTTCTCAACTGGTGGGTCGGGACCCAAAAGTGGGTCGCGAAGCCATTTTTAGAGGGTCACAGAAGCATGTTCCCCCAAAAAGTAGTTGTATAAAGTCTTTTATTTTAAAGGACGTGTTCCTTATGACACAGTTTGCTTTCAATAGCAGGATATTTAGTGGTGGTGACACCAGTAGTTGTCCACTATTAACCTCTAGATTTGTCTCTGCCAGTTTATGGGAGAAATTTATGCTAAAACGTCCCAAAAATGAACCAAAATGTGCTCAGAATCTGTCGAAATGGACCAAAATATGCCCCAAAACTTGGCAAAAGCATCCAAATAAACCAAAATTAGCAAAAAAAATAAGCCAGTTTTTCCCCCAAGCTGTATTAAAATGCGTTGAGACTCCACCCAAATAAACCTTACTTTGTTAACAGGAAAAGCAAACTTCAACAATTTGGGTCGCGACCATCATTAATAGAGACGTAGTGGGTCCTGAGGCTGGACCAGTTGAGAACCACTGCTCTCGTCCCACAGTGGGGTAGAAATCCACTGCAGTACCCACATGTGCTAATACCATCAGGGGATGCGGGAGTACTCACTGAATATCTCTCCTCTGATAAAACCTGCATGCACTGAGGCTTGATTTAAGGTTTTTGTTTTCTATTTTAAAAAGTACAAAGCTGTTCAGATTTAGAATATCATGTCGGCTGACGTTCACAAAGAATGACCGTAGCCCACAAAACTTCCTGCATTCTGCGGGGCAACAGAAGATAAAGTTTATGAAGCCGTTACATCCCTATTTTTATGTTTATATGTGTTGTGTTTCTTTTATGTTGGCTGTTTAACAGACGTGACACATTATGCAGTCTGCCTCTGACTGCATAATGAGTTATGGTTTGACATTTACAAGCTCCTGAAATGAGATCCTGTTTTTGCAAACACACAGCACGCACTTCCTCACCCCTTCTCCCCGTCTTGTCTCCCCCCAGCTGAACCCCTCTCTCTGATGGACCTGTGTAGGCGTTCGGTGAGGGTGGCATTAGGAAGAGACCGTCTGAATGAAATCCATAGACTGCCCCTGCCAGCCTCTCTCAAGAACTACCTGCTCTACCAATGACGGCGCTGACAGTCACAACACGCTCAGCACACCCTCGTTTCTTTCTCGTGTTTCTCTGGGATCATTCTTGGGTTAAACCCGTTTGACAGCATTGCTCAAGCCTCCAGGACTGACTCAGCCTCACGGATGATTCAACAAGTATGCTTCTGTGTCAGTGGCTGGACTCTTTTGAGGTTCTTATCCTGTTTTTTTATGACTCTTTGCAATTGTATTCTCTAACTTTATAAAATCAGGAATCACTGAGCACTATGCACACGCTGATCCAGTCGATGCTCTGACAGTCACCACGTCGGTGTACCACCTCCAGTTTGTAGGTCGATGTGGCTTAAGTGGTCAGTACCTCTGCTGTGACTTTCAGACTTTTTGATTTATTGAAAATTTAAACGCCGTTGTGCTGAATCAACTGAGCGATGATCATTAAACTTTTAAACGTTGGCGCAGTAGTGCACTGCCCGTTTTGGACCACAAGGTGGCAGCAAACACACGTAAACTACTCATGAGCCTGTACATGATCTCAAATTGAGCATTATAACATGAAATCCTAATCGTTTTTATGAAATTGTGATTTTTTTTTTTTAAATAGATATTTAATGAAATTTGCTGTTGATGTAACACAGATAAGAGATGCTGACCACTCCATAGAGAGACTGTGGTGCAGTGTGGATGAATGCACTGTGAGGCAGCTGATGAGCAGCTCCGACCACTCACTGCGCTATCAGGTTTCTCTGTGATACGGAAGTGCCCCACCACTAGCCATCAGGCATCCGACAGGAACACCATCAGCAGAAATTTTAACGGAAAGAAAGATAATGTCACTGTGATTATTTGTTGCATGCATCTGCAGGAAATTTTTCTCAATACGGTCACGTCTTTCTCATTTGTCACTCCTGCTTTTTGTAGTGCGGTAGTTTTCAAACACATGCTGTCGAGGCTCGAGACACTTTTTTTACACTTTCTCCATCAGCTGGTTCCACTGGTTTGCACACGTTAAAACAAAAGATGGAAAACAACCAGTGAAATAGCGACTGTAGTGTAATAGGTGGCTGGACACGTGGCTGAGGACAGCTGATGTAGTGTTCGTGTTTACGACGTCTACAAGGTGGTTTTTGGGGGCGGGCTGTGTAGGTACTGAATCAGCAAACTTCAGTTTTAAGGCACCATACTCTCAGAAAACGACAATCTATGAAGTGCTGCACAAATGTAATAAAATAAAGTCAGATTGCCAATATATTGTCACCTGCCATATCATAGACCTGTTGACTCTAGTATTTTTAAAATGTGCAGACGTGCTGCGTGTTCGGCATCCAGCTGAACGTGGACACACTGTGCCACACCTTACTTTTCCCTGCTTGCGGCTTCCATTTTATTTGTATTCCTTGTTGTAGATTTGTTTTCAAGTATCTAATAAAGACTATTTCAAATTATCTGAAGGTTCTCTTGTAGTAATGTCACCAGACTTATTGCTCAACTAACTGCTGCCGATAAAATGCGGCACCTAAAAGCTGAAATACTGAACACATAAACCCTAAACTATGGTCTTAA
Organism: Dascyllus trimaculatus; assembly: GCA_024666655.1. Classification (NCBI taxonomy): domain Eukaryota; kingdom Metazoa; phylum Chordata; class Actinopteri; family Pomacentridae; genus Dascyllus; species Dascyllus trimaculatus. Next base: position 26,623,813 of record CM045452.1, read on the forward strand.
CTTACTTTTTAAACTTATTTGTGGGGGGGAGAGTTTTTCCAACGTTGGATAGACGGAGACAGGAGAGCGACACGCAGCACAGGGTCTTGAGCCGGACTTGAACTCATGATCGCTGCCAAGGGACTGAGCCCGTGTGGTATCGCCTTAACTCAGTGAGCTTAATGGCAGCCACAGTCTCAACTTCTTAAATGTGTGTGTTGATAAACTACTTCAAGCATGTTGAACAAATTATGAATTTAATGTGGCTTGTTGCTGTTCTAAAAGGCAAAGATTGGTCACAAAAACTATTTGAATACTGTTTTTTTTTTTTAAGAAATTAGTGTGGAGCCACAGATTTGCTTTCGTGCATGCATGAATAGAAAAAAGAATGACCTTTTTATTGCTTAGGAAGGTTCCTAACTGGGTGAAATGACCCAGAAGTATCCAAGTAGCAGCCATGTAGAGAGCTGGTTAAGAACTCTAAATGTTAAGGACAGATGTTTATCCTCTTCAGTGTAAGATACGCTCTATCCCTAATGAATGGAAAGGAGATAATACCCTGACACAGTTGGATTCTCCTGTGTCCTTATGGAGCTGGGCCACCTTCAGTAGTATGTTCACAATCCCAGCATGTCCATGGTCCGTCCACTCAGGTGTTTTCACTCATTCTGCTTCACTGACGTCTCTTTCGCTTTTAGTTTGATGAGTTTATTGACATTTTAACGTGTCTTGATAAGAAAGGCGCACGTGCACATAGTAAAAATCATGACCGAGTTCCATTTAGCTGCTGGTGCTGTGCCTGCTGGTTCACTGTCACGACTTACTGGGATGGTTGAATGGAACCAGGCGTTTTTATGGCAGCACACGTGTCGCTTTACTAATCAGGTCACAGTTTAGTGACCTCATCAGAAGTCTTATCAGCCGGACAAACTGAAAACACTTTGTGGAACTCTTCTAAGCGACACAAACAATCTCTCAACAACAAGGCAATTAAAGAGGCTTTCGAAATGAGTGAAGATAAACGTCAAAGAAACTAAAACGGAAAGGTTCCATAGGAGTGTAGAAAGTACAATGCAGAGAAAGGTGTGCTTAAATAGACACAAATGTAATTTAATAAACAGTCAAGACCAGGGGTGTCCAAACTTTTTTCCCTAAGAGCCACATACAGAAAAATAAACGAAGGACTGGGCCACTTACTGGAGGTGAGGTATACTGCCTCAGTTCTAATGCATAAATGTTAGTAAAATCAATCAAATGCAGGTAAATTACGTTTGAGCAAGCTAGCTATCATTTGCTTAACCTTCTCTTTGCTCTACCTTCTCTCCTCTCTTTATTTTTTTCTTTGATTGCTTGCTTTGTAGAGACGCTGCCTTGTTCAAGACAGATCTTCCATCTAGTATTATAACTACAAACTACAGTACAGTGAAGGGCAAATACTATGTCCCAGCCATAATCCCCTTTATTTTTAGTCTTTGAGACGAGCCAATTAAATATGGATGGCGGGAGGCATTTGGCCTTCGGGCCGTAGTTCGGACACCCCTGGTCTAGATGGTCCAAAGCAGATGAACTGATCAGAAAAGTACTTCATAAACCAAAAGTATTATTTTAAAGTGGATTTTTCCCCAACTTTAGAGAAACCAGTTGTTCACCTGCAGTGGGGATGATGGAGATTTAACCTCTTACCCAGGTTGGAGCTGCTCTAACAGTCAATATTAGGACAGGTAGTGAATTTATAGATACACACACAGATAAGTACATGCTTATATTCAACCATGGAGGAAAAAGCTCTTTTAAAATTTGCCCTAAAAACCAGATCACTGAGAGTTAAATCACACCAACTAGCGTATTCTGTCCGCACTATCCAGACTAAGACTGTGGGGAACATTCAGAATCTGATTCCTTTGACCTCCATCTTTCCGTCCATAAATAGCACAGAGCCTTCTGAAAGTCAGCGAGATGTGAAGCCACAATTTACAGCTGCTGGGAGATCCTGTCCTGTGCCCGGAGAGAGAGTTCCTGCTCGGGCACAAAGTGCAGCTCGCAAAGATTTAAGTCTCTATGACTCACTACAATTTGCACAGCTTGGCTGAATGTAGAAGCTGTGAGCCACACCACATGGTCCTTATTGTTTTTCATGTATACATCCTATTTATTACACATTATTTGCCGGGTCTTGTGCATTTCAGGGGGCTACACTGTGAAAAATCTGCACTGTAAAAGCAACAAGCTACCAGATAATGACCAAAATGATAGAACAGAACCTCCTCAAATGCAGCATCTTCCTTGCAGGGACTTAATGATGCTAATTTGCAAGACATAAGTGACTATTTGACTCACAAATGAAGCCTTCACTCGTTTCATTTGAATACGGCTTCTTTTAAAATGCGTCCAGATTTGGGGTTAAACAAGGCAAGACCAACAAGTTCTGAGCTCTTCAAATGTAAATGGGGCAAGCACTGAGGGAAACCAGTACTGAGTTGCGGGGCAGGGAGGGGTGGGATGAGACTTTTACTGTTGCATCAGTCTCCAGCTCCTGTGACAGTTTCAGTGATGCAGAAACACTTTAATCCCCGCAGCGGTTCAGCTTCTTTCTTTTTTTTTTAACATAAACCGGAGGATTAAACCCCAGAGAAACACACATGTGTTGTGTTCACCAGCTGTTTCCTAAAAAACCCAGAAGGATTTCTGAAACAACCCAAGAGGGAGCTTAATTCTACCCACTACTTGGTACAAAAACAGAAGTATTATGATCAAAAATGAAGGAAAAAAAATGGTAAAAATGAAATAACAACCACACTTTTTCATGGGCTCCAGTCCTGCAGCTGCATGTTTCCTGTTGGGTCACTTGATGTCAGCATTTCCAACACCTGCATAACCATGAAACCCAAGTATCAACTGCATTAAGACTAAGATGCCTTTATTGTCAATGTGCATGAGAATACAGTGAAATTCATAATGGGTCGTAGGAAATATAAGAATAAAATCCAAAAAATGCAGAGGTATTTACACAAATAACAGCAGGAATGTAATATACAGTAAGGTGCATTTATAAAGGGTGTCATTGTTCAATTACTGCACATGTTTTTAAAGTGATGAGTGTAACGGGGCGGGGAACATTATGAGGTCAGACTCTCTACAGCTGTGGGGAAGAAGCTGCTGCATATCTTAAAGTGTAGATGTCAAAAACAGTTCCTTTATGGCTGATTTCATTCTGACTTTGCATGCATCGGTGTGTCAGCAGCATTTTGTGGTTGTAGAAATCAAAGCGGAGTTGACAAGTAGATAATGAGATGAAAAACAAAGTTCTGCTGCACATGTTTATATGACTATTTTTGGATTTTGGTCTCAGTCAATCTATAACTACATGTATTGAACAACTAACATCTGACAAAAAAATCCCCTAACTAGAAACCCTGCAGACGTCAGATGAACCTAGTGCAGTAAAAAGTACGATATGTGCTTCTGAAATGCAGCTCGCTGGAAGTTTGAAGTGCCAGAACACCAGGGTAGCGTGACGATATCTCATATCAGAGGCTGGCGCATTTGCACGAGCTTAAATTAGACCATTCATGCCGCCACGTGGAAACAGACACCCAGATTTTGTTACATAATCAGGGGGAACCACATTGCTCGCTTGATTAAAAGAACAAATGCAAACGAAAGCTAAACAGAAAAACAACAGACTTTACCGAATAAGTGAAAATGTGCCCAGTTCCAGCGTTTTATTGTCAACACAGAAGGAAAAACAAGTGCATCTGGTTTTAAGAGGCCTCTTTTGGCACAGTGACACCCACATAATGGCACAGACCTACAGACAAACAAAGTGCTATCAAGGTGATTGAGCAACCTGTTTTTGTCTTGCTTATATGTCCTCCGGGAGACAGCGGGAGTTGCATTCCAAGTCTAATTGCATGCTGTGCACTGGTGGGTGGTTCACTCCATAACACTACATGTAAATAATGGCACAGTTAATAGCCACGGAGGCTTATTTTGCCTCCGGATCACACTAAGATGCTTGTTTTTGTGCGGTGTTCCCGTTGAAAAAGACGAGGTTGTTTTCTTTTCACTTTTAATCTAGTTAATTATAGGTTGGATGGAAGATCAGTGGAAGTCGGAGGTAATAAATGTTAGGTAACTGCTCTGAGATAAGCATATAGATTGAGATTATCGCCCCCTGCAGCATTATCTTCATAATAAACAAGCAGGTTGGTGGGATCATTGGTTAGTGCAGTTTGCATTTTTAACCCTTTACTGAGCAAGCTGAAAAGGCATTTTGTTGATTCTCTTCATGATATAAAACGTCACATTCTTATGGGTTTTAGCTATTTAAATGCAGTAAACAACAGCAGAGAGTCCAGCCCTGTACTAAATCAATTAAATGCCAAATGACTTCAAGTTGCATCACCGCCCAGTGATTGCATTGTCTTCAAACTGAGAAGTAATTAATCTTATGAACAGCGAAAAACAAAGACTGCATTGAAAACACAGCCCCCCAAAACAGAAACTCAGTGTGACAAAAAGTGACTACGCCTGGGATCACTGAAGCAAAATTGAGTACAGCTGTGACTTCCAGTTCGCCCAACTGCATAAACATGTTTATAAAATAAGCTGCAAGGTATGGAAGACTTTTAGCGACACGCTCCCTTGTAATTTCTGGATTTGCCTTTGGTATCGAAACACACGGCAGGAATCAGTCTCAAGTATCATTGTCTCTGTCGATAACTTCTCTCACTTCTGGACCCATGGGGTGTGTCGATCTGCATGTCTGCATCATGGCTCCACGTGGAAAATAACATTCAGAGGCATCTAAAAATCCAGTTGTGTGACTTCACAGAAGTGTAAAGGGATACAGGAATAGCAGCGACCAACTAAAAATAAGTGGACACGCAGTTGCAGCAGTAATCAGGAGGTATTACAACGAAACATGGTACCACTAATCAGAGCTGCTGCATGTCCTCCTGGCAGCTCAGACATTATGAAGGACAGTTTATAAAGCCAACCTCTATAGACAGCAACCTGAAAAATACTTTAGTTTGCTCTATATACGAGATTAAACTTTGCTAAAATGCATTAAGAGAAGCCTGATGAATGCTGGGAGCACACTCTTCGGTCGGATAAGATAAATTTGTTCTGTTCGGATGAAGTGCAGCATGTTTGGACCAGGAGGACCGCAGTGAATGCATAGTCCTGACAGTGAAGCACGAAGGTAGACATGTGATGATATGGTGCTGCATGAGTGTAAAAGGTGTAGATGACGCTGCAGATGTTTGTGGATAAACCAAAATACTGGCGGACAAGATGACTCCCAGTCGGAAGAACCTTGGCTCAAGAGGAATATTCCAGCACTTCCGACCTGCAAACAAAGGGACAAAGTGTTCCTTCCAGTCAGCTTGAGTGCTCTGCTGTTTATGAGGGCCACCATGTAGGTACTGGCATAGTAGTTAGCTTTGTTGGCTGAAGAGGAATATTCCAGCACAACAACAACCTGGAGCATGCTGCCGAAATCACATGAGAGTTTCTACGTGGGGGGAAAAAGCGGGAACTATGAGCTGGTCGAGTGCGTGGCCAATAAAACACCTTTTTAAGGAATTTTAAGGGAAAACGTCAGAGGAATCCAACCCCTTTAATAAAGAGCATTGGAAAAAAAAAAGTAAATAAATGAATAAATACACACAAAAATAAATAAATACACACGTAAATACATAAATAAATAATAAATACACACATAAACACATAAATGAATAAAAAATACATAAGTAAATAGACATAAATGAATACATACGTATAAATAAATAACTAAACAAATAAATAAATACACACATAAATTAATAAATAAATACACGCAAATAAATAAATACACACATACATGAATAAACAAATGCACATATAAATAGACAGATAAACACACACAAATAAATAAACAAATAAATACACACATAAATAAATAAATACACAAAAAAATACACACATAAATAAATAGACAGATAAATAAATACACACAAAAAAATAAATAAATGCACACATAAATGAATAAATAAATACACACAAATAAATAAATACAAACAAACAAACGTAAATTAATAACAACACACACATAAATACATAAATAAATGTATGTTTTTAGATTGGCACGGAACATTTGTCCAGAAATTTTGCATCCTTCATTTAAAATAAAGTTGAATGTATGAAGTACTGAAAAACCTTTAAAAAATAAAATAAAATAAAAAATAAAAGTGCAATTACTGAGAGGTGGTAAAAATTTGACATTTAAGTGACATTACACAGGAATGGACCCATTTCTTTTAAGTGCTTTGTTTGTGAAATTCTTTTCTCCACTAAAAAAATGCATCCCCTCCAGCTATTTTTCCTTTTGTTATGATGCATCCCTTGTTTTTGTATTGGTTATTCATATTAACACCAGGTAAACTCCCTTCACCACTACACGCCATGATAAGAATACGTCTGTTAATTCTGCACATGATGAACAGGTTCAGTTTTATTGTGTACTGAGGCCGGTGAAGGTCAGTGTTGTTCTCCTGCTGTGTTTTTTCCTGCTGCCAGTAATTGTGCAACGACGTGAAAAAGGCCAAAGGACCAAGGTGGCGAGCACATGTTCCCACGTCACGGACAACACCCCCGGCCGGCCCTCTGACGTAAATGTGAGCCGCTCTTCAGGTCACCCTGCCGCCCGGCCCTGTCTGTGCTGACAGCTTCGAAGAACCGGTCCACACTAACGGAGGCGGACGAACGGCGGCACAACCGGGACCGTAAAGCGCGCTTCTGTTTTCCCTTTTTGACACTAACGCCATTCTGAGAAAGCTGTAATAAGAATATGGTGGCTGTTTGAGAACGGAAAAGATGCCACAGAGAGACACGCTGCTGCATCTCTTCGCCGGGGGGTAAGTCACTTTAAATGCCACCGACTGGGTTATAATAATAACTCAGACGTTAATGTAAAACGTAGAAGTAGCAGGAGCTTAGTGTTCTTTCCTGTGTTGCCAATTTTGAAAGAATTTACTCTTAAATCTAACGCAGCATTACAGACTCCAACCAGCCGGGCATGCTAACAGACAGAAACGTTAGCTAGCTCCTGTTAGCACTGCGCGAGCTTTCGGCTGAAGCTAGACGTTTCTTTATTTGTTTAACGGGTTTTTATTGTTTAAAAAAACGCTAGGTCACAACTAATCTTTTGTTTTACATCTTACACTAACAGCCTAGCTAACGTTGTGATGAACAATGAACCACTCGGCACGTTTTTTATTTGTTTAATTTTTTTTATCAGCTAGCGATTAAGTCGGAAGTTTGCTAACAGCTACCGTTAGCTAGCTAGGAAGTCGCTGTCAGCTGTTTGGACTCGGAAGGTCGTGTTTGTGCTGTGAAGCTAAGAATCGTTTTAACACAACACGCGGAGTAAAAGCTGATGTTTTCGGGTGTAGCTGAAGACTATAAATTTGCGGTCGGACTGTCTTCACTCCCTTGTGACCGCTTGAATGTGGCGCAGCGACGACATCTGCTAGCTTTTAGCCGCAGGATGTCCTTCAGTGTTACATAAGACCGGGGCTCTTCATTGCAAACAACCGCACTTTCATGGTACTGATCTCAGAACCGCCAGCCACACGATGTTACATAACACTGATGTTCTTCGTTGCAGACACACTCACATGTTCGTTCTAGTAGTCAGCACTTGCCCCCAGTGTGTTATTTATAAAGCCCTTATGATGATACTCAATGCTGTGATATAGCGTGAAGCTAGAGGGCAGTCGGTTAATGTTAAGGTCACAACACTGTCTGCCTTTTCTTAAAAATGACGCCATATTACCCTTGAGATTTTATGGCAAACATGTAAAGGCAGCCATGAAACACGTGTCGTCTTGAATCAAACAGAAGAGTGTGTGTTTACGTCGCGTTACCCTTAATAAAAACAACAAATGTACTTGTACAGTGGTTCTTAGGATACTCAACTTTTAAAAAAACATGCTGCACCAGAATAAGCAAACATGGCTCTGCACTGAAAAGGCAAACCAGCTCATCTAGTATGACAGCCTTAGATTGATATCTAAGCCATGATTTGAGCAACACCAGTAATTAATGCACACTATCTAGGTTTACAAGTACATTTGTTATTTGAAGGGCCGGCAGTTTTGCACCCGTTTCACCTGGTTTCTTATCTGTGTGTTCAGCGGTCATGGCCACAGAAACTGAACGTCACATTGTTTCATCATGTGTTTGTTTGTCAGATTGGTTTTGCAATGTGCAAAAACCTAATCAAGAGTTCAGCGTCTGCTCTGTACATTTTCCTCGACATAACAGAGGTGGATGGATGACTGGTGATTAGTGAACTGACAATTGGGTCAAGTGTTACTGTTGCTAAGATGTTTGACTCTGTCCTTCAGACAGTACAGAGGCTTAGTTTAATCTGTTCCAGACTTCTAAGCTTAACACTGACAAGGTTACACAGTTAATAAAGGATGTACCAGTGAGAGTTGGAAAGAACTAAATGAATTAATAGTGTGGAAATTGGGTAAAGCATGGTCTAAAAGTAGTCTTTCCTCGGGCAAACGACCCGTTCCAAGTGCAATTAAAGCGTCTGAGCTGGAAAACCCTGTAAACCAGATGTGTTGGGTTTACACAGAGTATTTCCGCTGCAGAGCATGAGACCAGTCTTTGACCATAATTGTTCATTGCACTTGGCCTGTAGCGCTTCGACTGTGTTATGATGGAAAAACACTCTCCTTGGTCAAAGCTATAATGAGTAACCTTGTAAATAAACACACTGTTCTAAGCAGGTTGTACATTTATCAAACAATACCTGTAGGCAGTGAATGTACAAAGAAACATTATATGTACCAAGGACATATCACCTGCTGTTTGCAAGATTTTAAACCTCTCAATGCCTGAAGTTCTAATTTTCTGCGTGGTTATTTTTGCAGATGTAGTGGTACGGTGGGAGCCATCGTGACCTGCCCCCTGGAGGTGTTGAAGACACGGCTGCAGTCCTCTGGCCTCACCCTCCGGCCTGTCTTCCAGGTCCAGCTGGGCACCTTAAGTGGCACCGGGGTTATCCGACCAGGGACGGTGACACCTGGGCTGCTGCAGGTCCTACGGTAAGGTGCTTGTTTGTGTTGTTGCAAGGCAGTCAGTGCTGCAGCTTGCTGTGTTGGCTGTCCCATGAGACGTCTGTGTTTTCATAAATGCAAACACAGGGACAAAGTGTTCCTTCGTGACAGCTGGAGCACTTTAATGTTCATCATCGCTACCATGTAGGAACTTGCATAATTGTTAGCAGGTGACTTTTCTAGCGTGTTGTTTGTTTTGGGACAAATATCTTAATTTTAAAATGCAAGTCTGTTTTTTGTTTGGGATTGTTGCATAAAGTTCTGTGCAGTTCTTATTATTTAGTCTGTGATAATATAAAAACATTTAATAAAGCCTGTGATTTATATTCTGCTTTGGTAGTCTTAAAATGAAGGGCTGTAATCCTGTCCTACATTTACTGAGGATTAAGTACAGAGCGTCCTGCTCACATTTAATGTCTTAACCCAGCAGTTTGGGCCGACACAAACCATGCTTTTCCATCAGGCCTGATATGGATAAAATACGTTTTTATGGTGTCCGTGAAAGTAGCCCTTTAATGAGTTTGCTTAGGTCGTAGAAGACGAGAAGCCCCAGTGGGCCAACAAAGAACTAGGAAAGGTTTTAACTCTGGTGCTGCATCAGTGTTATATTACACTTAGAGGACTGAGGCCCTAAACTGAACCGGTCTAGACTGGTGTCAGCTGCAGCTATAGGCTGTAAAAGTTGCACATGCCTAAAGACAACTTTCTGTTTTTCAATTTGACAAATATTTCGTTGTTAGTTAAGGTCTTATGCTAGTTTTTCAGCTTAATTTAGTTGATACAAACAGATTTTTCAGAGGTGTTAGAGAGTCGAAAGGCTGTAAATCCTGGAAGAAATTAATAACAAACATAAAAATTGAAACCTCAAGACTGGGTGCTACTATAGACTAGAAAGAGGTTGTTATTGTGTCTTTAAACTCAAAAGAGGTGCTGGGTATTGGGGAGAGAGATGGGCAATACATGAACCCTGCTTGACTGATGAGGTGCGCATTACAGAAACCAGCCCAAACTGCAGTTGTAGCCTCCCTCTTTGCGTGTCCTCTTGCAGAGCAGACTTTCATCTGGAGAATGAATTGGCTTCCCACAAAGCGTTAAATAGCTCTGTGGGGATGTGGCTGACATGACAAACCAAGCAGTACCTCGGTGACTGGGTTCAGTGGGGTGACTGTGGAACTCAAGTGATCAGGCTTGGCGCGGCACTTGGGATGATTGCTTGAGTGAGCTATCACATTCATTCCCCTAATAGAGGCTTGGATAATCCTACACAGGCTTTGGCTCCAACAAATGTAGAGACAGTTTAGCAAGTCTGTTTCATGAAAATGTGTCACTATTTAGTGGTTGACGGCTCTTTGCTTTTATTTCAGATCAATTCTTGAAAAGGAGGGACCAAGATCTCTTTTCCGAGGACTGGGGCCGAACCTTGTTGGTGTTGCGCCTTCAAGGTACAGTGAATTCAGTGTTTACCTTTCTCAGTGTGCATATGGGTTGTCCATCTCCCCATCACCTGTTAGCAGGCAAGCTGACAATAACACACACACTTAAGTGTCAAACAGTAAACAAAGCAGAGGCAAATAAGACCATGAAATAAAGCAGAGTGCCCAGTAGACTGAGTTGTTTTTGTGAACGTCAACCCTTCAGAGTGTATCACACCACAGAGGCTAACCAAAGAAAACAAAAAGGAGGACACTGTGCCTTTGTTTTTCACTGTCAGTGTTTGAAAGCATGAACTCGCTGTTGAAACAGCCACGGAGAAAAACTAGATGACACTGGCTCTATAACTAAAGTTCAATCTGATGTGGGTACACCGTGTGACGCTTCAGTTTCACCTTTGTTCTACTTATAGTGTCAACAAAAAAATCAGTACTTTGCCCCATTTTTTTCATGGCTGATAGTCGTGGGTGTACACGCCACTATATAACCGTAATATAACATTCCTAAATATTGATTGGACTTTCTGTTTACCTGAAAACAGTTATGGGTTACATATAATTTCCCCTGTGGTTAATTAGTACTTGCTGGATTATCCTTTGCTCAGTAGTTCCACTCTCCCTCTGTTCCACTGGCCAACTTGGACAGGCTTAGATTGAAAGCAACTGTGGTGCCCAGTGCTTATTCAGCCCATTCTGGTGCAGTGACAGTCTGTTCCAGAAGCCAAGCAGAGAGAGCCGCACTGGGAAACAGATTGCTCTGGATTCACACTGTCAAAGACTCACATCAGCCCAAATGGACTCATTACATAACTCTAGTTATTATTAAACCACATTTTGAAAGTTATTTCAGCACAGTGTGGTAATCTATGGCTGATTCTGTGTCCTGTTCTGAACGGTTTGTTCTGTGTGTTTCAGAGCCATTTACTTTGCTGCATATTCAAAGTCTAAAGAGATGTTCAATGGACTGTTTGTCCCCAATAGTGGACTGGTGCACATGTCCTCTGCAGGTGTTGCAGGTGAGTCATCTGTTTATTAGCTGATGAACAGCAGTAAAATGTGATAGCTATATTATATCTGAAGAGCCTATGTTTGGCACTCCAGATATTTTTGTTTGCCATGTGGATAATACAACACTATGCCAACATGAACCCTTTTGGAGTTTATAAAATGAACATCATTTCCTTCAGGAAGGTCATAATTTATTTCCTGGCAGGTATATCTGAGTCATATCTGTGTGCTTGTGCTGTAATTTCCTTCACTGTGTTTTTACTACTTCTTCTTTATGAGCTAGATGTAGAGGATAATTATCTTATTGTATGCTAAGAACAAAGCTGAATGTGCTTGTTTTATTCCTTGTTCTCAGCTTTCGTTACCAACTCTCTGATGAACCCCATCTGGATGGTGAAGACCAGAATGCAGCTGGAGAGAAAGTATGTGCTTTAATTTTTTAGCTCTAAACAGACAGGGGTTTTTCTGTTTTTGATCTGTGAGAAATGGTTGTGACTTATTCTCGGATCTTTGGTGTTGGGAAGCTACTCTATATAACGTGACCTTTAAGAGAAACCTTTAAACTGATCCTACCTTTATGGGGCTGTCCTTGGATTCTGCAGTATGTGAGGCTGAGCGTATGACCCAACTCCATAAATACACAGTGTGACGCACTGTCCTGCGTGCAGAAGACAAGTCTATATTTACATGACCAAGTACAGGGCAGTAGTATCATGTGAGGTCACAGGAGGAAGTTTGTTCAGCCAGACTTGAAAGAACAAACCCTTGTCCTGCAGCACAAAATGGTGGATTTATGACTAAGAAGGAAAGATGTGAATAATTTGAAACCACCTTCAGTTACGGTTGGACTAGTTGCTTATTCAACCCAATAAGAAAACACAGGGATGCTTTAAATAGCTTCCTTATGGAGTTGGAAGCTGAGTAAGTCTTTAAAGAATAAACGATAAATTGCTTGTTTCCTTAACATTTACACAATGACTTCAACTGTTTAATGGCGTCTGGTGCCTCGTGATACTGATGAATAAAATGGATCATGAACAGTTGTAACAGGTGCTGGTTTAACCCCCCGTCATGTGATTTTGTCACTCATAAGCCTGACCTTTTGTCACCTTTCAGAGCCAGGGGAGAGAAGAAGATGAATGCACTGCAGTGCGCTCGATACGTTTACAGAATGGAGGGAGTCCGGGGCTTCTACCGCGGCCTGACGGCATCGTATGCTGGTATCTCAGAGACCATGATCTGCTTCCTCATCTACGAGACACTGAAGAAACAGCTCGCTAAGAGCCAGTTCAGCTCACCCAACAATGAAAACGAGAAAGGAGCGTCAGACTTCCTGAGCCTGATGATGGCAGCTGCTTTTTCAAAGGGTTGTGCGTCCTGCATAGCCTACCCACATGGTAAACTCTTGTGTCCATTGTTTGTTTTTTTGCAACTAAACAGCCAAACGTCTGGGAGGATTGTTTTTAAATCGCTTACATTCTCCTTGTGTGTCTCCACAGAGGTCATTCGGACGAGGCTGCGTGAGGAGGGCAGCAAGTACAAGTATTTCTTCCAGACAGGGAGGTTAATAGCAGTGGAGGAAGGCTATGCAGCTTTTTATAGAGGACTCATTCCACAGCTAATCAGGCAAATCCCCAACACAGCCATCGTCCTCTCCACATATGAACTCATTGTCCATCTGCTGGGAGATTCCAAGTGAAGACGTGTTCGAAAGTTGGGATTTTCCTGACAAACAATAAATGCCACATGAAACCCAAGACACACTGGGCAAGAGACTTTTGAAAACGCAGCACATGCATATTTTTGATGTGGTGCTACAGAGACTGTTATGGTGGAACTGAAGCAGGTTGTACTGTCATCCAAAGAGCTAAGCCTATTATTTTATTGAATGCTTGTTAGGAGTTTATTTAAATAATGCAAGCAGTCTTGGTACTCACTGAAACTCCAAAACCTGTGAAAAAGGTCATCTTCTTAGAGGACTAGTTTTAAGTTAACTAAATTATTTTCGTTTTGTTATTTCACGACAGTGTTTGTTTCCTTTTATCAGTGGTAAATGTTCCAGCTCACGTTGCCGGGCAGGTCGACTCGATCAGCAAATGAAGGGATGTATTTCAGAAGCAGTGCTGGCAAAAGCAGTTGTTCTTTCCGTTGTGATGACGGCACGGACTATTTTGAGATTATACTGTAATACTCTGACAAATACAATCTGCTGGATTTGAACTTTTGAGTTACAGAGAAATTTATCATATTTTTCATTAATATATATATAAATACAGGCATATCTGTATGTTTTTCTTTGTGGAAAAAGATGGTCACCTTTTACAATATAATGACAACTTGGATGCGTATTTGACCAGTGGCTCAATAAAATGCATCGAAAAACCACGTCAGCTGTTGTAACACTGAAATAATGGTTCTGTTCTGATATAAATGTGCCTTTTTGTTCCGTAAGCACATGAATAAAGCACGGCAAGGATTAATAACTTACAAACTGGACTATGTGGGAGTAGTTTGCAGGTTCTGGCCAAATATTCTGATGAATTCATGTAATTAGGACACTATACACCAGTCAGCAACAACATTATGACCACTGACAGGTGAAGTGAATAACATTGATCATATTGGTACTATGTGATGTTCTGATGGAAAACCTTGGATTTTAACATCCATGTTGATCAGACTTAGACACACAAATAAACATTGTCCCACAACAAACACACTCCCTCATGTAAATGGAAATCCCAAATGTCACTGGCATTTGCCCACAGGAAAATGCACCCCACCACATGGAAACAACATCAAACCATCAGGAACATGTTGAGGAACATGACAATGGCCCAACATGTTGATTTGACCTCCAAACTTCCTACATCCCATTCTGATCAAGCATCAACAGGATGCAGTGGAACAAGTTTGATTGACAGAGGCCCCACTGCACAAGCCAGAGTACCCAAAGGATCCAGTGCCTGTGTCCTGGTTCCAGACCCCATAGGACACCCTGAGAGGTCCTCTTGTCCATGCCCAATGGTTCAGAGCATTTTTCAGCACATAAGGGGGACCAGCACAATATTAGGCAGGTGGTCATAATGTTATGCCTGATCGGTGTAAGTAGTGATGGCATGTGCACTTGGCCGGAAATACGTTTGGAGAAACTGGAAAAGAGTGTCTTCAGTCGCAGCTTTAGGAATATTTAACATTTTTCAGTGTCAGACAGAAATGTGCTCTCTCTTTTTCACACACTAAACCCGATTCTTTTGTCGGAAGCCCAAGAATGAACCAGAGAAATTTTCACTTTACAGATGTAGAATTTATTTAGGTTGCAGGTAAAGTAAGGCAGCGCTGATCTCAAAATGATGAAGCTCTCGCAGGAACTCCGTCAGAGTGAGCCCCGATTTCCGAGTACAATTCACATTTATCTTCTTGGGCTGGGCCTGTCCTGTACACAGATTGGACGAACACGCCAACCACTGTTCACGTGGATTTACTGAAATGTGCTAAAACAAGTGTGTGTGTGTGTGTTGTCATTAAGACATGCATCTGTTTTGCCACTGTCCTGCAGAACTTTGTTGAACACAAGAACTGCAAGCACATCTAGTCCCTTTTCATTCAGTTTATTCATAACAATGACGAACTGTCCATGGGAACTGGATAAGACAGAAACTGGGAGTGTAGCTATTCCCGTTTCCATAGCAACGAAGATAATCAGTGCAAGCTGTCTGTGACTCCAAGGCCACTTAAGGTTTTGACGAATGATGATCAAACAGAGGAAATAATATAACAAATCCAATCATGGTAGAATCAAGGAATAATATAACAAATAATTAAATAATATAACAGTTTATTTGGAATTTTATAAACCTTAACATTAAAAACATCCAGAGTTTTTTATTTAAGTACAAATAAGACACATTTAATGTATCAGCAGCCACATGTTTCGAGTATAATTGTAAAGGAGCAGCAACTACAGTCTTGAGTTGGTGTGTGATTTTTGGACAGAGCTCTGCTATGTTGTACTGGAACAAAACGCTAACACAAATTCCTCATCGGTGCCTCACACTTCAATGTGTGTCTTTGGCTTTATGCTTTGGGGGGGAGGGGATCTATTGAATCACGTGCAAGAAAAAAGAAAGGAGGAAGAAAAACAGTTCACCACAGAGCAGATTGGTCATCTAAGATGGGAAAAAAATCTCCTCAGGGCGTTTATCTCTTAGTCACTTGGTGTGCGAAACTTCTTGAGCGCAGACATGAGTCAGCAAAAACATCATCTTCCTGTTGAGTTTTTGGCTGATTCATCCACATTGTCCTGTTACTGGTAAGAACAGAGTCATGACCACAGTGTTGCAGCAGCAGCAGTCATGTGGAGCTGGGTGTTCCTCCCACTCTAAAAATGTACACCCGTCTGACCAGTCGGTCTTACGTAGCCCCAATATGTCGTGCTCTGGACACCAGTCATGAGCTTTTTAGAAGAACAAATTGTACGTTCCACTTCTGAAAATCTCTTTTGATGCGGTTTCTGTTCCTCATTGGAAAAGCCTTCGCAGTAACTTTGGCGGGTGGTTGAGTGTTATAATAAGTGACTCCACTCCTCTCAGCAGTGTCGGTTGAGTTTGGAGAGTCTGAAAATGCGGAAAAAACCTGGTGGAGTTGGAGTTGGAAAGACTTCTGGCTGCTCCAAGTCGCACTACATGCTGCCAGCAAGACACACCTGACGCGACTAACGCTGGTTGAGTTGCAATGTGGGTAATATAAGAAAGAAGAACATGTGGGACAGAATGATAATATATCTACATCTTACATAGCAGACAAGACATCCATCCATCCATCCATCATCTATACACCGCTTAATCCTCTGCAGGGTCGTGGGAGGGCTGGAGCCTATCCCAGCCGACTCGGGTGAAGGTGCACACAAAAACAACCGAGCACAAATTTAGTTTTATGTTTGACTCTATGAATTATCCCAGTGAGCAGTGAGACAACACACAACACCAGCAGCCAGAAACTAGCCGACTTAAAAGGAATGTGATGGGATCTGTTATTCTTGGACGCTTCCTGGTATGACAAGCCAACATGTCTGTGGAACAGGTTTTTTTTTATTTATTTATGTTTTCAACTTGTGAGTCTGACGATGTGCTACAACTGCAATGCAAATAAGTCTATCCATCCATCCATCCATCCATCCATCCGTCCATCCATCCATCCATCCATCCATCCATCCATCCATCCATCCATCCATCCATCCATCCATCCATCTTCTACCGGTTATCTGGGGCCAGGTCGCGGAGGCAGCAGTCTACGCAGAGTCTTCCGTCACTCCAGACACTTCCTCCACTTCTTCCAAATAAGTTGTAGGAGTATTTTTTTTAAATGGCTCATTGCAATCACAAATGTTAATCCTCACAAAGGGCTTCTTAACTTCCAAAGTAGTCTGGCATAAATACAGCAGAAGCTACCCAGGTATGCAGTGGGTGTATGCAGGCCTTTGTGACCCTGATTGACAGAAAAAAACACCCAAGCAAAAGCGAAACCTAAACCTGCACAGCTTACAGCTACACTAAGTACAAATATAAATAAATAAATGCAGAATTATTTGCACAAGACACCCATAATGACTGTTGAAGCCTATTATTGGCTTCAGTTGTACCAAACAGATTGTGGATCCCTTGCATCGAGTTAAAATAGAATAGAATTTCTTTGTTTTCACTGCAAATTTGCAATAACATTAGTCGATAGTCTCCCAGTGCATAATAAATAAATACAAAGTGCATCAATAGGTGGCTGGAATGGCCAGTAGGTACCAGATAATTGCCCCATTTTCAAGTTATTTCAGAGTAAAATGAATAGAAAATGTGAGACGCTGGTCATCCCACTTCCTTTATATGCTGAGTCCGCATTAAATCACAGTGAGTGCAGGCAGTCAGACCAGGGGTTCTCTAATTATGTGGCATAGAATTAATCTAAATTATAAGATTTACAGCCATGATCATATGTAAAGGTGTAAATAAAAATAGAAAATAAGGTAATAAATAATGATAAATTGTATTTGTTGGCGCTTTTCTGAGAACTTCGGGACACCTTACAATAAAAGATACATAATAAAAGACAAATAATACAACAGTGAAAATAATAAATGAAATACATGTCAGAAAATTAAACCGGCTAGCCAAGTCTGAATACAAGGGTTTTGAGCTGTGGTTTGAATGTCCAGTGGAGCCAAGCTGATGAAAGTTCCAGAGTCTGGGTGCAGAGCAGCTGAATCCTCTGGCACCAGTAGTGGTCATAGTGTGGCCTTGGAAATGCTCGTTTTCATACATTTTATTTAATTGTAATTTGGGTGAGCAACCCTTTAATTACTTCCGGAGAAGAAATGCATATCCATAAAGTCCCATAGCACAATACCACAAATGAATAGCTTGTAATATTCAAATCAAACAAAACAAAGCACCGGAAATCGGTCCCTGTTTAGCCTAATGATAGCTAAATACAGCAATTGACATTAAAACAGTAAAATGTGTTTCCTTAGCTGCCCGGCTGCCTCTTACCATGTTTTGGTCGCGTTAATAATAAAGTTCTATAAGGAAACAATAAGCACATATCTTACTGTAAGACTGACAAAGACAAATCGCCTTAATAAATAAACAGTAAAACCATGTCCCTGTGTTCATAATCAGCTATATCATATTATTTTCAGAGGCGTAAGTGCATGATCAGAATGACAAGGTAATAGAGAAGAAAACAACATTATCTGAGATTCAGGGTCATTTATAAAACATTCACGGCTCCAGCCTTTGACTCCCAGTCTTCACGAAGCCACTGATCAAAGGCGTCGTCCACTGTGACAAATGTGTTGTGTGGATGTAAGCCACTGTTCAACTGGTGACAGGTTCTCAACCACTGAGTTAATCACACTCTGGTCAGGTGAGGCTTTAAAGGACTTTGATCAGATAGCGTGACCGGCACACAGACACTCCTTTGACCAGCGACTGTTAAAATGCAGCTTTATTCAAGTGAGACGATGCCGCAGACGACAAGAGGAAGATGAGAGCGAAGCTGTTGGCATGATGGAATGTCAGTCAGGGTCACAGTCAGGAGCTCTAATGTCCACAACTCCACCGTTTGTCATCTAAGAACTCGTGTCAGACTGCATGGCATGAAGACAATCTGACACGTGACGCCCCGGATGCCTTTCAACATGATTCTGTTTCCTGGAAAATGTGGGGCAACATTCCACGAGCAGCGTCCACCATCTTGTTAACTCTTTGCACTGCAGATGTGTAAACTGTTCATGACTTGTGATTTCTGCCTGTTATCATTTAAATCAGTGGTTCTCAGCTGGTCCAGCCTCAGGACCCACTATGTCTCTATCAATAACGGTAGCGACCCAAATTTGTGAAGTTTGCTGTTTCTATTAACATATTAAGGTGTATTTGGGTGTCGTCTCAACGCATTTTGATACAACTTAGGAAAAATTTGGCTTATTTTTTTCCTAATTTTGGTTTATTTGGATGCTTTTGCCAAATTTGGGGCATATTTTGGCCCATTTTGACAGACTCTGAGCACATTTTCTTATATTTTTGGGACGTTTTAGCATAAATTTCTCCAATATGCTGGCAGAACCAAATCTAGAGGTTAACAGTGGGCTGCTACTGGTGTCACCACTAAATATCCTGCTGTTGAAAGCAAACTGTGTCATAAGAAACACGTCCTTCAAAATAAAAGACTTTATACCACTACTTTTTTTGGAGGGGGGCATGCTTCTGCGACCCTCTAAAAATGGCTTCGCGACCCACTTTTGGGTCCCGACCCACCAGTTGAGAACCACTGATTTGAATATATAGCATACGTGGTTGTTTCATGATGTCCGCTTTTATTCTCATATGTTGAAACCAATGGATAGAATTTAAATAAAACATTACATGCTGCACTCATACCTTTGCTCAGGATATAAGGTATATACAGTGTTGTGCAAAAGTATTTGCCCCCTACAAGAAATCTTCTAGTTTTGCATATTTCTTACACTTAAATGTTCCAGATCATCAAACTAATATTTATATTTACTGCATACTAGACAGAGATAACACAAAATGCTATTTTTTGGTTTGCTGAAGATTTCTTGAAAACCTATATCACCCCTGTGAAAAAGTAATTGCCCCCCTGAACCTAACAACTGGTTGTTCCACCCTTGGCAGCATAACTGCAGTTAAATTTTTGTTACAGCTTGTGATCAGTCTTTTACATCGCCACGGAGGAATTTTGTCCCACTCTTCTCTGCAGGTTGGTTTTCATGCGGTGACATTAGATGGTTTTCCAGCATGAACTGCCCTTTTAAGGTCTCGCCACAGCATCTCAATTGGATTTAAGGCTGGACTTTGACTCGGCCACTCCAAAACCTTGTTCTCTCTGAGCCACTCAGGCGTGGACTTGATTGTGTGCTTTAGGTCATAGTCATGCTAAATAAATAATATGTGTTGAGCTTTAGGTCCTGAACTGATGGGTGGATATTCTCCAGGAGGATTTTGTGATAGAGAGCAGAATTCATGGCTCCATCAACTATGACAAGTCGTCCAGGTCCTCAAACCATCACACTACCACTGCCATGTTTCACTGTTGGTGTGATGTTCTTCTTGTGGAATGCAGTATTAGCTTTCCATTCACATCCATCACATCATCCCTTAACACTGTTTTTTCTGCAGCTCTTTGCAGACGATCAAAGTTTGCTCCCGTACAGCCCAAAGGAAAAAATGTAAAAACTGTGTTCTCCCCTTGCAGCTCTTCCAGATCAGTCAACAGGATCCAGCACTGTTCTCTTACAGCTCTTCATGTGTAATAACATCATGTTAACCTCTGTGTTTTTCCCTGCCAGTAATGTTTTTTGACTGCAATAACAGAATTGTGGGTAAATATTCCTCCATGCCATACCTGTATATATGTAAATTCATCATGTCATATGTGTGTATATCCACATGTAAACTCACCATATCATAACTGTACTTATCCATACGTAAATTTCACTATGTCATAATGTACATATCCATATGTAGGTCATCATACCTGGTGTATTGTCTGTACTTTTTTTTTTAGCCCTGTTGTACTTTTGTAATTCTTGTAATTTCTGCCTTATCTGAATCCAGATCAATAAAGTTGATCTTATCTTATCTTATCTTGCTAGTCTTATTTTAGCTCATATTTCAGTATCATATTGTATTGTATTGTGTGAGGAAGAAAGCGATGCGGCACACTAATGAGGTAAGTTAAGTCTGTTCATGTGCTTGTACTTTTGCAAGTTTGCGGATCCACGTTATCGTCCTTAACAGCAGGTGGCGAGTTGATTTCGCTTTCTACCTCACTGGAAAATTAATTCGTCATAACCAGAAAACGTTTCTGTTTTCTCGAGAAAACGAGATAATTGTGTCGTTTTCATGACATAATGGATTTCGTTATCGCGTGACAAAGACAAAATTATGTCACTATAATGAGAAAACAGAGCAAAAAATTTAAGTTGAATCATGGCTGTTTAGAGCTTCCATATATATGTTATTGTTTTTTTATTTTTATTTTTATTTTTTTTAACTAAGCACTATATTTTTTGTATTGTCATATTTGTTATTATTCTAAGAAATGTCTGGCAAAAGAATTTCCTTGGGGATTAATTAAGTTTTTTTTATCTTATCATCCTAGTCTTATTTTAACTCATATCTCAGCAATGTATTATACTTATATCTTATTGCTTTATTTTTAATAGGCACAGCATTTCTTGTGCAATGTCATTTTTGATTATTCTGAGAAATGTCTGGTATGTCTTTTTTTATTTTTTTTTTATCTTATCTTTAAATATGTCGTGACCATCAAGGTCATTGTGCAATTAAAAAGCATATATTTTATTATAAGTGTTCTAGTAAAACAAAACACACAGCATTCAGAGATGTTTCTTCTCCTTCTTTGGAGGTTCTTCCATTAGATAAGTTAAATTTATCCCTTTAAACCTCCACAGTGCCCCTGGGCCCTGGGTTGTGTAGCTACGCCCCTGTCAGACCGGTGATCCTCCGTAAAGAGGCGGCTAATGGGTTTAAATGCAGCGCTGCGGCTTCTGGTGACCTCTGTCTGCCGCAGGGAGAAGGGCTCGGCTCCAGACTCAAGCCACTGACGGCATGCAGCCATCCCGACAGCCTCACGGACACCATGTCACCGTGACAGCCGCCGGAACTCGTCGTGAGGCAGCTTCTCTCCACCGGGAATCAACCGTTCATCAGCAGTGCTCCGTCCCGGACGATGTCTTCCAGCCGCGCCCTGACCGTCATCTGCTCACCGCTGCTTAGCCGTTAGCTCGTCCTCCCGCCGCGTTGTTGTTGTTATTAGCGTCCGTTAGCCGAGTCTGTTTTATGGGCACACGAGCTAGCAGCTAATGTCTTTCAGCGGCTGTGAGAACCACCACCGCCGCAACCGCCACCATAACGGGCTCCCTTCGTACCCGGCCGTCTGATGGAAGGACGAGGGGAACGATGCTGAGAATCCTCCAGATCCTCCTGACAGGTAAGCTAATTAGCGTTAGCTTAACTTAGCTAGCTCTAGAGCGGCTAGGTAGCTCAGTTATGCAATGGAATAACCACTTTAGCTTAAGTTAGCACAACTGTAACGGTCACTGAAAGAGCGTTTAAATGTATTTTGCTTGCTTTGAGATGTGTCAGTACAATCTTTGAATTCATTCCGGAGGCTGTAGTTTGTGATGCTGTTCAGAGGTGATTTAATAATTGGTTCAGCCCCATGACTGGAACTAGATGCTTCAAAATAAGTTTCAATCACAAGTAAACAACCTCATAAAGAGGCTGCTCATTGTGGAGCTAATAAACAAGCATTTCAGTTCAAATAGCTGCTATTGCTGGAATTTTAAATGAATTTAAGTCTGTGTTTGCCTCATCATGATTCCATTTTTGTCTTTCAGGGGCTCTGTGGGATGGGGTCACTGCCTTCGGTAAGCCTGGGATTGACATAAAACCAGAGGTGTTGTTGGGATTATGACATATTGAGGGATCATCCTGCAAATCTTTAGATTTTAATCTGATAATCACATTAGTTGGTGAGGCTCGGACTCAAGAGAAACTCAGAGAGAAGACATTAGCAATGTCTTTTGTTCATTGCGTAAAGATCTGAGTTAGTCGTCTCTTCTGTTAAGTTTTTTTGAGTCTCACACAACTACGTTACACCATTTTCAAATTTCAGAGTAAACTGAACATAAAATATGAGTTGACCCTTTTACATAAAGAAAATTAGTGTCAAACTACTATGTGCAGCTATAGATGTGTGTAGAAAGAGCCTGTTTAAAGTTAGCATTTAGTGCAAAATTACAGCTACCCAAAGTTTACAGTTATCATTAATAAATAGAGTTATTGACACCTTATATACATGACGTAGGTGAGTGAGGAACAGAAGCGGTTGAGGTTTGCGATTCAGAATGAATTGTTCCTCATTTAAATGTGTGAGGGAGTTCAAGGGGATTTACATAGCTACATATGTAAAGATGTGCCTTGGAAGTACTTGTTTTCATTAATTTAATAGTAGTGCTTGTGACCAAGCCTTTACATAGTCAATGAGAAGAGACTCAGGTGCTGGTGAGAAGAAAAAAGTTCACCCATGAAGTCCCATAACACAAAACCCCAAATAACTAACAATAATCAGACCTCATGTGTTAATCATGTCACTGACAAAAAGTACTGAACATTTTGTCCACACCGTAATGATAGCTTATCTAACTATAACAACTTACTGTATAATAAAACAATAACGTGTTTTTATTTATAGTATGCTACCTGTTGCCATAGTTTGGTAGTTGCTTTAATGATTAGAGAGAACATGTTTTATAGGCAGTTTTAAGAAGCATCTGTACACTTTGCTGTAGATGTCCAGCTGTGACACTGTCAGATAGGTTAATCCCTGTAATAATGACATGACAGAAAAATATTTCGATTTTCGTCAACAGATCAGGTGTAAAATTGTATCCCAACGTTTTGCTCAACTGTGTCATTAATTTTTGAGGGCATTAACGTGACACAAATACATTCAGAGCTTTTTTTAAATTTAATTTTTACTTTAGTTATAAATAAATTCATACAAAACGATGTAAGCTATTCACACAACATTATGGTCTAAAGCCCTGGACGCCACGCTCCAACAATGCCACTGTTATACACTTACTGCATCCATAGCCTTCTCTGTACTTTGTGCATCAATTTATGATGGGAATGTGACAATTCAAATTATTCGATGAACAAATGCACGTCTTTTAAGTACAGAGGGGGACAGATCTTCTCCCCCCTGCAATCTATGCCAATGTCTCTAAGTAAGTTTTCTCTGATCCACAGGGGCGGTCAGACTAGCAGATGGGGATAACAAGTGTTCGGGCAGAGTCGAGGTTCTCCGCCACGACCAGTGGGGGACTGTGTGCGACCATGCCTGGGACCTCCGGGAGGCCGACGTGGTGTGCCTGGAGCTGGGCTGCGGTTTAGCTGTATCTGCCCTTCACGGCGCAGCGTTCGGTCCAGGCAAAGGGGAAATCTGGCTGCGTCACGTCCAGTGCACTGGACACGAGTCCAGTTTGACCCGATGCGCCGTTGTCCTCGGCAACTCCTACTGCAGCCACGAGAATGACGCAGGCGTGAAATGCTCAGGTGAGACTCCACTCTGGTAAAGCATTTAATTGCACCAAGGAGCGGCGCCAAGTGGTTGACTCAGTAATTTAGATAACAAATTAAAGAAATGCAAATCCATCAGGATGTAGAAGACATGGAGCTGTGAGAGTTGTTTGCTCCAATTAAATAGACACTTGAAGGTAGCACTCTTTGATTTTGAAAGTTTTATAACCTGGACAAGCAGACTGGAATGAACAGATTATCTGGGCAACTGAGAAAAGTAAATTTATTATAATGTAAATGGTAAATATTCTGCACTACATAGCGCCTTTCTACCTTAGTGGTGCTCAAGGCGTTTTACAGTGTGTTTCTTATTCACCCATTCACACACACATTCACACACCAATGGCAACAGAGCTGCCATGCAAGGTGCCTGCCTGCCGTTGGCATGCGGAGGGGCCTGGGATCGAACCACCAACCTTGCAATCAGTGGGCAACCCGTTTTACCACTGGAGCCACAGCCGTCCCGCATACAGTTTTGCATGACTCCTATTCAAAGCACAGGTTGCATGTCAGAGTGATACCTTAAAGAGCACAGTTGATTGGATCATCCATTCTGTATTTAATCTGTCTTTACCTTCAGGTACCCTTCTAACACCCACCCTCACCCTGCTGTCACCTCACACTGTGTTCTCTCCTGGGGAGGCTGTTCGCTTCGGCTGCAGCGCTCTGCTGGGTCACCACCTCAGCGACTTCCACCTGTACAAGCACGGAGTGTCCACGCCGCTGGTCACGCAGCGGGCGGACCAGACTCAGACCAGAGTGGAGCTCACGCTGTCCGACATAGAGACTTTCCACCAGGGCAGCTACAGTTGTCGATACAGGATCAAGGGCGGCTTTCCGTCTCAGCTCCTCAGCTCTCCGCCCAGCAACTCCATCAACATCACTGTGGGTGAGTCATAACTGCTTTTTTTACCCCACATTAACTCTGTTGCACCACTGCGCATTCCCACAGCATGTATGTTTTATTGTGCAAACAGTATCAGGCTGTCAGTGTTAGCGTGCAGTGTTCAAGCTCCACCTCATCCTCGACTAACCGCCCAGAGATGTTCAGATTGATGTGAAAATGCAGATGATTGCCCAGCCCTTCTCATTTCAGTTATTAAATCAGCAAAAATCAAGAGTCAGCATAAATGGCTGAAATGGTCATCTTATTTTAGAACGTTTTGTAATGATTGGTGATCGAACGATAAGTTTTTTTCCAGAGCTGTTACCAGCTGATAACTGCTATTTGGAACGGCATCAAACGCTCTGTATTAACTGCATGTGTTGGCAGAGAGCATTTATGACTATGTGACTTCATTAAGAAGGATTTCTATAACTGAATAGAAATTGGAGTGATGATGTCACTGCGTCATGTGATGCTAGGACTCTATCCTCTGTTTACTGTGAGATAATTGACAGTTTGTCTCCTGCAATTACATCTGCTGTTCTCCTCCGTCTTGTTAATCTTTTACCTTTCTATCACTTTCTCTGCCCACTACGGTCAAAATCTTAAAGCATTATTTGTTATTGTTTTCCAGACGCTGTTTTGGGGTGGTCTGTTGCTACACTCTAGCTTAGCTGCTAGCCATTAGCGTAGCCTTAGCCACTATGAAAGAATCCAGTTTCTTGATTTGTGACAATGGCTGTGCTTCTTCTGTTTTTGCAGGTTGTATCTCTGCTTGGAAGTTGTGTCTGTCAGTGAGACCAGATTGCTAAAGTTGATCTTACTTTAGGAGGATGTTACGGGTACTCCAGATAGCGTTAGGCAAAGGAGAATTATTCAGACAATTTCAGTTTAACGGGTAAACTCGATCTGCTTGTGTAACATAGTGGTGTTTATTAAAACTTCAGCGACATCTGTTGCCTCATCTTTGAAACGCAGCTCTGTTAGGAGGTGCTCTGCTCTGCAAATGTACAAATCTGTCCTTGACTTTCAATGTTGATTGGCTGTTATTTGTGAGGCCGAGCAAATCAGATAGAGCTATGTATGAGACATTGCTTGAGACTACAGATTGACTACAGAGGGAGCATCAGAGCCAAAATAGTACATTTATTTTAATTTACTGCTAAACGCTTAATAAAAATAAAAATATCCCTAATTGGAAAAACACTGAATATCTGCTCTGATAATCAGTTGATCCCTGGTAATGGTGTTTGCATATTAAGATTTAGTCCCAGTTAAAGCTGGATCTTTTGTCTTTGTTTCTTTTATTCTTGAATAACCTTTTTTCCCATCTTTATTTTACTCCTTCGCAGTTGAACTCCTAACTCCCCAACACTGGTACAACACGTCCACTGAGGCCCCGGCTGGTTCCGTCATTAAAGGCCACAGTTTCAACATCACCTGCTCCACCCCTCAGCAGTATCCAGGTGGTTCCTTCCAGCTGCGCCTGATCCGCTCCAACGGCACGGTGCGCCAGTCTCTGCCCGCCCTGACGCCGTCCGTCACCTTCACCTTCCCCAGCGCCCAGAGCTCCAACGAGGGCTACTATTACTGCCTGTACCGGGTCCAGCTGGGCGGACGCACCTTCGTCTCCAGAGAAAGCCAGCCCCTGCCTATAGCCATCAGAGGTGAGGCTGAGAAGGAAACTAAAGTGGTTCTTTTTGTGATTTTATTGTTGTTTTTGCTTGCAATTGTGCTCCTCAAATTACAAATCCCTTAGCAGTAGATTATAATCCCTTCCTGAATCCAACTTACAGATAACTCTTTTCTCTCGCAGACCCAGATCCAGTACTTAGTCCGATGGTGATCAGCTGGCTCGTGTCCGGCCTGACGTTTGTCGTCGCTGTTGTCATTATAATCGTTGTGGCCAAGGTGCTGTGTAACAAGGAGAAGAAGCCGTCTGAACTGGAGCGAGAGACCAGAACCTGTAAGCTCCTTTTTCCATCAGAAACCTTTAAGCTTTAGACATGGATGTCATTTTTTTTATGTGTGTACATATAAATGTGCTTCTGTTTACAGGTGTGGACAACACATATGTTGCCTTATCGATTAACAAGCTATGATGGGTTTTGCAGGCAACAGATACATAAAGATACTGCAGGTCAGTAGTCGTCATGTTTTATTGTTTTGCCGCAATAAATTAATGGAGATATTTTTTCATTTCCATGACTTGTGCTTCTCAATCATCGTTTCTTCTGCCGTGAAACTGACTCGCTTAAAAGTTGCACCGTCTACAAACAGATGCATTTACACTACAATCATCTGACTAGACAGAGGTGATCTCCACTTAATTATAGTAATTAGGTGACCTCTAAAAGCAGTCGGTTGCACTAGTGATGGTTTAGTGGTGTCCTGTTAAAAATGTGTTTTACTTTTGCAATTAGTGTACATCACTTTGTAGAGATCTGCTGTCATTCTGATGTTAGAGTATCTTTTGTGTTGATTCATGTCAAAAAAGCTTAATTAGCAGTGTGCGAGCTACACCGTGTCACTTTCTACACTTTATTGTGGTCTAAAATGACAAATGTGTTTATAAAGCACTTGAATTAGCTATTACTCTATTGCTAAGATTATGAATGATAAGAAAACAGATGAACAGTCGATGCTGCTGCTTGCTTTCAGCACCACAGATGGTTAGTGTTACTCTCCTCTTTTACAGCTGTAGGTATCTTTTCCTGATTTTTGAATTAAAGTGAGTAAAGTTTATGATATTGTGCTGCTGAAATTCCAACATTTTCATAAATTTTGGCCCAGTGGAAATTCTCAGTAAATCTCTGGCGAGTTGGAAATTGAATGTGTGTCCTAGAGTCTTCAAATTTTCAGAGATGTTCAGAAGTCTCTGGTGACTGGAGGGAATTCAGCAAATACTGGCAACCAAGCCTCAGTTTTGTGTTTTAAGACCTTAAGTAGATTTTTGAAAAAATATATCTTTGATACAAAAGATCTATTTGATACATCTCCTGAAAACTTAGGACATACACCAATCAGGCATAATATTATGACCACCTGCCTAATATTGTGTTGGTCCCCTTATGTGATCAAAAATGCTCTGAACCATTGGGCATGGACAAGAGGACCTCTCAGGGTGTCCTATGGGGTCTGGAACCAGGACACAGGCACTGGATCCTTTGGGTACTCTGGCTTGTGCAGTGGGGCCTCTGTCAATCAAACTTGTTCCACTGCATCCTGTTGATGCTTGATCACAATGGAGTGTAGGAAGTTTGGAGGTCAAATCAACATGTTGGGTCATTGTCATGTTCCTCAACATGTTCCTGATTGTTTGATGTCTTTTCCATGTGGTGGGGTGCATTTTTTTGCAGGGGTAGGCCAGTGACATTTGGGATTTCCATTTACATGAGGGAGTGTGTTTGTTGTGGGACAATGTTAATTTGGGTGTCTAAGTCTCATCAACATGGATGTCAAAATCCAAGGTTTTCCATCAGAACACCACATAGTACCAATATGATCAATGTTATTCACTTCACCTGTCAGTGGCCTTAATGTTGTGGCTGATCGGTTTATACTTCAAGAGATATGGACATCCGAAAGTGGCATCTCGTTCAACTTCCAACTGGCGAGAGACTTACTGAAAATTTCCGTTGGGTGAAAAATTATGAAAATGTTGGAATTTCAGCTGAAGAACTGGCAGATGTCAGATTCAGAAGCCAAAGACGATTCCTACAGAGCTTCAACAGATTCTGAGATCGTCAAGCAGCCACTTTTGCTGCATTGACGCTGAATGACCCACATGTATCAATTACTCATTATTAAAAGCTGAATTTTGGGAATTATCCTTAAAGAAAAAGATGCACAAATCTGGAAATGCATGGCACAAATTGCATGTTGTTAATATTTTAGACTTCCAAATATTTCAGAAATCATGTTTTCTAGGGATCTCCTCTGGCTGTTTGCACACTGCTCATAAGATCCACTTTACACTGGTTCTAAAACAAGAAAATGTCCACAGGAGAGCAGATTCATGGAACTTAGGCACCATAATGTTTTACTGAATGGTGTGTTTGTGTTCTTAATTGTGTAATTTTGTGTTTTTCCTTTCAAGCAGAATCTCCAGTGCGTGGACAGTCGGAGGATCCAGTGTGTGTCCTTCATGGATCCAGACGGCAGGAGATGTAACAGAACCGGACAGTTCGGTTGGCCACTGCTGGAAAAGGCTGGAACCAGTTCAGATCAGTCTGGATGAGTCGACACACCACAGACTAAGACTGCATTTCAATATTGTTTCATACCAAACTTCAGGCTAGTGTTACTGCTGGACAACAGCGGATATCGTCGGCTAACTAGCCCCGTATTAAGGTGAGATGTTAGCAAACAGCCACAGACTGACAGACAGTAGGAACTGTTGTTAGTTCAGTCAGTAATGGTCAAAGCTGGACTTCAGATTCACCTGGCTACTGCCAAGACCAGTGGAAAACTGCTACTAAACGCTAAAATGGGGGAACTGTGACATGGATTCCTCAGGTCTCCGTGTATACGCAGTTTAATAACATTGTTTTGTATTTATTAACAGGCAACACTAATAGCAAGCTCCACTAGCTAATTATATACTCGCCCACAGATCAACGATCCTCAAAGGATTCGAGGACATTTTTGTATTTCAAGTCTAACACTGCTATGCATCGTACTTCATTAACAGTATGTACATTAATGCACCAAAGTGTGTAAGTAGAAGCTGTAGTTGATTAAAATGCTGCCCTTGTTGGAGCCTCTGGGTTCGATGAGTTTTGTGTCCAAGACATTTGACAGTCTAATGCATGTACTTACAGCTGGTTTTAAAGCATCAAATCCGACTACATAACAGGAAAAGGCTTTTTAACACAACGCAGAATGTGCTTCATATATTTTTATACACGTAGTCATTTAACATTTTTAAGTGTTCCTGAATAAACTACTTGAAACCTCAGATGTTTACATATACATTCATATTTTTAATTATGAAACAGCGATACAAAAGGAATCACAACAGACCGAGTGGGATATAAAGGTTGGATTATGTAGTACAAAAGTGTGATATAGTGAATTAATTGTACCCAAACTAAGCATGGCAGAACAGCTTGTTTTTTTTTGTTGTTTTTTTCACCCCCAATCTTTGCTCCAAATTCTTAATTTAACACTGATAAACAGTCACAATTATATTCCAATCATTCCCATGAAAACACTGAGGCACTTACATTAAAGCTGGTCATAAATCTGTCTTATATCAGAAAAAGGAAGCACTGTTATAAAGTAAGATTATGTAAACTGCAAGAATTTAGTGAATCTTTACATTAAAAATACACAGTGAATAACAGACACATAGATGCAATTATTACCAAGTATTATACAGAAAAAAGTACATTTTTTGTAATGATAAACAGATCTTGTGATACAGGCTGATTAGAAAACACTCTGCCACAAGTATGGGTGGGTTTTTTTTGGATTCGCTGTTCAATGAGTTTTCAGTACTAAGAAAAAAACAAAAAGTCAGTTAAAATATGGTGGAATTCTGAAACCAGACAGTATTCTGACAAAATGTATGTATGCTGTCCAATTTTGATGTGAAATCACAAACTACATGGGGTAAAAAAAACTAGTGTCACCCCAGTTTTCCCATGCAGACAGACTATGAACTGAAGAGGTTGATATAAATGACTGAAGCTCACTATAATACACTGGATTTTATGTAGTTTATGACGCTCGGTGTGTCAAACATCAGGTCTTGAAATATGAGACATCTTGGTTAGACACCTGTGAAAACTGTGGATCTTTTATGTGCAACGACGCCTTAATATTTGGAGTAAAACCACAACCGCTGAAATTATCAGCTGCTGTCCAGGTAAGAGTAAGAAGGATTTAGTGTTTTTAAAGTGGTGCTGCATTGAAGAAGCAAGCGACTAAACTGCAGCTATGACTTCATACAAATACTGAACAAACCACGTCAGCAATGTCTAAAATAAAGGCCTTAACCGATATACATTCCTCAAATTAAAACGCAAGTACAACAGCTTTTAGCGAGAATTAAAAAAAAAAAAAAATCATTCTAGCACTTTGAGGGATTCATTCGTCTCCATAGTGGAAAAAACTAGGTATAGGAAGACGGCCACGGCCAGGAAGAACACAAACTGAACCCACAGCGGGATGAGACGAGACGACTTTGGAGCCTCCTGATCCGATTTCATGGGGGTCGATTTCAAATAGGAGTTTCTGTAAGTGGACGGCGAGCTGTACGTGTAGGGTCTAGAGTGGAGAAAGAGGAGGAAATAATGGAACAGTCGGTCATTAAGTCTGGATTTACAGCTGGTTGCAACACCTGTAATGTTGGTTAAGCAACACCGGGATGCTAAAATTCACTGCTAGCATTCAAATCCTAACTAAACAGAACTGGAGTGCTGCTCTCTGTGAGCTAATCCATGCAGTCTTAAGAGAAACTAACAGTTCTATGCAGTTAAGGCTCCAGAAAACTTGCACTTCTTGTCATTCTATCGACTAAAGCCTAACTGCTTTATTAAGGTTTCAGATCCTTTATCTAACTAAATGAGGCTGCAAAATAAGAACACTACATCACAAGTAAGAGTCCTGCATTTAAACCACCAAGTACATGAGTGGATGTTATTCTTACTAACAAAAAGGCTTAAAATGTCAATAGTAATGAGGTTTTGTTATTATATATTCCTGAGGCACTGGTGTGTATGTGGCATGTACTGCTGCAGTTTACATTCTACTTATTTTATTTTAAAAAAGCTGTAAAATGATGGTACAGTACAGTGAAAAATACCATATTTACTTCTAAATTGCGACGAAGTACAAGTAAAAACTAACCAAGTTGAAATACTCGAAGAACGGGGGCCACTTAAAATAAAAAATACATTAACTGATAATAAAAAATGAGCTGTGGCCCAAAATACAGCAGCTCTTACAGCTTAGGTTAAAATCTGATCAGCTATTGTTGTAGTTAATCTGATCTAAATACTTCATGTCAATACACCACATTGTAAAAACACACTAACTCATCAATGAAGTCCCTTCCTCTGTATTCTGGTCTGGATCTTGAGTAGCCTGAGTAGGACGTCCTGCAGAGAGGGAGAAAAAGTGCAGATGTGACTGTTATTAATGCTCTAAACTGACTGTAACAATGAATGCTGTTATTAATATGTAGTAACTTACTCGTGTTCATATTGCCTCTCGCTCCACTCTGGTCTTGACCTCATGTACGTCCCACTAGAGAGGTGGGACAAGCAGGAGTTACTAACAAAGACTGACTTGTATTCGCTTATTTCATTAA
The DNA here is from genome assembly GCA_024666655.1 of Dascyllus trimaculatus. Taxonomy (NCBI): domain Eukaryota; kingdom Metazoa; phylum Chordata; class Actinopteri; family Pomacentridae; genus Dascyllus; species Dascyllus trimaculatus. The sequence continues at coordinate 26,656,233 of CM045452.1, forward strand.
CTGAAACAGAAGACCGGATGATGGGAGTTAGTGCTGGAACTTTATATCAGAAGATCAGTGGAGAAAAAGAACTGACCTGTCTCCAGAGGCCTCATGTCTGACCTGTGAAATTGGAAGTACAGAAGTATTAGAACTGCAAATATAAACAATGTACATCACAACTAATGCTGCAGTCTATTTTTTATTTATATGCATGTCACAAGGCAAGGGACGCCTTCCTTATTCAGATTTCGAAATTGGACTTCACCATACACCGATCAGCCACAACATCATGACCACTGACAGGTGAAGAGAATAACATTGATCATATTGGTACTATGTGCTGTTCTGATGGAAAACCTTGGATTTTGACATCCATGTTGATGAGACTTAAACACCTAAATGAACATTGCCTCATGCAGATGGAAATCCAAAATGTCACTGGCCTACCCCTGCAGGAAAATGCACCCCACCACATGGAGAAAACATCCAACAATCAGGAACATGTTGAGGAACATGACAATGGTCCAACATGTTGATTTGACCTCCAAACTTCCTACACCCCATTGTGATCAAGCATCAACAGGATGCAGTGGAACAAGTTGGATTGACAGAGGCCCCACTGCACAAGCCAGAGTACCCAAAGGATCCAGTGCCAACGTCCTGGTTCCAGACCCCATAGGACACCCTGAGAGGTCCTCTTGTCCAATGGTTCAGAGCATTTTGACCACATAAGGGGGACCAACACAATATTAGGCAGGTGGTCATAATGTTATGCCTGATCGGGGTGTAGTAGATACCAGTTGACCAGTTAATTTTCCCACGCTCAATATTATTACAGTAAAGAAACATTATCACTGACACATGGAAGAGCACTTTACTGCCAAGCTTCATGAAACATTTACCTTTACTTTTCTAAGTGCATCTCTCAGCAGTGAAAATGAAACTCTGAGTGTGTCTTTCTGCTTTGGCTGCATTCAAATTAAAGAGGCAGGTATTGCAAAACGGCAGAGCCACACCTGAAGGGAGTGTCGAAAGACATACTTACCGGTGTCCTGTAGACGTACGTGACTTCGTCCTCTGAAAGAAAACACAAATTTCATGTTTAATGTGCACGTTTCCTTCAGATGATTTGCTGCACATTCACAATGATCAAGTGGCCAAACTACGTGCAGCAAGTACCGCTAGAGTATATTTCCCGCCTTTTCTTTAATTAAATATTTAAGTATTTAACTGGATTTATTAGTACAGTTATATACCATCTGGTTTACAGTAAATCACCAGATCAACATCCTCTCTAGTCAGTTTACACAGAATAGCAACGCAGATGTCTTTTAGTTGCTTTGCTGGGTTGATGAAGTATAAAAAAAATACATAAATAAATAATTCAATATATAAGTTAAAAAAATATTTTGTATAGGGAAATGACAATTAAATCAGTGTCTTATACATCAACTTTTATTTTAACCATTTCTACATTTATTTATTTCTTTATTTCTGTGTGAGAGTATGTTAATTAACTACACGGCTGTGAGTGAGGTCAGGAACTTCTATTATTTACTATACTGAACACAAAAAACACAGATATACATACATTAACAGATTAAGAAATACAGGAACAAGTCAGATTATTTCTTTATTTATAGTTGTATTATTTTTCTTCCTCCACACATGCATCCTATTAAGCCTTGTAATGGATCAAACTGTCTGTAACAATATTCTTATAATGTCTAACTGACACTCACTGAGGGGTTTTTCCCACCTTTGAAAAGAAACTAAATGAATCATTTCACTATGACTGCACAATGCCTGGGTAACTTCCAGATAACAGCCCAGATCATTTCTGTTTTCTTAAACAGTGAAACTGAAAGCTCAGGACTCGACCGGAGGACAGCTGTGATGTCGCAAATGATTTACCTGCAGCTGATAAACTGTGAATCTGTGTGAAAGCTCACCTGTGTGAAGTGAAGAATAGCACACGGTGTGACCTACTTTTAGGTCCTGATAGAACGTTTTTCTGTCTCAGGGAAAATATATAATTATATCTAATTAATAAAGTTACTGCTGTTGCTCCGTGCATAAATGCTCTCTTTGGAGACACTCATGTGGATCCATTTACTGTCTAATGGTGCAGGTATTTGATAAATAGGGCTCAAGTGGTAGAGCAAGGTTGGTGGTTCGATCCCCAGTCCCTCCGCATGCCGAAACATCCTTGGGCAAGACACTGAACCTTAAGTTGCTCCCAATGGCAGGCCGGCACCTTGCATGGAAGCTCTGTCACCATTGGTGTGTGAATACGAAAAACTGTACAGCGCTTTGAGTACCAGTAAGGTAGAAAGGCGCTATATAGGTGCAGACCGTTTAAAATAAAGGAAAAGTCCTGAACAGCTGGAAGCAACAAACTAAAGTGTCATTTGATGTGAAGAAAAGTAGGCCCACTCCTAACGCTGACTGATCCACTCTCCATGTTCTCTCAGGGAAAATTATTATTAAAGAATTAAATTATTTAACCAGTGCTGTTTGTGCAAACATGTCCGCCCTTACAGACGTGCTGTCTGATGCAGCAGGTATTTAATAAACCTCAAGGAAATAGTCCTAAACAACTGGAAGCAACACACTTTGGGTATTGTTAACATTTCATGAGGGGAAACCAAACTTAAATTACATTAATTATTGGTGAGTGTCAGGAATCTAGTGTCTGTTTTCATCACACTAAAGTTTTATTATTATGGATATAAATTTTTGTAGCCTAATAGATTTGAAATTCAGAAGAAATAGTCCTAAACACTATTTGAAGCAACACACTTTGACTATTGACGTTTTGTGATTAATTACATGAATTATTGGTGAGTGTCGTTGATCTAGTGTCTGTTTTCATCACAGTAAAGTGTTGTTATTAAGGAGATTTAATTTTGTAGACTAATAGATCTGAAATTTTAGAGCAAAGTGAGAATCATGTGCTGTGTTTGTGGTGCTGACATGTTGAAAATCCCTCTCTAAATCACACCAGTACCGTTGTTTGTGCACTGGTCTATGTTCCATGTCTGAAATGGCCTTAGATAGAACGTGGTGAGACTAAAATATAAAGTCTGAGTCACCTTCTTCTCTGTAGTAGGTTTTGTCAGGTGATGGTTTCGCTCTCTTCCCTTTGGCCATGGCCTCTTTCAGCTTCTTCTCATACAAACTTCTGGTGGAGTCTGTGTTCAAAACAGGGTGACACACGTGATAATGAGCAACAGTAGACAGAAAGACGTTAACTTTATATTACAGCTACAACTCTGTAGTTTAACTCGGGCCCTTGTCAAATTAGCTAACGAGGATTCAAAAACGGGCGCAAACTCAACAGTCCAGTCCAGGTCACTCACCGACCACAGGGCCGTGTTTTATCCCGTATTCATCGAGCAGCTCGCTGATCTCGTCCGCAGATTTGCCGCTTAGAGCCATTTTTAATCGATTTATTCGCCTGAATCCCGGTCTCGTGTTATTTTGTCCTGTTTCGGTTAAGCTTTGGTTTCGTGTGCCAAAAAAAGAAAACAGACACAACTCCTCCCACCGATAAGCACAGAGAGCTTGTTTTGATGCACGGCGTAGCGCGGATGTTCGCAGAAGCGAAACATCGTTGAGAGACGTTAGACCCCGCCCTCGTCTGTCGAGTCAAGTGAATGAAACAAACGCAATCTTTCTTCTTCGTTTGTTTTCTTTTAGTCTGTTGTCTCTACGGTAACCGAGCAGCGCCACCCGCAGGCGGTTACTTTTAATAACATCGATTCCAATGAACAAAACTATGCTAATATAAATAATGCTAACAGTGAGGGAAAACATTTCATTTTTTTAAAAGCAGTAATTCTGCAGTGTAAATATATTCTATTAAAAGAGTACATGTTATTGTTTCAATTGTTTTTCATATTTGATTAGCATTAATTGAAGTCCCTGCTAATATTAATAATGCTAACAGTGTGGGAAAACGTTTCATTTTTTAAAAAGTAGTAATTCTGCAGTGTAAATATATTCTGTTACAAGCAAATATCTGTCAGTGTTAACAACAAAATTTAAGCACACATATACAGATTTCTTCCTCTCAGAGTACATGTTATTGTTTGAATAGTTTTTAAATATTTGATTGGTATTCACTGAAGTCCCTGCTAATATTAATAATGCTAACAGTGGGGGAAAACGTTTCAATTTTTAAAATGTAGTAATTATGTCAAATTACTACTACATAAAGTAAATATTCTGTCATCAAAACAACACATTTTTTGAAAAAAACACATTTTTAAAATTTTTTATTTTATTATTTACATTTTTTCTTATTTTAATTACTTTGAAACATTTTTTACAATTATTATATTTTATTTTATATGTTATTAGCATTCATTAAAGTCCCTGCTAATATTAATAATGCTAACAGTAGGTGAAAACACTTCCATATATTTTTTAAAAATTAAAATTAATTGTAATTTTAATTAAAAATTGTAATTTTGCAGTGTAAATACACTCCATTTAAAGTAAATGTTCTGTCATCAAAACTGTATTCTAAGCACAATGAAAGTACACACTTACTAGAATTTCACCTTCTACATGATAATGTTTAAAATATTTTATAGTTGATTGGCATTAATTAAGGTTATGAATTGTGTCTGTACATGGTTTGTTATTCCTAATTTGCAAACCTTCATAGGTGTGGTCTAATTATAGTGAAAATACTAAATGTAATAATAAATCTGAAGCATAGAAAAATATAACTGATGCATTATTTCCATTCATTATATGTATAAGGAGTGGTTATTTGCATTTTACAGCACCTATTACTGTTAAATACTTGCCATGGCGTATGTAGTAAAGTTAAAGTAAAATTCAATATGTGTCAGGTTTATCACTAATTCTTCATAAACACATCTGTAGCCCTGATTTATTCCAAAACACAACACACCATTATAAGAAAAGGTAGATCTTTATTAAACACACAGTTGCATATTAAAGGTAACAATACATGTGTAGAAGTTTAGACGTCTAGAACTTTACTTTTAATTCTTTACAAATCGGCATCAGTTTTATGTAAGCTTATAAAAAGGACGAGCCCTAGAAGAAGAATATCTCCCTGATCCAGTCGGCTTGGTCTGTGGTCAACCAGAACATCAGCAGCCCCATCACGGTCACCAGAACCAGCTTCAGCATCAGCTTCATCAGGCTGAGGCTCTGCAGGAAGAAAGGACAAGGCAGAGAGGTTAGAAAGGTAAAAACAAACTAGATGAATGTTGAATGAAGACCTGTTAATGCATACTCTGTGTTTTCCTGTGCAGGTCTGTGTGGTGCTCAGGTCTGGGACGCTCTCTGGTAGCGGCTTGTTTGGAGGATCACAAGCTGGTTCCGTTTGCAGGGTGTCTTCAGGTTCCTTTGGTTCCTGGGAACAGATGAAGCAAGTAAATAGTGTATTTCTTCGTGTGTGTGTGCTGTTGCATGTGTGTTTTCTTACGTCGGACGTTTCTGCAGAACTCTGGTTCTCCTCCCTGCCTGAGGAGCTGCTGAGTGAATCTCTGTCGCTGCTGAGAAAAGAAGAAGAAACAGGTTTTGCTTTGCACTGCTCAGGTTTTAGCTGTTCAAGGAAAGTAGGAATCCTGCTCACCTGTCAGTGTCATAGTGAATGACCCGAGACAGGGGATCTGCACAGAACTGAACCTTGATCTGCCTCCCTGAGCAACAAGGACACATTAAAAACCAATGAATTGTTGAAACATTTATTCGGAATCAGTTTCAGAGGCTGTCCTGTCAAAACTCACCTTCTCTTCCATTCTCCTCGTCGCTGTCGTCATAAAACCTATAGAAAGCATTGATCCTCTCCTGCTCCTGCTCCCAGTTCCTCTCCTCCTCCTCGTACTCGTCTTCTCCCAGCGCTCCCTGCTCGGTAGCGTCCGAGGCCTCGATTCCAGTGTTGAAGAAGAAGTCGTCATCGAGGGAGCCCTGGTAAGAGGAGCTCGTCGTTCTGCTGTCCTCTCTTTGTACCACAGAGTAGCTGTTGACGTCAGAAGGCGTTCCTGCCTTGTCTGGGTCTTCTAACAGGTATTCAGACAGAGGGTTGTCAGTTTTCAACACGTCGAAATCCCAACTGAGGTAATCTGCCGGCTCCGCTCTGGTGTTGTGATGGTCATCGGTTCTGCTCCCACCATAAGGCTTGTCGTTTTCAGGATCTTGTAGGCACGCGTTCTCCAAGAGCTCCTCGTCGTTCCTCCTCGGTGGGAACTCATCGTCGCTGGAGTTGTAGGAGTCACTCTCATCTGTGTAATCATCACACCTCGTCACGGCCGCGTTACCCAACTCAGTTTCTTCCTCTCCAGCTGCCACATCCAGACTCATCAACCGATCAGCGTCCATCTCTAAATCTCTGCTGTACAGATACTCGTCTTCCCTCCTATCAGTGTCCTCGGTTATAACTTCCACATCTCTTGCATGTGAACCGCATTCAGATGCACTAATTGGGGCGTCCGACTTACTTTCTTGATTTTTCCCTCCATCTTCCGCGTATTCGCAAGAAGAGAAGTCCGAGGGGTAGTCTGCGAAGCTCTCCCCGGCCTCCTGGTGCTCCTCGCCTGAGAAGTCCTTCATCTTCTCCACACATTCCTCACTGTCAACTTCGGCAATGAGATCCTGCAGATTTTGCAGAGATATGCTCGGAAACTCTGCGCCGGCCTTCGGAGGATCATCCCCGTAAGGATTCTCAACCGAGTCCTGACCGAGAACGTTCTCTTCTTGTTCGATTTTCATGCCCTCCCACTCGGGATCAGACGAGTCGTCTTGCTTTTCTTCTACCTTTTCCTGCTCGTCCTCTTCGACTCCAACACCTTTTATCGTCATCTCACCGTCACCTTCAGGGAGTCTCCCAAAATAGGCCTCTTCCTCCTCTTCCTCCTCTTCCTCCTCCTCCTCCTCCTCCACCTCATCGCTCTCAGCCTCACCTTGCTCCTTGTTTCTAACTTGAGGGTTCTCAGCAGCCTCCGGGGCCAGAGGTTGTCCCTCCTCAAAGCTCCTGTCCTCTTTATCACCATCATGGAGCTCATCGCTGCAGTGAACAGACATCAACAAATCCCCTGGTTCCTCTTCCGTTCCCTCCTCCTCCTCCTCTTCTTCATTATCTTCATCCTCTCCAGAGGCAGAACCCTCCTGTTCAGAATCTCCATCTGAGCTTGTTCTGACCTCCTCGTCGCTTTCATCATCTTCACTTTCAGCCGAGTACAACGCATCTCGAGCTTCCTTGCCAAACAAAACTGCAGTTTCACCAGTTGCTTCCTGGAGCAGAGCCCCGTCTGTCTCTGTTGTTGCGTTTTCCGTCTCGTCTTCCTCACACTTTTCATCCACATTTAAACTCTCAAAGTCCAAATCTCCATCGGATAATGATGGTACTGATGTCTCTGTGAAAAACAAAACAAAACAAAAAAAACACCATCTGAAAAATTATCCTTTTTGTAAACAGACAAAAACAAACAAAACAAATTAAAAAAAACCCACAATAACCAAGATTTGTTTCTTACCTGAAAATGCGTCCGTCAGGAGATCAGCAAAACCTTCCATCTTTCCAAGCAGACAAATCAGTAAGTTATATGTGGAGTGTAACAAGACGAAAATTAATGCATTGCCTTTAGATAATGTCTTCTTTCAAAAAGGAAGAGAGCACGAAGTAGCTCTCGTCTGCTGCTGCTGCTGCTGCAAGACGCTTCCTGTCAAACAGACTGTGCATAAATAAACACTTAAAACTAAAACATTTCAATAGATGCATGACACTAAGAGTGATTGTGATGTAAACCTACCATAAAAGAGGAAGATGTAAGATGATTTCTCAAGCTTTTCTAGTAACACTGCAAAAGTAATATTCCGTGTTTTGTGTCGCTGCAGCAACGTACCTTCGTGAGCTCATGAAATGATGTCAGCTTTGATGTGGTTTTGGTTTCAGACGCACCAAATAAACTCCAGCAGTCGAACACGGAGCTCAAGTTCAAGCCTGAACGACTCGCGTTTACTGGCGTCTTTTAAAACTGATGATAAGTTAGAGTCAGGATAAAGCCATGAGCGAATGTTCTGCTTTGATTCTGTTTGTTTATTCATTAAAATCAATTAAAAGTACAATTTTAAATAAAAGGAGTGTTATGGGTGATGCTGAGCGGCCTACAGCTCGTGGCGAAGGAGGTAGCGGTGGTTGGGCTTCAGGTCAACTTCTACAGGAAAGTGGTCGCTCACTTCAAGAGCCTAAAATCCCATCGAAAGAACAGGATTAATGACATGATGAGTAAAAACCTGGAGAATAGTATTTCTTTGACTGGTTTACCTCTGCTTCAGTGAGGTGGAAGTTCTCTTTAAAGTTGAACGGTTGAGCCGAACCTGGAACTATACCGGAAATAATCTCCCGTCCATGGACAATGATCCTGTTTGGAAACCATACTGTGAGACATGTTGGATCATAACATGTGCAAAATGTGATTTGAGCGGTCGCCGACCTGTCGTAAGCACAGTGCGTCTTCTCCCTGACCGTTGTGTCTTGATCATCTCCGATCAACCAGCGAAATCTGGGGTCGCTCCTCAGGCGAACGGCCTTCCAGCCCTTGATGGTGACGTAGCTGCAGCCGGCGTTCAGGTCCCCCAAGATCATCACATTCTGGTGTGAATGAAAAGGAAGTAAAAAGGGGGAAGTTCAAAACCATGAAAATACTCATAAATCAAATATGGAAGAGAGAAACTAACACGAAACCAAGCTGAGGAAGTCTGACCAAGAGATAAAGAAACAGAAAAAACCTAAGTGATGATGATGATGATGATGATGATGATGATGATGATGATGTGGTTTAACTTACGTCAGTCTTCCACTTCTTGTAAACCCCTTTGAAGACAGTATAGAGCTCATCCATCTCCTTCATGGCAGTTTTGGGGCAGGTGTGTTGTCCTATCAGAGCAAAGTCCTTCACCACTGGAAACAGAAACACTTTAATAATTTAATGAACTTGATCATATTAGCAACTTGATGCTCACAGAAAGGCTAGATTATTTATTGTCTCATGTACATTACTCTGATATTTCAGGCCTCCAAATCCAGTCAAACTGTAATTTCTCTTTTATTCTGTAAAGTTTCTGCAAGAAGTCCTTCTGCTTGATTCACTTTTTCATCTGAGCATGTGTAGTGCTCAGACCTCTAACCTCTGCAAGTTTTATTTCCTTAGCAAAAGCCACATTTATATTGTTTAGCATTGTTTTGTTTCTCTGACTAAATAGACTGAGACAGGATTCAAGGGATAAAACAAAAAATATAGTAAATGTTTGTGGAATTCTAATAAATTTTGTGAATTTTTCTAGTCTTTTCAGGTGAATAAAAGTTGTATGGTTATTCATATTTGCAAGTTTGTAATGTTATTTTGCATTCAACGTGTAAATTCATCTTTTATTTTTGTTAGTTTTATTTAGATTTCAAAAATATAGAAAAAAATGCAAAACAAACTAGAAAAATTCAAAATAAATCTTTGTTCGCAGATCAGTCTTAGGCAAGTTAGGCTTAACAAAAACAAAGACTGACTTATTAAATCCTTAGCCCCGCTCCAACAAGGCTAACCCAAAGTTAGGATCCACATTACCACACTGACAGTCAGTGACACCAGTTGAGAGAAAAAGGGGAAAACTTTGCTCATAATTTGAGTTTTTAAAGGCCACAGAAACTTGTTGTGGACATCTGGTTGAGTGGCCTTTATTTGGCCAAAGAACCTATTCTGAGTTAGCAGCAGCTACTGACCTCAGCTGCACATCTGTACTGACCCACATTTAAAGCTAAAGAAGCTTTCAGTATGGTGTTGCATTAATCATTATTTGTAAAATGTAACACATTACCTTACTTATTTACTCCCTGTAGAAAGTATTTCCTTAAATCTATTTGATTTGTTAAACCTTACATGTAGCCACATACACTGATCAGCCACAACATTCTGACCACTGACAGGTGAAGTGAATAACATTGATCATATTGGTACTATGTGGTGTTCTGATGGAAAACCTTGGATTTTAACATCCATGTTGATGAGACTTAGACACCCAAATAAACATTGTCCCACAACAAACACACTCCCTCATGCTAATGGAAATCACAAATGTCACTGGAGGAAAATGCACCCCACCACATGGAAACAACATCAAACCATCAGGAACATGTTGAGGAACATGACAATGGCCCAACATGTTGATTTGACGTCCAAACTTCCTACACCCCATTGTGATCAAGCATCAACAGGATGCAGTGGAACAAGTTTGATTGACAGAGGCCCCACTGCACAAGCCAGAGTACCCAAAGGATCCAGTGCCAATGTCCTGGTTCCAGACCCCATAGGACACCCTGAGAGGTCCTCTTGTCCATGGCCAATGGTTCAGAGCAGGGGTGTCAAACTCCAGTCCTCGAGGGCCGCTATCCTGCATGTTTTAGATGTTTCCCTCTTCCGACACACCTGATTCAAATAATCAGGACTGTTATCAGGCTTCTGCAGAGCTTGATGATGAGCTGATCATTTGAATCAGGTGTGCTGGAAGAGGGAAACCTCTAAAACATGCAGGATAGTGGCCCTCGAGGACCGGAGTTTGACACCTGTGGTTCAGAGCATTTTTGAGCACATGAGAGGGACCAACACAATATTAGGCAGGTGGTCATAATGTTATGCCTGGTCGGTGCACATCCAACTTCGGGACATTAACTTGCACCGGTGTGATATTTATCTCCTTGTTTAAATCCAGAGATGATCTTTCCATTTGATCTTACATGTCATTGGGGAGTGAAAGCGGATGATGAAAGGCTCTCTGGAGAAAACGTCGGTTTCATTGGTCCCGTCTCCTTCCAGTTTGGGATACTGATAAAGCTCTTTGACCTGCACGACGTTGTTCCTGCAGGTGATGAGAGAGGAGGCGATATGTTGGACGTCATCTTGATTCAACTATACGTTTGATCTGCAGCTCTGGTTACCTGTAAATGTAGACGTACTGCTCCTTGTAGCTCTTCCTGCCCAACCTTTCACTTTCCACGTAAGAATAGGAGTTGTATTTGTCAAATCTGCTCGTGACAACATGAATGAAGCTCAGTGGGTGTTGTTAAATGTGACAGAAGATTCACCAACGTTTGAATATAAAAGCTCGCACCTGTTCAGATCTTTAACCAAAGCTTGTATTACTTCTCCTTTAGAGTCTCGGACCTCCTGAATTAGACACAAGTCACACCGAGAGAGAATCTTGGGAGCAAAAAACATAAAAATGAGATCCATCAGCTGGCTAGTTTTGCTTGACTGTTGCTCCTGTTGTGGTTCTTAAACACAGCAGAGTACCTTTAGCAGAATCCCCATAACCTTCTTGTTGTTTGCCTTTGATTCTCCAAAGCTCTGGACATTAAAAGCGCAGATTTTCAGGGAAGACGTGACGTTTAACGCACACAGACCCGCAACAAGCAGCAGCCCTGCAATCCTCATCTTGCGGACAAGTGTTGCTCTGTGAGAAAAAGAAAAAGAGAGAGTTTGGCAACAACTTTGTCAATTTGTCACGTTGTGAAATGTGTTACAGGAACTTCAAGCCGCAGCCTCTCTTACCTTCAGCGAGCTCGCTGGCGGGTGACTGACCCCAGGCCAGCAAAGATCCATCTCTTCAATGGGCGCCGGGTGTATTTGGGGAACATGCAGGTAAACGGATGTGTGCGGTGGATGTGCTGCGTCAGTGGCCTGCTGAGAATGGAGCTTTATCTGGAACAGTTAAAACCGCTGAATACAATGAACAATGACTCCGTCCAACTCGGCTTTGTCTCTAAGTTTGAGCGCAATCAGACAATGGATGCTGCCGTGCGTCATGGTTATCGGTTTCATGAACATTTGTGTGGAAAATACTACAAACACGTATCAGTGTGTCCATCCAGCAGAGAAATCACAATGCTGACTAAAGGTGACTAAAGGTGTGGCTGTCCATGCAATATAACTCATCTGATATGTGCAGTGGAAATCTGCATTTGTATTTGTGTACATTTTCTGTCATTTTATAGCTTGACACTAAATGAAAACACATCACAACCTCAAGTACTCATTAAAAAAGCACCAGTTTTTCCAAATCAAAGTACTTTATTAATCCCAAGGGAAATTACAACAGTCTGCTGCTCACATCCACACAGACAAGACAAGGATAAAAGATAAGAACAAGGATAAAAGATAAGAACAAGGATAAAAGATAGTACACATAAAAAAAATGCAATAAATAAATAAATAGATTAAACATATAAATCAGTAGGCCAGGAACTTTTTATGCATCTTTTAAGAGGTCAAATGTCACAGAGCACGTGTAGTTTAAATATTCTTGAATATTTCCATTTCCTGCTTCTTTTTTCTTTTTATTTTAATACATTTCAAAGGCAATTACTGTACTTTTCTCTCTGCCAGATCTATTTAGCATCTAAAGTTATCATGCAAATCAAGATTTTTGATAATTAAACGGGTTCTTATCTTAGTATGATGCCTTGTTATCGATTAAACCACCCAGCAGTATGCAAAGTAGTTGAACTTTGCTCTGGCTTAACTTGTTTAATGCACCACCGATACATTTAGTGTTGTAATATAGTTTTACAAATGCATCTCTGACTCTTTATGAACTTCTGTTACATTAGTCATAATCAGGTGATAATATTTTTGTATATTTATTCAAGTAAAATCAGAATCAGAAATACTTTATTTGATTCCTGAGGTTAAAATGCTTAAAAAAATAATGTTCAGTTGAATGAAAGAAGTATTTTCACTCTCTCCACCGACATGCTATACAGATAGCAACTTAAAATGCATGCATGTGCAGTACTAAATAGTTAACATTTTATCTACAGAACTTTTACTGCATGTAGTTACGTCTTTTGAAAGTGTAATAATGCTGAAGGATCACACTAAATCTGCATCTGTGAGCAAAACAATTTGAATTATTGCTTCTTTGTTATGTAGTTAAGTAGTTCAGCCTTATTTATAGTGTATTAAATAGAAAATACACTCGTTTTAGAGATTTGAAAGACAGCAAAGGAGTCATAAAGATACGTACCATAAGGAAGCAGTGTCCGGTTGTTTCACTTGTCTTGAATGGACGTATTTAGGAGCAGCAGATAATCTGAGCCGTTTTGTCCCAATAACAAAATTCTAGTAGTTTCTAATGAGCATATCTCAGAGACGTTGCAGCATCCTGCAATCTGCACAGTCTGCAGCTTCAGTGACGGTTTAACAGCAATGCAGCAGTTGTTAGGCCGGTATAAATTACACACTCCAGTTAGTTCAGTGAATGAAGAGCTCAACTGCTTTAATGAAATAACAATGTGAAAATACTCAATCGCAACTAGAAATACTGCTTTCAAAGTCCTACTTAAGTGAAAGTATAAAAGTCAGATGATGTGTGGAATAATGTAAACACTCTAAGAAAGGCCTGTGTGTTAGCAGTTGTATGAATGTATGTGTAACATCTACTGCGGACACCTTCAGGTTTCTGGGATCCGCAATCTCTTGGGACCTGAAGTCGACTCCCCATGAAGACTCTGTCCGGCAAAAGGCCCAGCAGAGGTTGTACTTCCTGCTCAAGAAGTTTAACCTGCCACAGGAGCTGCTGATCACCTTCTACACCTCCATCATCCAGTCTGTCCTCCGCACCTCCATCACTGTCTGGTTTGGATCGACCACCAAACAGGACAGGCTCAGACCGCAAAGGACAGTCAGGTCTGCAGAGAGGATAACTGGGACCGACCAGGATCAAGAAGCGGGTAGGTGACATCTCTGCAGACCCCTGACACCCAGCACACAAACTTTTTAAACTTCTCCCGTCTGGTAGGCGTTACAGAGCACTGCACGCCGAAACCACCAGACACAGAGACAGTTTCTTTCCTGATGAACTCTCACTAGTCACAGGCACTCAGGAACCACTGAGCAATAACCCACACTTATGCATATTTGAACTACTTGTGCCACACTACCTCCATAACCCTACCACTTTGCACACAATCTGTAAATACTGTAAATACTGCCACTGATGGATGTTTATATTTATATTTATATTGCTTTTATTTTTATTATTTTTTACCTTATTTTTAGTACTGTTATTTTATTTTGTTTTGTCCGTACCGTACAGCGATTGTAAATATACACCGGAGTCAAATTCCTTGTTTGTGTGTACAAACTTGGCCGTTAAAGTTGATCCTGATATTTTAATAGAAATTGTTCAAAGTGTTTGATTCACATGTGTGTTAGCATTTATTTAAATTTTGGAACTGGATGGGGTAACTATGGAATTTAATGTGAAAGACACTTTGATTCATTTCAATCAATGTTCTCATTTAGATTAAAACTTCTTCAAAAAAAAATGGACAACCAATAACATGTTTTTTACTATATGTTCTTATTTTTTGTATTATAAAACCCTCAATGCTCTGCTTTTTTGAGCCACATTGATTCCAAAACTATTCCCCCGCAGCCCTGATGTAGCTCCACCACCACAACACCCAAAACGTGAATGTTCAGTCTTTATTTTAAGATCTTTCTGAGGTTTGTTCAGGTTGAAGAAAATGCATGGCGACATAAACAGAGAGACGCTTCCGATGTGTTTTTTCTTGATGTCTGGTGCAGCGCATCACGCAGGGCGGTCACACGAACAAATCAATCACATAAGATACGTCTTTTTTAATAATCCAGGGTTGTGCTGCGGACTAAATGAGCCGTTTACAGTACAAAAGACACTTCTTATTTTTCTACTGTTGTGAAATTTAGACACACAGCTCACAAACCTTACAAACAAGCACTGTTTTTTGTTTCCTTTACATTGGATGTGTTCACTTGTGTTTGAGCCTTCTGCACACAGACACTCACAACTTTATCTCACTTCACACAAACTCTAGTTCCAAGTCTGAAACCATATTAAATACAGAAATATCAGCAAACTGCATTCTATAAAAATCTCATCTTAAAACAAAAGCAACAACAACTACATATTCCTGAGCGGTGACATTATCATATCGGTCTAAAACAGCCCGAATATAGAGGAGAGGCCATTTCCATGAGATAGTCTTCGATGCGCGTCTCTATGTCGGAGTACAGGTCTTCAACTTGCTCCCTGAAATCGGGGTGCCACAACCACAACATGGCGACTCCCGCTACAGCGAGGAGCAGGAGGAAGATCACCAACAGCTTCCACCAGGAGCCGCACGGCGTCTAAACGGAAGGAAAGGACATGTAGAAGTCGTGTTATGCACAGGCAGAGAGTCGTAATCTTTATTTCTGATGTTGTGTTGCAGCTGCTCAGGTGGTCACTGCAGCAGCAATGAGGCAAAATGCTGCAAATGCATAATGGTGCAGTAAATGATGAGAGGCTGGCTGACAATGTGAGGGCAAATGAGAGCTTTTGAGAACTGCAAGGGCGTTAAGGCTCAAATTCCCCTACTCACACACACACACACACACACACACACACACACACGTTGTTACTCACTGTTCTCCTGCGGCGGTGGCTGAGTTGCCGGAGTTCGTCTCTGCACTGCGACAGCCGGGCCTGGCTGGACTGACACTCCTGCTCCATAGCATGCAGCTCCGACCGCAGCTCCTCACACTGTGCACACACACACACACACACACACACACACACACACACACACCATATGGATCAGAAACACACAGATTACATCAAGCTACATCTCGCAAGAAATACATTTGCAATGCACATCATCTCTGTTCATACAGTGTATTTAAAGCCAGAGGTGCCAAAAGTGCATATTTTTTTCCTGAAGTGAGAACTCGTAAAATAAATTTCATCTTTAACAGATTTCTTACAAATTTTAAAAATGTTTTAGCAACGCAGTTAAATGCAATTTTAAAAAAATACCAAGTGTAAGCTAAGTAGTTTGGGTTCTTTTTGGTCAAAATATAGAATTTGATGTCTCTAAAATGTGCCTGCAAAGCACTTCTTATAATTGGAGTGCATCTTTAACCGTTTTAAGTAACATTTCCTGACGGGGCGTTGTGCATCAGTTTCTGCATCCTTATAAAAATTGTTAATGAGGTGAATATTATTTTTACCTCAGCTGGTGCATTTATTAACATCTGATTTGGGATCCACTTAACTGTAAAGTCACTTGTGTGGCACTTCTGAGTAAAGCTGCTACAGTTTACCGTGATGTCTCCACTTTACCTCCTTCTCCTTGAGCTGGAGTTTCTCCTGAGTGTGACGGAGATGCTCCTCCAGCTGAGAGTCTCTCCTCACAGTCAGTCGAGGCTGTGCTTCCTGTGACGTCAGACTCTCCAGCATCATGAAGTCCTGGCTCTCATCACCGCCATCTAAGAGAAAGCACGTTAAATAAATGAGCCACATGCTGATAATGGCTTCACACTGACACTTAACAAAACACGACTCTAATGTCTTACCTCTAAGGTGCTGGATTTCCTCTGCTAAAGTCTGGTTGTTGTCCTCCAGCAGGGAAATGTTGTACTGTAGCTCCTGCTTTTCTTGCCTTAATGACACCACCTCCTCTCTCAGCTCGTCCTCTCTGGCTCTGGACAGCTGCACAAGACACATTCATGTTTTTTACAGACGTTTACATTCAAACTTCTGACCATGCACGTTGTCACAGTATACTGTACCTCCACTTGGCTGTGCAGTTGTTGCAGCTGTTCATTACTGAGGTATTGATTTTCCCTGAGCTGCCCAGAGCTCAGCTTCAGCTCCTCGTAAAGGCTCTGCCACCTCAGTGCCTCTGCTTTTGCTGTAACTAGCGCTTTCTGTTGGCAAAAATACAACAAACCTTCAACAATCAGCTGCAGTATCGACATTGTATTAAACCTGGCTCCAGGTCACCAAAACCACAGTTAGACATCAGACCTGCAGTGTCTCGGCTTTGCTGAGTGCCTCTGTTTTCTCCTGCGTGGTTTTCTGCAGGGCAACCAAGGCCTTCTCTTCATACACCAGTCTCTGCTTCTCCATCTGCACCACCAGTTTCTTCACTCCATCTTTCGGAAACTTCTGCGGGGACACAACACTGCTGAGTTAGACCTTCAAATGATTATGGGGTGAAATGCAAACCAAAACCACAGAGGAGCACATGCAGTACACACTGTCACTGAATGCAAAGCAGTGTCAGAATACTGTAGAGCAGGGATGGCTGTTTAAGGAACTTTTGATTTGTTTAAAAAAAGATAAATGAAAAACAATCAGGCTGTGTAACTCTAACTAAATGTCAAAATAAAATAATATAAAACACACTCCTTCTATATAACTCCAGTATTCAGTGGTTGCTTGTTTAACTGCTTCTTACCAGAAGACAGACTTGCAGCTGCGCCTCCAGAGTCTTGATCTTGTTTCTCAGCAGATCTTCAGTGCAGCGAGACTGTGTGGGTTAGAGAGGAAATGAATGACTGTCACGCTGTAACCTGCAGATGGAAAATTAATGGTCCATGTACCAAAATATATGACAGCATTTTGTTTCACGGTCTGCAGCCACAGGTGCACAAAGGGAACTTGCAGCATCAGTGCGCTGCAAGAAGTATCACAGTTTCAAGTGCTGCAAAACTACACTGTTATAAATGTGGAAAATAACATAACTTGCCTAATGATAACATACCTCAGTGAGAAACAATGTTCACAGATGAAAAGCCTAAACTTTTTAAACTTAATAAATAAAACTAAATCTAAGCTGTTCAGCACAAGTTAAAAAATATTAAAACAAAAAAGGGAAACACCAGTGTTTCATTCATTACAGTCAGAGTAGCCAAAAGACAGCAAATGAAGATGCATAGCACCTATAACAGCCACTGATTGGCACACCCTTCCTGCGTAAGAAAAGCAGATTGCACTCCTTCTATGCAGTACAGACTACAGCGGAAGCAGGAAGCTCTAAACCACAGAATTCATAGGCCTTCCTGTGGCAACAGCCGTCACACACTGCTGGGTACACGGCTGTGAAAAAGAAATGTTCAGTGTGATATCAACCAGCTTACCAGCAACAACGTGACCTTATGAAAAAATAAATGTATGTTTGATATTTGGAAACTGTAACTGTAAAACACCAGGGGTGTGTTTGATGGATGTAAACAGCCTGTGTACACAGATGGGGAGTCTTACAGTCCATATTTTGTTTGAAGAGTTCACGAGGTTCGTCGTGCTCTCCTGGAGCGCTGCCAGTTTCTTCTTCAAGGCCTCCTCTCTCCACAGGGCTTCCTGATAGAAAACAAATTGCAGATAAGACATAGCTACAACAACACGCTGAGCACACCAAAAGACAGTTGGCATCTTATGTTAAAGTTATTACCTGATATTTCAATAAACTATGGCTAAATAAATTATCAAGTTCCTAAGTAGCATCCAAGCATAATAAAGCACTACTTTAACAGCCGTCAATGAAGACGCAAGGAAGTGTATAAAGACAGACAGACTTCAGCATTAGCCTCCAGTTTAGCACAGAAAAAGCTAAAGTTTGCTAACATTAGCCACAAAGTGCTAGCTGTTGTTCATTCCAAGCCAAGCAGTATTTGCAAAATGTAATGTGCAATGAGTACAAGAAGCGTCATAAAGTTAGCTAAAATTAGCCAACACATGCTAGTTGGTGTTCATATCAATTCAAATAGCTTCAGCACATCTATATGTGTGTATATATATATATATATATATATATATATATATATATATATATATATATATATATATATATATATATATATATATATACATATATATATATATATATACATGTGTGTGTGTATATATATATAAACACAGCAACACAGTGTAATGTTTACACACTAGCAACCACTGTATCCACAAGTGACAATAATGAGAAAATGGTAAATTTGTAAAATGTAATGTAACACTAGAACAACAACTGTCACAAAGAAAGGCAGATTCAGGAGTGTCAGTTACACAGCAAAAAACTAGCTCAAGTCTGCTGACATTAGCTACTGTATGCTAACTGCTGTTCTTTCCAAACCAAGCAGTAATGGTAAACTGTAAAATGTAGTGTTAAAGGAGCAATGAAATCACCAAAGCCTGTCCTTAATGTTAAGTAAGCAGCCATAGCTAAAGTTTGCTTTCTTTAGCCACATTAGCCACCACATGCTAGCCGGTGTTCAGACCAAGTCAAGTAGCTTTAGAATATAAAAACACAGCAACACTGTATAATGTTTTTGCTCACTAACAACCACTCTATCTACAAGGGACATCCAAGACAATGGTAAATTTGCAAAATGTAATGTAACACTAGTATAAGAAATTTCACGAAGACAGACCGACTTTAGTAATGTCAGTTATACAGCAAAATCTGGCTAACCTTTGCTAACCTGAGCTGTTATCAGCCACCACATGCTAGCTGCTGTTTATTCCAAACTAAGCAGTAATGGTAAATTGGGAAATGCAGTCTGACAGTTGTACAACTAAAAAAGAGCAATGAAGTCACCAATGCTTGTTAGTAATGTAAGTTAAACAACCATAACTAAAGCTAGCTAACATTAGCCACCACATGCTAGCTGGTGTTCATACCAAGTCAAGTAGCTTTAGAATATAAAAACACAGCAACACTGAATGAAGTTTTGCTCACTATGAACTATTATATCTACGAATGACATCTGAGATAGAGGTAAATTTGCAAAATGTAATGTAACAATGGTATAGGAAGCCTCACAACGATGATGTTACACAGCAAAATCTAGCTAACCTTTGCTAACATGAGCTATTATTAGCCACTGCATGCTATCTGCTCTTCATACCACGCCAAATAGCTTCATGAATGTATAAATACAGTTCAAGTCTCTAACATTTGCTCAGTTACAGTCAATCTATGTAAAGGTGATGATTCTCATAGTGGTAAATTTTTAAAAAAATAATGTAATACTAGAAGAAGCATCATGAAAATAGACAGACTTCAGGAACGTCAACTTGGCTAACATTAGCCAACATTAGCTTCATCTGCTGCTGGTCATACCAATCTGAGTGGATTGCATTGCTTATTAATTTCTGGTTTTAACTATTACACGAGCAATGTCGAATTTCATCTTTCTCCCGTTACATTTTCTTGCTTTAAATGATTAACAAACACAGCTTAGGATGAGCTTGAATGGGAATTTGTTGTTTTACCTGTAAGTAGTCCGATAATCTCTGAACATCCTAATATGAGAGAGATAAGAGACATATGTTAACACCTTGCAATTTAGATCTTAAAAATCAAATAAATACAAGGATGATATTAGTTTACAAAGCTCAGGAGCAGATTCTGTGATGTGTTTCCCCTCAAAATAACCTGACCCGGCCTACTCCTTAAGCCTGACCTGTGACCTCTGCCTGCTCCTGAGCCTTATAATCTAATATGTACCACAAAAACAACAGCAGTTTGAAACTTACCGATTCCCTGACAGTGACAAAGCCTGACCTGCATGGAGGAAAACATCCTATTAGAAAAATACAAGAACACTAATGATTAAATTAGATTTTCGGGAACTCACTCTGACTGCACTCCGGCCTCTCGCAGTATCTTCTTTTTCTCAGAGGACTTCTGGTGAATCTTTTCAGTTTGGATGAATGTTTTGGTGCTTATCTTTTGAACTATGAGGGAGGAAAAACAGCAATGTAAGTATAAAAAAATCAAGCATAATTTGACAGTTCCTGCTCAAACCCTCATGAGTCTCACCATTAATACTATTATCTTTTTTAAGTGTGCTTTTCATCCGGTGCTGGCTCGATTCCTGTATGACCGGCGTGGAGGTAGATGCTTGCTTCTTTGCCTGACCTTTCTCTTGCTTCATCACTGATATCTGTTCTGACCATAATGAAGCCTGAGAAAATGAGAGGAGAGGAAAGAAGATGTGGGTATTATTCAAAATGACAGAAAATTGAACATGGACCAGGTGATGTAACTGTTCACGGTGTGTTTTACCCATTTGCTGGTGCTTGGACCGTCAGTTGTGCTGCTGTTCGGTGTTAAAATCATCCTCAGATGTCCATTTGCAGTGGTGCTACTCTGCATATTTGTATGCAGCGTCTCAGACTTGCTGCTAAAACTGTAATGTTTAGTGGAAAACCCAAATGAAGAACGGTTTCTCCTTGAAGAAAGGTCCATTGACTCAGAACTGCTCGGCTCTGGGCTCACTGATCTCCTCCTCAGGAACTCCTGCTGCCTCTTTTTCTTCAGTTCTCGCTTTATCAGTGCTGTGTCTAATTCTCTCGTAGGACTCCGACACGAAGTCACATTGTTACGTCCTCGCAGATGCTCACGTTTCTCTGCTCTGAACTCCACCAATTGGTCAAATTCTTTCACTGGGGAGAGCTGTAGTCCACTGAAGGAAAGGACATCCATGGCAGCTCTTCCGGCCTCGAGCCTATAATGACATTGTATCAGGAAACTCATTACTTCTGATGATTAAATACGTAGCATGCACACAGTTGGTTACTGTTGATATCAGCAGCTGAAAAGTACTGTTAAGTATTGCAGGTGCACTGTGATGGCTTACATATGAAGGAACTGTAAACTATCTCAGTATATTAAAGTGTCAAATATCAAGAAAACACTGAAAGAATCTGCAGTGTGACCTCATCTCTGGATGGTGTAAATTTGGATTCCTCAAACACGCCTGACATTTTATTCTCAGGAGTCTTTTACAAGCTTAAACAATGGAAAAACTTGGTGATCTGTAACGCCAGGCTGTGCTCCAAGTTGATGTGTGCACACGATGAAGTGAATACGAAGTCTTAAGAGTATCCTTGACATTTAGTAATGATCTGTGTAGCTGAGCAATGCGTTTTCTGTCCAAACCTTGCAGCTCTAGAAACACTAGTGTAGCACCACAGTTTTCAGTGACAGACTAGGCCCCGGTAACTTTTGACTGGGGTATAAAGTGCAAGACTAATGCAAAATGCTACTTCATAAGCATAAAATTGTGGTAATACTTACCTACTGAGCCATCTCGTTCAGATGGTTGTAGAGTCGTCCATTTTTGTCACTCTTCTGAAATAGTGTCCGGAGTTTTTTTTTGTTGTCTGTCTTTCACATGTAGCTGTTTCTGTTGAGCACAATTCTAACAGGAAGTGAAGGGAACCACAGCGTCATATGTTCCTCTATCTCACCCGCCACTCGCACCAAACTGATGCCATGCACGGGTGGGCCTCAAGATTACAGACAGACCCAGCCAATTCCCCCTGCATGCAGTCTGGAGTAAAACACACCACTTAGGAGAGAGAGAGAGAGAGAGAGCTGTGCAGTGTGTGTGTGTGTGTGGTTGCCTTGTGGAAATTTGAATTGTCTAGAATTAATGGGTTAATGAGGGTCTAAATATCACCTCAGAGCATCAACAGCTTCATCATTTGCTTTAGGTGTGTTATTTACCCCTCTGTGTGTGTGTTTTAATGCTTCATTTGCTCTAGCTGGACTGACAGGTTATCATCATATTTCACTTTTAATTAAAGCTTTGCGCATTTTCAAGATTGATTAACCTAAAATGTTGGAGCTTAGCCTCATGTATCACCACGCACTCCCTCCATTAAGGCTTTAATCGCTTCTATTAATCCAAATTCAGCCTCCGAGCAGTGGAAAATTGTGTGTTTGGATGCAGCGACATCTAGTGGTCGCTGCTTTTTAAAAAAACAACCTCTATGCTCAAGTCTCGCGTTGTTTCAGGAGGACCTCTCGTGCGTCCGCCATCCTTGTGGCTCTTTGCAGAAGGGCACGGAGAGGCCGAAACAGTGGTGCCCGGCGTAGCAAGAACTTGGCACTTCATCCTACAAACATGCTGTCCAGACTCGTCTTTGTCTCAGGTATGCTTTAAACTAGCTTTTAATATTACAACAAGACATACTTTTCTCCTGCGTGACCGAACTGTCAGGCAGGAGGAATTAAAAGTTTAAACTGAATGTGAAGCTGAAGGGTAAAGTGAAGGCCGCACATTGAATGAGACATGCTAATGCTAGCTGGCTTAAGCTAGTATGTCTACGAGCTGTGTATCAACTCTGAAACTGTATGTTATTTATTGCATGTATATGTTTATCAGCTGTAATTGGGAATGGGCTTGAATGGTTTTGCTGTTTCTGTAGTTTAAGCAGACATCACTACTGTTTGGTTACAGCTAACGGAAGCTAACAGCTAATAGCTGACGTTAGCCCTACACGTTTGCAAATGTCACCTTATTGACAGCTAGCATTGGTTCATTTTCTACTTTTGTCGTATGTTATACTACACAATATGTTATACTGCGCAATATACCTGCACCTAAAACGCGTTTTTATTGCTCTGCCCTAAAAAGCAGTCCATATGAAACCCACCACATTGCTGCCAGACATCGAACTATATTGCAGTAGTAGCATAGCTGCATCTCTCATCACTTTTGTCGTTGAAAGTCATATGCACTCACTTGTTTTTCCAGACACACTTTGTCAAAACCTTTGCAGCCTAATACATCAGTGGTGCAGTTAGTGCTGCCCTCGTCAAGGTTATAGTGTTCATCTTTTCACTGGTTGGGAGAAGTTTTTAATAATCAAGAAATCAACAAGTAAATTTAGCATAAATGAAAGCAAGCCTTGCACTTAAACACATGTGTGTTTTCTGTTATTTGCAGGCAGTGCCCTGAAAGGCAGTGGCCCCATTGGAGCTGGGTATGTGTCTCTAACATTGTTTTCCTTTTCCACTTTTGATAAAAACATGATGGTCGTAAAGAATATGAATTCAGTGACGTGTCCTTTTCAGTACTAGTAATATTTTTGTCCCCTACAGTCTGGTCCATGTGTCTCGCTCCCTGCACACATCATCCCAGAGTCAGGCCCCAGTGCCCGCTCTGCCAGAGAAGGGAGGCAAAGTTCGCCATGGCATCATCCCAGAGGAGCTGTTTCAGCTTCTGTACCCCAAAACTGGTGTCACAGGTCGGTAGTCGAGACAACACTTTAAGTTTCTTTTCTGTTACAAAAATAAAGTCTTGTGAGCGAAACACAGTGTCCGCAGAGGAGTACAAATGCTTTTGCTCTGTGTTTAAGGACCACACACACAATAATAGTTTGTTCAATAATAAGCTGTAGCCGCATCATTGCCTTACCAAAAGAAATTACTAATATAAGGCAAACTCTGGCTTTTCTTTCTTAATAGGACCCTACATGCTGGGTACTGGCCTCCTCGTCTACATGCTTTCCAAGGAAATCTATGTCATCAACCACGAGACATTCGCTGCCGCCTCCATAGGTGCCGTCGTCATCTATGGTGTCAAGAAATTTGGTCCAAGTGTCGCAGCTTTCGCTGACAAACTGAGTGATGTAAGCTGGCAACCACACAGATTTGTGTTTTTATATTTTTTTCTAGCTAATAATAGGATTCTTGAAAAGATTTCCTAGATTATGTGATATGAAGAGGATTTTTGATTAACTGTCAGGCTTTCAGATCAAAGATAATAGGTCATCTGTTGTGTGTACAACCTTTTCAAGCACCGCCGTAATCCTGCCATGTTTTTTTTCTTTGTTTTTCCCAGGACAAAGTAGCCAAGGCTCAGGAGGTGAAGGACCTCGCCATGACCAGCCTGGCTCGGGCTATTGAGGATGAGAAGAAGGAACAGTGGAGAGCAGAGGGAAGATCAATGCTCTTTGACGCCAAGAGGGTAAGCAACACTAACCTTTACATTTGTATCTCCCAATGTCTTCAGTACTCATAATTCACTGCCACCTACATATTTACCCTTGAAGACTCACTGACAGCTGCTGCTTTTACATCCAGTTGAATGGGGAATAAGTAATCTTTGACATTTGTCAACCTCTACTGGCAACAAGTAGAAATTGCAACAACATAGCTGAGTGGGGAAATAAATCTGCCAGGACTGCTGTGGATTAGGGGAGTTCAGATACTGACAGCAAACCAAATAAATAGGTTTGGAAAATAGGAGTTTGTAAATACTAAAAAGAAGGTCATGTGAATAAACGGTGATCTATACAGTTACTGTAAAAGTAATAAGTGTAGAGTCAGGGCACTGTTATTTATGAAGCATGTTTAAAACAACAGCCGTACTTTCCAGTCAAGAAATAAGACTGGCATTGTGAATTTACCAACAAGTTTACATGTTAAAGTCAAGACCCTGCAGTGTGATTTATGATGTCAATTTACCTAAGTATATCAAAAAAATATGAATAAAACTGTTTGGTTAGAAAATAAAAAAAATAAAATTTGCCTTACTGAATTAAATAAGGTTAAGAACCTACAGTATTATTAATTGTGGGGATTTACGTAACTAAGTTAAAAATTAAGCCGTACAAAACTGTACATGGAAAAATCTATAAATCCGAAGTTTTTCTGCAGTACACATTTCTGAACCACAGCTCCAGCTTCATAAATTAACGTGTGCTCCGTTTAGATATCAGCAGTCTGTTTACAGATATATACACCACTGTGCAAATGTTTTAGGCACCAAAAGCAAAGTGAAAAAGACATCAAACGTAATGCCATGAATAATTTTTATTAATCAGTTAGATTAATATGAGGCGCAGTAAACATGAAAGAAATAAGTCAGATGTTTTTGGTGTGACTAAGCTGTTCCTTTAAAGTTGTTCTCCTAGTTATGTTATGTGATCAAAGACTGACTGTATGATCTGAAGATCAGGGCTCTTTGGGGGCTATACAAGACTCCCTTGTTCTTAAAGACGGTTCCTTCTGAATCTAGCTGTAAGTTTGAGGTTTTTATACTGCTGCAGAATTAATCAGATGACTGATCAGATGCCTCCTTATGCACTAAAGTCCCCTAAAGCTTTGCACAGTACTGCAAGCCTGAATTCTGGCCGCACATACCTGATTTTTGTAGATTATTTATTTTTTTATTTTTTATGTTTTTAAAAGAGTTGTTATTTAATGTTTGGAGCTGTCTCACTAGCAACTTAAGTCAGCTTTTAAACTGTCATCCTGACTAAAATTGCGACACTATGTTAAGAGCAGGTATATTATATATAGGATATTCGACTTCATTTTGGATGAGATAAAACGGTTACAAAGGCTTGCATTGACTTCTCTGTTCGTCTCAGAACAACGTGGCCATGCTGTTGGAGACCAACTACAGAGAGAGGCTACACACGGTGACCAATGAGGTGAAGAGGCGCTTGGACTATCAGATCGCCCTGCAGAACCTCCACCGTCAGATGGAGAAGGAGCACATGGTCAACTGGGTGGAGAAGAGCGTCATCGGCAGCATCACTCCTCAGCAGGTCAGTCCTTTCTTCTTTCTTCTTCTTTTTTTTTTTTTTTTATCAGAAGCTTCCAGACAAGTGATGATGCTCAGCTTTGGTGTTTGTTGTGGCAGGAAGTATTTTAGTGTCCCAGTTAGATTAGCATCTTGTTTTGATGATCAAGCAGCTGAAGTGTTGGGGCTGCTGTATAGCTCACTGAGTTTAGGCGTTACTATGTGGATGCAGGTCACCAGCAGTGGTCGTGAGTTTGAGTCTGGCTGCATGTCTCTCTCCTCTTTACCCTCTTTCACTCTGTCTATTAATAAAACTTGAAAAATCTCCCCCACAATATACATATATATATATAAAAAGCAGCTGTAGTGGTGTCTGCATCCTATATTTGCCTGAGTATAAGATGATTGATTGAAACATAACCCACTGCGATCTGTTGTACTTCTAATCTACTTTTTGAAGATGCACAACATTTTCAAATACATCCTGATGATTTTTAATCATCTTTGAGGCTTATTTTTTTTGTTGAAGTGAAACATGAAATAATACCATTAATGCATAACATTAGACCCACATGTTGTTGCTTCTCTGAGTCACATATTGGCTGTTATGTCAGGCTCTCTGAAGAAAAGATTAAGATTAAGATTAGATTTTCTACAATAGTTTGCATTTTTCAGACTGGCTTTTGAGCTCCTTATTATCTGTGACAGAGATAATTGGCTGGCTACGTGACAGATAATCCAATCGACTGTCCATTTTTGCCATAAAGAAATCGGTATATATGTTGGATTTATTTTCTCTCATTCGAAATATTACATAAGAGTACAGAAGCTCCTAGTAAATAGTAAGTAAACATTATAAGAGTTACTGCACACTATGAAAGACCTTAAAGATAGCATGGCATGCAACAGTCAGGCCACAAACAACTGGTAATGCAGCACACTCTGTAGAAGACTGTGTTGTACTCTGTGAATTCAAAAGAATGTAATTTCCTGGTCTTCAATACAATGCAACCCTACAAATTTTCAAACATTATTTTGGGGGTGACCCCGTGGTAGAGTGCATTATTCCTCTGCTGTATTTCTCCACATTTCTGTGATATTTCTATCATATTTTTAACTTTTAAATGAAAAAGACACAAAATTCATAAGCAAATCTGTAAATGTGATTTCTTACAAAAGGTATTTTATTTGGTTTTCTTTGATTGTGTATTTTCTGATTTGAAATGTAAAATAAAATTCCGTTTGTAGACTGTAATGTATTTCATTCAAGCAAGTCTTGAGCATTTCAGACCTTTGGATTTCATCAAATAGAAATAGAACATAAGATTAAAAAAATCCTTTGATTCCAATTACTGATTACAAAATAAGTTGGTGACATATTGTTTGCTAATCGACTAGCAGGTCTGCTAACCTGACACTTGAAGCCCTGTTCTTACTATCTTGTATGATTCTGAGTTTCATATCTGTGTTTTTGTTGTTGTTTTTCAGGAGAAAGAGAGCATCGCTAAATGCATCACAGACCTGAAGGCGCTGGCTAAGGCCACTCAGGCCAAAGCTA
The DNA here is from genome assembly GCA_024666655.1 of Dascyllus trimaculatus. Taxonomy (NCBI): domain Eukaryota; kingdom Metazoa; phylum Chordata; class Actinopteri; family Pomacentridae; genus Dascyllus; species Dascyllus trimaculatus. The sequence goes on from CM045452.1 coordinate 26,683,935, forward strand.
CAGCCTAAACTGCCATGGCTTCAGAGACGGCTGCTCTAATCCCCAACTCATTGCCCCAAGACGAGACGCCGCTTTTCTTTTCATAGTAAACTATTCCCTCTTAAGGATTGTCTCTGTTAATACTATGGGTGTGTACAGTATTTACACGTCAGCAGATGAAATAAATGGTTCTCTTATTCAACTTCAACTGGTCCTTGAATTTTTCCACTTCAAGCAATGTTCTTTTCTTTCTGTCCGCATTATGTCAGTATTTTATAGTCATCTCAGAATGCGATTTAGGTAGATAATTACACCAGTAGAGCCTTTTTTCGGGGACTTAAGACCTTTGATCGCCTTGAAGGAGGAACAGAAGCATTTCTAAACCTTTGGACTCATAATGAGCCACTGATTTGCTGCCCTTCACCAGGCCCACCCTCTGGATCCGTCACATCGTTGCACTTTGATCCTGGTGCTTTTAAGCGGAAGTCGAGGAAATTTTTACGGTAAGCCGAGTGAAGAACAGATACTTTCTGCTGGTGGAGGTGTTGGGACTAAATCCTTTCGAATAAAGAGAACAATGACACCGGAGCTGAGCTGACGCTGAGAGGTAACAACTAGAGCTGAAATTATTGTAAAATCATGTGATTAAAGGTTATAACTGCGGGAGATTAAATAAATCTTTACTGGTGGCAGCGCTGCATCGTGTTCTGAGATATAAATGTGTTTGCTCTTGCAGAAAGTGGGTTGTTGTTGCCAGGAAAGCTCATCTTATGTCCTACATTGAATCCAGGAGGTACGTGATGGGTGAAAGCTCAACACTTGATCTAAAATAAACTGTGGTGATGTTGTGTGTGCTCAGAGCTGGTGCAGGTGTTTGTGTTTTAGATTTATGTCTCAGCCAATCGATGCATAAGGCAGGACCTGCTGCTAAAGCAATACATTCATACCGATCCACCAATTGCACTGCTCTGTACAGTCACAAGGAAAAGTCCTAAAGATAGTTTAATAATCATTGAAAGCTTTTGTTAAACATTGAATTTATTACAGTTCTGGTAACTGATTAACCGGGAAGTGCCTTCGTTTTGCTCTGTTATTGCCTCTGCTTGCCTTTAAATTCAGCTCTATGATGATGAGAAGGTTACTAATGATAAAAATGTTTTAGCAGCAACACAAGGAGGAAATAGATTTTAGTAATATGACCCATATAGAAAAATCTTAGAACTAATTGTCACACCAGACAATGAAAAACTGTATCAGTATCTAAGGATATGATTCATTTTATTATTGTTATATATTCAGAGCCTGCACATATCCAAACAGGACTTTTGTGCATTAAGTGTAGATTGAATTCACACAGCTATCTGTTGTTGTTGGTTACCATCTGTTGTTGCGTTGGGCAACGTGTTGTGTCACTTTGTCAGCATCAGAGACGTCATCTTTTCCAGGTTGGAGCGACTTCAAAGTGATTCCTACCAGTCTGAAGAAACCCACGGCTGATGATGTTCGGGAACAACGGCCCTTTCTCCTATTCCCCAAGGTCAGTAAAAGTAGTTTTTTAAAATTGAAAATATGACACGTGCAAACAAACAAGGCACATTTTAATGTCTTATTAGTTACAAAACTTCTGATTAATGGGCAGGAGGTAAAATAAAAGTACAAAGAAAGCAACAAAACAAAACAAGCCAACCCAGATTAACATATCTAGTAATGAAAACAACTTAACAGCTTTGTTGTCTTTGATAAGTTTCAGTGATTAAGAGTCTTAATTCATTCTTTAGTGTTTTTTTAGTCTTAAAATATCTACATTTAATTATGAAAGTCTTCCCCACATGTCCCTAAAACTGTAATTTCACTGTCAAGATTCAAGAGTTTTCATCTGTCACGTGCTCATTCAGCAAAGTGACTGTTCAGAAGGCTGTGCAATAACAATAAGCAATAGAAAATTAGAACATAAGTCAATGTCATCGTAAACTCAGCTTCACTAGTCATTGCTCATTTGCTTTGCGATCTGAGGACTAATTTTCCATCTTTACGACGCCTGACACAACTGTTCACACCCTTTCGCGATAAAGCGCAACTGGGATGTAGTCACTCTGCAGCTGATTTGAGTCATGGACTGTGGATAGCTTATCTTCAGGCCACCGCACTTAAAACTATGATGGTTTTATTGATGTGTTTGGTGCCCAAGCTGTTGACGCATGTACTCCGATTGCCCTGTTTGATGAGTTACCTTTTGTTATTATTCTTCAGGGGTTTCTCACAGGAGGACTTCAACCTGCAGAGACGTACTTTCCAACAAGATGACCACAAGCCTGCTCCACTGCAGAGAAACGACATGTCCAGACCCAGTGGAAGATCCATATACAGTATGTTAACAACTGCTTACACCAATCAGACATAACATTATGACCACTTGCCTAATATTGTGTTGGTCCCACTTATGTGGACAAGAGGACCTCTCTGGGTGTCCTATGGGGTCTGGAACCAGGATGTTGGCACTGGATCCTTTGGGTACTCTGTCTTGTGCAGTGGGGCCTCTGTCAATCAAACTTGTTCCACTGCATCCTGTTGATGCTTGATCAGAATGGGGTGTAGGAAGTTTGGAGGTCAAATCAACATGTTGGGCCATTGTCATGTTCCTCAACATGTTCCTGATGGTTTGATGTTGTTTCCATGTGGTGGGGTGCATTTTCCTCCAGTGACATTTGGGATTTCCATCTGCATGAGGGAGTGTGTTTGTTGTAGGACAATGTTTATCTGGGTGTCTAAGTCTCATCAACACGGATGTTAAGATCCAAGGTTTTCCATCAGAACAGCACATAGTACCAATATGATCAATGTTATTCACTTCACCTGTTAGTGGTCATAATGTTGTGGCCTATTGGTGTATATGCTCAATATTGTGCGAACAAAATGTGTTTACAACTGTTCTTTACATCAGTGCAGAGAAAAGAGTACTCAGAGAAGCTGAACAGACAATCCGACAATGTTCAAGTCAGAGTGGAGGTAAATCTACACCGGCATGGAGACGTATGCATTACTAACCGCACACCCTTTAGCTCTCTTCACCTGTAACCCTCATTTCTGGCTCCACAGCATCTGTTCACCTGCGAGCTGGATGGCAAAGACGTGAGCACGATAGACGACTGCGTGGCCAAGCTCAAGAGGCTGGATGCCAAAGGTCGCCTGTGGCCTCAAGACATGATCATGGAGGTTCAGGGGGGATATCTCATACTCAGTGACATCGAAACCAAGGTTGGTAGAATGATTCACCTGCAAATTTGAGACTAGACGCTGCATTCTTTAGATAACACTACACTGTAAGGGCAAAAAGTTTGTGAATATTATTCCCAAATGTGAATGTTCCGCAGCTGTCGTCTTGACTTTCAGTTCAACGTGTTGGATGGGGTTGAGGCGAAGCTTTGATCAAGTTCTTCAAAATCAAACTTAGAGAATCATTTGTCTGTTGTCTTGTAAAAACTGGAAGGATCTTGTCACAAAGTTGGAAACACACCACTGATTAAAAACTGAGAAGAAGAGCCAAAAGTATACACTATAAAACAAAATTACATAACTGTTTTAACTGAAATTTAACATAAGAGATACTTGAGAGGTGAAGTTATAGGCAGTCTAGATGATGGGTGAGAACATATGCTATTATACTTATTTCAATCTTTGTACTTGCCGTTTTCCCCAACCTTCATCAAGATGGAGACGAGCATTAAGCCCCTGACATTATAAAGTATTAGAAAGATGTCTCCGCTTTAGTCTGTGTGCAAATTGTGTATTCTCTTGCATTAACTTGTGTTTGGTCGATCTGTATCCTACAGTCGGAGCTGGAATCGATGTCTTTGAATTCCATCGTACAAACCAAAGCCGTGCTGGACAGCTGCGCCTACAACTCTGTGCTGACACTGACTGTGCAGGATCGCAACAAACGCAGCCGCCAGGTCTTCATGTTCCAGTGTGAGGAAACTGGGGTGAGTCACATTTCCCAAGAACCACCACTGATCTCTTGAGCTTTACTTGGACCTCCTGAAAGCCTCCTGAGAAGGAAGGATGCATCATAACAGCATGGATGTAGGCAGGTGATTAAAAGCAGGTCTGTTTTAACAGGCAGACATCATTAAGAGTGACCTGGATAAAGTAACCCAAAGAGGAGGAAGTGTTGAAGTGGAGCCACGCAAAGACCAGTATGACATCAGGTGCAGTGTTAAAACGCATTCAAGAACAGAGACAAAAATACATTCATAGGGAAGCAGACAAATGTAGAAATCTGTCAATGTTTTCAGGAGTCATCTTGAGAATATCATCAGTCAACATACTCCAGGAAGTTTCCGGAACCCTGGTCCACGTCTTGTTCAGCAAGAGAGGGCCCCGACGCCACCGAACCATCCGCCACCGGACCATCCGCCACCACAGTGGGGCAGCAGGGAGCCAGGTACAGTGCCTATAATGTTTTTATTTTTATAAGACTACATCATGTTAAATTGAAAAGTTAAAGTAATTACAGTTAACGAAAAATATGAAACAGAAAATGATTGATGAGTAAAGTGCATTAATAGTTTTTAGTAGATGCACCTTTGGCCACAATTACAGCGTTGAGCCTGTGTGGATAGCTTTCATCAGCCCTGCACATCTGGATACTGCAATCTTACCCCATTTTTCTTTGCAAAACCGCTCAAGCTCTGTCAAACTGCATGGCGATCGTGAGTGAACAGCTCTTTTCAAGTCCAGCCGCAAATTCTCAATTGGATTGAGTCTCAGAAAAACTCCAGAATATTCATCTTGCTGACTTTAAAACTACTTCTGTGTAGTTTTGGCTGATGTCTCACTGGAAAACAAATCTTCGAAGTCGCAGTTCTTTTCCAAATCGGGTTGTCCTCCAGAATTTCACTATACTTAGTCAAGTGAGGACCCTTAGACAAGATCCTTAATGCCTCCCCGCCTACCTACCTTTGTACGTCGCCTTGGATAAAAGCATGAAATTGTAGAACTGTATCTTTATAAGCCTGCTGCTGAGAAGCATCCCCACATCATGATGCTGCCACCACCATGCTTTATGGTGGGGCTTGTTTGTAATGATGTGAAGTGTTCGGTGTTCTCCAAATATAGCGTCTACTCTGACGGACAAAAAGCCAGATTTTCATCTCATCAGAGCAAAGAACCCTCTTTACAGATGGCTTCAGAATCTCCCACATGCCTTCCGGTGAAGCCTAATCTATATTTAATATGACCTTTGTTAACAGTAGCTTTCTCTTTTCCACTCTCCCATAAAGCGTTTACTGTTTAAGAACAGGCAAGTCTCTCCCATCTCATCCGCTGAAGCTCGTAACTCCTCCAGAAGAGTCATAAGTGTCTTGGTGGCCTCACTCAATAGTCTCTTTCTTACACAGTCAATCCATTTTTGCGGACGGCCTGCTCAAGGGAGATTTCTTTTTTTAAATATAATAATAGATTTACCTGTACTCCAAAGGATATTCAGTGAATTATCTTACCTATCCCCTAACTTATGGTTTTCAGCAATCTTTTAACAGAGCTGCTTGGAGTGTTTGTTTGTCTTAATGGTGTAGTTATAACCAGGAGTGTCTGGACTTTCCACATACAGCTCTTTTTCACTAATAGTGTGACTTCTAGCATTAATTGTCTGTACTTGTGTCGCTTTAGAAGTGATGAATATTCATGTAACCACCTATTTTACATTTTATATTTCTGATTAACTGACATCACCATGTAATCTGTTTTTACTCTGACATGAAAGAGTCTTGATTTGTAAACTGTGTCAACATCCTCTTCAATTATTGTCCTCTTTTCTTTATTTCCCATCAGTTAGTAGGGCTCTACCTCGGGTCCACGTCCCACAAGAACAAACATTTCACCCTCCTGACCGTCAGGAACTACAGCAGATTCATGAAAGGGCTGAAGCAGACAGGAGAACGGTCAGTGCTGATTAATAATAAATCTAAATAAAAATTGTCTAATGATGTGTCTCATCTCAAGGAAACCTGGCTTTACATGCTTTCAGAGCTGTATTTAATTCTTCTGTTCCTTTTCTCAGGAGATTTTAAACCATGTTATAGACGACATGGAGATCTTCATGGGCAAACTGTCGGATGCATTTAATGCACCCCCACTGCAAGAGGAAAAGAAGAAGAAGAAGAAGACTAAGAAGAACAGCTCAAACAAAAGTGGTAATGTCCTTGACTAGTTTGTCTTTCCACAGACACACGAAAGTAACTACTGGGGAGTAACCACCCATAGGTGCAGACTGTTTCTTATAGATGCCTGTTAAGTGTTCAACTTTATCTCTCCTGCAGTACCAGCGCCCATTCTGCCACCTATAGAAGAGTATGTCTCCTGTCTTGAGAAGATCAAATTTGGATTCAATCTGCTGGTAAATACTTGTTCGGTTAAATGTCCCCACAGATTTTATGCTGACCCATGTGGTTTTGTAAAGAATTTGGCTGGAAGCTCGAATGTGCTCACTGGTATGTGCGATTGTAGCCAGAAAACTCTGGACTGACAACCTCCTCATTACATAACAGGGCCATCTGGATGGGGTACTGAAAGGCCCCACAGCTGCTGACTACGTCCACATCTTCTTCTCTTCTTTAGGCATGGTAAGCTTTTCATAGTGCATATTCATTCTCTGGTTATTTTCTGTCATTGTCGCTCTGCTGTACTGAGCTGCTGCACTACTTTTCCACAGATAGTTCCTCCATATCCCGCAGAAGTGCCCCCCACTGTGCTCTCCCCCCTGCTGACGGAGGCGGCCTTGGGGCTGCTCAATCAGGTTGTAGACCCGGAGGAGGACCAACTGTGGAGGTCTCTGGGAGACTGCTGGAATGTCTCCAGGTGGGGCAGCTTTTATAGTCCTTTAACGAGTACACAAGTCTTTTCATAAAGCTCATGACCTCCTCATAACAGCCCTCTGATTGTAAGTGCACCTATACCCACCCAGGCACACCTTAACTTATTGCGTCTGTTCGCTGATATGTAAATACAGAGTCAGAGTTACAGTTGTGTTCATGACATATGGAAAAAATGTCACATAGTTGTATTTTCGTTTGATTATAGGATGGAAATTTCCACTTGAGATTCAAAATTGGCGTTAGACAACAAGGAAATACTGAAAGTTAGACACCCTTGATCATTGCTAAAATACTGTATAGAAACACATAGACAAAATTGTTGGTACCCTTCCGTTAAAGTAAGAAAAACCCACAACTGTCACTGAAATAACTCAAAACTGACAAAAGTAATAATAAATAAAAATTTACTGAAAATTCACTAATGGAAATCAGACATTGCTTTTGAATTTTGGTTCAACAGAATCATTTTAAAAAACAAACTGGCCTGGACAAAGATAATGGCACCCTTAACTTAAAATTTTGTTGCACAGCCTTGTGAGACTGCAATCAAGCGATTTCTGTAACTCTCACTGAGACTTCTCCACCTGTTGACAGGTGTTTTGGCCCACTCCTTGTGAGCAAACTGCTCCAGCTGTCTCAAATTTGAATAGGGCCTTCTCCAGACTGCATGTTTCAGCTCCTTCCACAGATGTTCAACAGGATTTAGACCAGGGCTCATAGAAGGCCCCTTCAGAAGAGTCCACTGTTTTGTTCTTAGCCATTCGTGGGTGTGTTTAGCTGTGTGTTCTGGGTCATTATCTTGACCATTGTGGGTTTTTCTGTCTTTAATGGAAGGGTAGCAACAATTTAGTCCATGTGTGTATCTGCGTTTTAGTAGGAATAAACATCCTAGCCAAAGGGATTTTCCACAAACCTGGCAACCCTTAAGGTTTTTCTTGTTCATTAAGAGCTGCAAACTGATCTATACCTACAGTGAATGATTGGATTAATGAGAGGATTAATGCCACATTCATGTCCGTCCATTGAATATGACGCTACTTGCCTGCCTCTGTCGGAAGATAAAACAATCTGCAATCAAAAAGTCACAGCCAAGCAGCCAGTGGAGACTCTTTCTGCTGTCTAGTTACCAAACCCCAGCTGGTCATTTTTTACCCTTTGGTTACGTGCTGATCAGTGAGCTTTGGAGATGGTCGTGGGCAGGTTTTTCCAACCTTTGGACAGCTGTAGGATAGTGGCTTCTCCTTACTTTCAGTCTTTATCTTCAGTTAAGCTATCAGTCTACTGCCTGTAGCTCTGCTGTATATTAACTATACTTTATAGTACACATGCAGTGAAATCATGTTCAAAATAATTTTCTTTTTTCAGTTGTCTTCAGTGGTTCGAGGGTCGATGTTTGCAGAGTAGCAAAGAAAGCAGGAAGACACAGGAGCTGTGTAGCTAATATGGAAGCTTTATTTTTTTGTTTATTTATCACAAATCATATTGTCCTGTCAGTATTGAACCATGTTATTTTACATCATAGGCTTTCCTCATATTGAGCACGCCTACTGTATAGACATTAATGCTTGATTTCTGCTCCATGACCCAAGTTTCCATCTGCCCTTTATCATTCCCAGTGTGCTTCATTCTTAGTTGTGTCATGATGTCCGTTCTGTTTCAGAGATGCTGTAATACTTATTTCCCTATGTTGATAAAATGGATAGGATTTAATAAATATTGCATGCTGCATTTCTATTTTCCTTTCATTTGGCTGACATCTTCCTGCTCTCCTGTTCCCACACAGTTCTCAGTGGAGAGGCGTTGATGTCCCACCTTACACCCCACACTTCTACGATGGCTGGCAGCCACCTGCACCCACTTATTTACCTCCCTCCACTGGTTCTCAGAGCCATCCACTGAGCAGGAGCAACAGCCAGCGCTTCCCACTTGGCCAGTCGGAAGTGGAACCTGATGGCCGACCGTCACCCAGGGTATTCATCAAATAACGTGTCTATTGCTGTTGTCTCAACAGCTTTAACAATGCTTGGGACTGTGTTTATGGAAACATTAGGTACTTGTCCAGGCTGCACATCCAGCTGTTGCTTTGTTAGTGTTTCCATATGGTAGATTACAGTGGTAATGATCGAACCCTGTTGTTTTCACACCGCAGTTACAATTACTCATTAGCTGATGTTGACGATAGCTGAAATGATATTATCACCACTGAAAAGGACTGACAGTTTTTCTAAGTGGCTTTCACAGTTATGATCACTGCTACCATCTGGCAATCAGCACCTCTCAATATGACAGTTTTCAAAGCAGCAGAAGAAAAATAGCTTCAGTGCAGCTGTTTATGAAAGGTTTATGTTCATTTTCACCACCATGTATTTTTATGCCTTTCACAGCCTGTGACCAACGGTTCATGGTCTCCACCGCCTCCAGCATAGTAAGCATTATCACACAGCAGTAAACACGGCTTTTTCTTTAGTGCTCACTGTGCTTCATTCTGGTCGTTCTGTTTCTGAGAGTCTATCTCTGCTGCTGTTTCAGCCGCTCCGAGCCAACCCTGTTCATGCGCGTCATTTACCCCTTCATGGCCAGGAACAGCCAAGAGCTGAGCATTATGAAGGATGAGGTGGTGCAGGTGAGATGACGAAGGTGTTATGGTAAAATTATCTTAACCAGAAATACTAGATTTCTTCTTGTATCGTCCAACACAGTGCAAAGATTGCTTGTAGTTGTAAATAATAATCATAGAAGTCCACAGTGAGCACCGGAGGATCCTGAATGTCAACCACGTTTAAGGGACTTCACGTTTTCTGATATAAAAACCGCTGTCACATCAGTAAAATCCGTTAAATTAGAACAAGAAGTCAAGAATTTACTGGATTTGAAGTCGGGTTTGGATTTCGACCACCACTGACGGAAGATGTCACGGAATAGTTACCAAAAACTGACCACTTGGCTTCAACCATTTGCTTGCTCTTGGACAACGTGGGCTTTGATAAGCAAATTGCACAAAAGAAAAGAAATGAAAATAAGGTACAGATGTGGTCACATCCGTTGGAAGCAGCAGTGGAACTTACTAGTCCTTCAACCACTGTGTCTCTATATCGACCAGTGTAAATTAAAGCTATTTAGAGCTGGGGTTTGGCAAGAATCTAGCGATACGTATCATGGTACAAGAGTTAAAATACAAAATACTGTGATGAACTGCAACACTGTAAGTAATGTGATATACTGCCATTTTTAATCTACTTTTAGGAAAATCCTAAAGTCTGTGATGACAACAGTGGAATCTGCATTTGTATTTATCACAGTTTCTTTAGCATCCAACACCACTTTCTAGCTATACATTCTGTGCAGTCTGAGCGATGCGTGTAAACTATTAGCTGACAATAAGGGTTGCAATTATTCAGTGATACAACACAAATCTGGCCTCTGAAATGCTTCCAGTGGACACGGGAACTAAAGCAGAAAGCAGCCGACATCCAGGCTAAATGACCTCCTGCATGTTCACGCTACATTAGCTCTGAAAGGCATTTCCTGGTTAAATCAAATTCAAGTTTGTTTATTTACCGCGGCCACAATCATAGCTGTCGGTACTGTCACTATAGCATTCCTGAGAGGTTTTTGTCTTTTACAGGTGGTCCAGAAATCTAAGCAGTGGTGGCTTGTTCGCAACACACAAGGCCAGGAAGGCAACGTTCCTCAGAATGTTTTGGAGCCGATGGATGGTGCCGAACCCATGGAAGACATGCCGGTGAGTTGGGTGGTAGCTCTGCTGAGTAACCTGCTAGATTATGATCCAGTGTATGTCCAAGCAGGCCATTTTCTTCATGTGTTTACATAAACCGATCAGACACAACATTCAGACCACTGACAGGTGAAGTGAATAACATTGATCATATTGGTACTATGTGGTGTTCTGATGGAAAACCTTGGATTTTAACATCCATGTTGATGAGACTTAGACACCCAAATAAACATTGTCCCACAGCAAACACACTCCCTCATGCTAATGGAAATCCCAGATGTCACTGGTCTACCCCTGCAGGAAAATGCACCCCACCACATGGAAACAACATCAACCAATTAGGAACATGTTGAGGAACATGACAATGGCCCAACATGTTGATTTGACCTCCAAACTTCCTACACCCCATTGTGATCAAGCATCAACAGGATGAAGTGGAACAAGTTTGATTGACAGAGGCCCCACTGCACAAGCCAGAGTACCCAAAGGATCCAGTGCCTGTATCCTGGTTCCAGACCCCACAGGACACCCTGAGAGGTCCTCTTGTCTATGTCCAATGGTTCAGAGCATTTCTTAGCACATAAGGGGGACCAACACAATACTGGGCAGGTGGTCATAATGTTATGCCTGATCGGTGTACATTTAATAGATACAATGAAATATGCAATCATAGAAGGTAAAATAAAATGATTGGTAATTTAAGGAGGCTGATAAACTGTACTGATTATATCTGCATTCAAGAAAAGGCCATATGGGTCAGTATGTGAAGTCTGGATGGTGTGTAAGTCATCCATGCATCATTGGTGATCCATTTTCAGCATTCAAATCACAAGATGTACCAAAAACAATAATTCAATGTGGCAATGCAGCTCACGACAGGTGATAATCAAACTTTGAGCAGCGTAAATAATCTTAAGTTGATGCTCTCTGCGACAACTTCATTTGACGTATAAACCAGCTGTTGTGGACTGAAGATCCCAGACTCTCTTCCAGTTTTCCTTTTCTCAAATGTGTTCTGATTATTTGGTGCTGGATTCCTGGAGTGTGGTAGTCAGATTAGAAATTCACCAACACCTTTACGCTCCCTCACAGCGGGACAATCGCGGCGCCGTGACACTGGACATGAGCTCCTCGCCTGCAGAGGTGAAAGCCTGGCTCGAGTCCAGAGGTTTCTCCAGAATGTGAGTGGCATATCCCAGAGAAAGAACCCGGGAACTCCATGATGTTTGCACTGTAAATAAGACTTTTACTGCATGGATTAAGATGGATATTCTTTGTTTCATGCATTCTCCTGAACAGCACTGTCAGCAGCCTCGGTGTGCTGACAGGAAGACTTCTTTTGGAAATGGATAGAGATCAAATAAGGACGGTGTGTCCAGAGGAAGGATCCAAGGTCTTCTTCCAGCTTCAGAGCATCAGGGCGTCAGTTGCAGTGAGTAATTAGTCTTATGATATACGCACACACCCAACTGCAGCACAAGAGTAATATTTCATCCTTCTTCTCTGCAGCTGGCCAGTGAACCGTCACGCATGTACAACGGCCGCTACTAACGACCACAACTCCAGTTCTTCCCATTCTACTCTCTTGAACTGTAATCCTTGGATCAACGTCTGCTGTGTCAGCGTTAATCCTACTTCCAGCATGAATTGAACTACATCAAACGCTGATTACTTTATTTCAGGGAAAGCACTTCCAGGGTGAGACTTCTACATGTTGCATGATTTATAAATTGATGCCACATACTTAGAAATTAATTTTGCACTGTGATTGTTTTAACTCATAATGTGGTTCTCCTCATTTCAAGTAAACTGTAGAGTTTTCCTGACTGATTAAATAGAAATATATGTAGATGTTTATGATCTAACAGTGTTACTTCCCTCTTATCAACCATCTTGTGTCATGAGATATACAGTGGCGAACAAAAGTTTACGCACACTTGTAAAGACCATGTATATCAGGGGTCTCAAACTCTGGTCCTCGAGGGCCGCAATCCAGCATGTTTTAGATGTTTCCCTCTTCCCACACACCAGATTCAAATGATCAGCTCATCCTGAAGGTCTGCAGAAGCCTGATAACGATCCTGATCATTTGAATCATGTGTGCTGGAAGAGGAAAACATCTAAAACATGCTGGATTGCGGCCCTCGAGGACCGGAGTTTGAGACCCCTGATGTATATCATGGCAGTCTTGACTTTCCAGTGACTTCTATAACTGAATTTTCTGTGATGGAATCGCTGAAATCCAACAGTCTTTGTCACTTAAGAACAATCCTGCGTTCTGCTTCTTTCATAGATTTATTAAAGATCTTCTGGAAACATGACAAAATTTGCTTGGTCAAAACTATACATATAGAAATGCTAATGTTTGGTTAAATGACCGTCGGCCATTTTCAACTCAGCTAGGAGCTTTTGGTAGCCGTCCACAAGCTTCTGGTTATATCTTTGACCCTTCCTCTCGACAGAATTGGTAAAGGTAAACTAAACTGGCTTTCTAACAGACTTGTTTCTTCATTACAGTCCACATGTTCTTGAAGGGGGCTTTGGGGAGACCAGTCGAAAACCTTAATTCTAGCCTGATTTAGCCATTTCTTTACCACCGAAACAGCATCAGAGAATAACACTGCCACCACCATGCTTGATGGTAGGTTTGGTGTTCTTGGGGTTAAATTCAATTTTATTTGTATAGCGCATATTTACAACAAATAGCGCTTTACAAACCAGAAAGAACAGAAAACCCAACAATCCAAAGGGGCTTTTGGATTCCCTATGAGCAAACAGTCAGCAACAGTGGGAAGGAACTAATAAAAACCCTAGGATAGGGAGGGAACTCCAACAGAACTAGGCTCAGGGAGGGCAGCCATCTGCCTCGACCGGATGGGTTGGGAGCAGGGATCACCATCTCTCCTCAAAACATAATTCTGGTCATTTTGGCCAAGTAGTTCCACTTTTCATTTCATATGACCACAGAAATTTCCTCCATAAGTCCTTTACTTTGTCCTACAGGAGCAGCAAACTTCACTTGAGCTTTAAGGTGCTACTTCTATAGGAAGGCCTTCCTTTTGTACGGCAGCCTCAAAGCCCATGTCAACGTAAAACATGCCGTCATATTTCCAGAAGATCTTTAATAAATCAATGAAAGAACCAAAATGCATGATTGTGTTTTTTGACAAAGGCCAATAAGTTCCATTACAGAAAATTCAATTGTAGGAGTCATTGTAAACTCAAGACTGCCATGATGAAAACAGTCTTTATAAGAGCATGTAAACTTTTGTTCACAACTGTGTGTTAAAAACACTAAGACACGACTTTGCATTTTTTGCTGCATTTAACTTATATCCTCTGTATTTTTTCCATCACTGTGTCATTTGTGATTTCATGTACAGAATGTGGCGTTAAAATTGAATCCCAAACGGTCAGTACAAGATTTATTTTAATTATCAAAAAAAATTAGTTTTAAATGTAACAGATAAGTGCTTTACTGACATTAAAGTTTCCACTTCCTCATTTTCAGATTATCAGTACTTTTTTTTAACATAATTTGAAATTAAACCTATCCAAATAGTTAACAGGTACAGACCAACTTTTCTCTCATCCTGAATTTACTGGTCAATGAGTTAGTTGCACTTGTGAACATGGTTCTTTTTTATTATTTATCAAAAGGCATGAATGAACAGCTCTTCACTCTTTTTTGTTTCCCCACTTGGCCATCTTGTTGTTGACTGGAGACTTGATGAATCTGTCTGACTTCATGTAGGCAGCAATCTTGTCCAGAGCCTAAGATGAAACACAAAAGTATTTGATTAAGAAAAGAGAAATTATTCTTTAATATGTTACAAGACCAGCACTGAAGTAACTCTGCTGATGCATCATTTACACACAGACTTCATACAGACCATCACAAGAATACAGAAGATGATAAAAGGCTGCAAAGGAAGCTTCTATTTCCTGACTACAACTTTCAGTGGTTGGTGAAGGTTCTGCTCTTGGTATCTGACACAAAGTTGACCCTTCTCACCTCAAAACGGGCCAAAAACTCCTTGAGGGGTGTGAAGTCATCCAGGCATTTAGGCTCAAACATCCTGTGTTGATCCAGCAGCTCGTACAAGATGAAGTCCACGAATGTGATCTGTTGTAAAAGAAAAGCTAAATTACCCGACAAGCTGAATGCAACTTAATGCTGCACTAATCAATCATTTTAAATAAACAATCAGAAAGAATTACACAGAATTAATCAGGCAATTCTCAGTCAGGTCTGGAAAGACAATTGTTGTGGTTTCACTTCCAAAAGAGCTCTTATCACTACAGTTTCCAGCTGAAGAAATCTCTGGTTAATCTCTAGCGTCCAACGGCACACAGACAACATTTGTGACAAACCGGTAAATCTACCAGCAGCAACACCTGATTTTAGATCTTATGGCACAACTTAAAATGCTGCTTCATGTCTTCTTTATGTGTACAATAGTCAACTGCCAACATGTTCATGAATACACTTTATTACCTCCGCCAAGAAGGTTATGTGATGGGCAGCACTGGTTTGTTTGTTTGTGTGTAAAATAAATCGAAAAGAAATAGATTTGAATTAAATTTTCAGGAAATATGTGAAATAGGACAAGGAAGAAATGATAAAATTTTGGGGCTGATCTGGATCGCCGTCTCCATCCAGGATTTTTGTTTTTTAATGTAAGTGTAACTGGGTGGACAATTAAATGCGGTTTACTCTAAAAGCCACCAGAGGGCACTCTTGTTTTGGGGGTAACCCCCTGTGACCACTTGACATTTTGGGTCTCCAAGCGACAGACAGCAACAATGACGGAGTTCTCTTTCCTTCCTGAGCGACATACGCACGGTTGGGCCGGCATTCTTCTCTCTGGTTGTCTAAGAAGCTGGAAGGCTGTTAGGAGCTGCCGCGCTAGAGGCCGCGCCTGTTCATTAGGTTGGATGGGGTGAAGGCCGCATTGTTGGTAGGAAATTTGAACTGTATGTAATAACATTTGTATCTATAACGTTCTATACAAAATATGTGAATTGGGAGATTGTGTTGGGGGTGGACTGAAGCTCCTTGGCGGAGGTATGCGCTCTCTGAGTGCTTTTCTAGTTAGACCACAATATCTGAAATGTATGCGATTTCTATCTTGCACCTTCATGCAGCTAGTAAGAAAAACTGATTAATGCAGCTTTATAAGAGAAAATTAAGCTTCCAATGATTATGGGCCAACATACCGTGTCACCTGCAAACCATTTTCTTGCTCCCAAGAAATCTGAGAACTGCTTCAGTTTGGATGGAAGATTCTCGACGTAAGCTGCCCTCCGGGTGTCCTGTCGCGAGAGAGGTTAGACTGGCATTGGTGGAGATTCAAGGATGTAAAATAACGTTAAATATGACTTAAATAAACACTCACAAAGTGCGCGTAGCAAAGCATCACAAATTCGTTTCTGAAGTCCATGGCCTGGTTCTCCAAGATGTCCACTCGGACTTTTTCATCCTCAGTCTCTCCGCCTGTTATATCAAATAGACAAGAGATAAAAGGTCAGAACTTACATTTCTTACTTTTAAAAAGAGAAAATAAAGTGGTTATATTAGTTTAACATGTTGCCACTAATTTTATATTACATCGACATGAAACTGAAGAAAAATCCTTTATCGTTTTAAAACAAAATATTCAATTGTGCGATCAACACACGATACTTACACATTTTGTGCTTACGAGCGATGTATCTCATGATGGCGTTGCTCTGCACAATCTTCCTATCTCCGTCCACCAAGTAGGGCAGCTGTGGTGAGATGTTAACATCACTAACAGGTGACGGCTGAAACTCGCCTGCTTCACAATTAAGTTAATACACTTTAAACGTCCTTACATTGGGAAAGTCCAATCCAAGCTTTTTCTTTATATCGAACCAGCAGCTCTTGTCGTAGTCTGGAGCTGTGCGAGAGAAATGTGGGTCGCATGAATTAACCAGACCTTCAGGTAAATATCACAATTATGTCCGTGTGTCATTTGAAACGGTTAATTACCTTCACCGCAGGAAAAAAGCTTGTCCTTGTAGGTGGTGCCGGTGTACTCCAGCAGGAGGCGGATGGGCTGGGCAAGCTGCAGCGGTGTCCGTGAATCAGAAGGGAGATGGAGATTAGTTTAAGGTTTACACATGGATGAGGGCAGAAGACAAGACCTGACATTTGCCCTTATAATGTCAAGATAATGAGAAAATCAAGTAAGAGGCAACTTCACCCACTTGATGGCATACATGTCAATTTATATACAAGCAGTTGTGTTTTATATGCTAAAAAACTGATGAATAAATAGAGTCAGTTCAGGGATTAGTTGTTAAAAAGAAAAAATGATAACTAGAATTGCTTGACAGCTACAACAGAAGCAACTTTTGGACTCTGTTTTATCCTGAACCGATCTGCATATTGTTTAGGTGCATTTTCTATGTGTAACAATCACGTAAATGTAAGTGACTTATCCGGTAAAATCATCAGACGCTGGTTGGGAATTCTCAAATTTTAAGTTTGCATTGTGTTTTTTGGTGTATGCCTCATGAAGTCCTGTTTTTTTAACGTATTCGTCAAGTCACCAGTCTTTATATAGCACATTTAAAACAGGCATTGAGCCCTTTCCAAAAGAGAAATAAGATTAATATTACCTACATAGTAAAATAC
Source organism: Dascyllus trimaculatus (assembly GCA_024666655.1). Lineage (NCBI taxonomy): Eukaryota > Metazoa > Chordata > Actinopteri > Pomacentridae > Dascyllus > Dascyllus trimaculatus. Next base: position 26,701,186 of record CM045452.1, read on the forward strand.
ATCATATATAACACTACAGGTTCAGTGTAAACTTTCAAAGCATGGGTGACCTGTGAAGATGATTTTACACAGTTTGTTCTGTAAAATTTCATAATGCGAGCCAGCTGCAGGCGGAGTGCACGAAGGCTTGTAGTTAGTTAACCATTTAGAGACCTGCACTTTGACCACTCGGACAATAAGCGAACAAATCGGTTTGCACGAGCGTCTTCCAAGTGCAGCCTGTCCGTCTGTGCTCTGACAAATGTAACTGCTTACACAGCGCAAAAACAGAAGTGAGTACATCCTTGTGCAATCTCACTTAAATGCCAAATCATTTTCAGCTGCATCACATCTGAGGAATTGCGTTATTTTCTAAGCTGATGGGTAGATTATTTGCTCTAGCCTAACTGCAAGGACATGTTTTTTAAAATGACATGCAAACACAAGAACCTTCTCAGTTTTTTGGATCTATGGGCTGCGTCTAAACAAACGTCTGCATCATGGCTCCACATGGAAAAGAATGTACCTCCTAATAACTCCTGCAACTGTGTTTGAAGGAGCAATTAGGAGGTCATAGTACCACTAATCAGAGCTGCAGTGGTCGGTTCCCTGAAAGGAGGAGACAGTGCAATCTATCTCTAAAAAACACATGGGGCAAGTGCTTTAGAGTTGGCACAGGAGAAAATTAGTTTCACAGCTCAGGCAGTGTGAAGGAAACTTCATAATATCAGCGTCAGTGGGGTGGGGTCCAACAAAGAAACCCTTGCTTGCTGTTTGGTGAAAAAAAAAGATTAGCATTTGCAAAAGAAGATTACAATTGGGAGCGCATTCTTTAGTCAGATAAGAACAAGATCTGTGTGTTTGGACGGGGTCCAGCATGTTCGGCCAGGACCACCACAGTGAAGCACATAGGTGGGCGTGCGATGATAAGAGGCAGAAGAGGAATATTCCAGCATGAAACTATTCAAAGCACACTGCCAAGATCACATTCAAGGCTTTCCAAAGAAGAAAAAGAAGAAGTGACAACTATGAAGAATGGCGCCTGACTTCAATCCAATAGAGCAGTGGTTCTCAGCTGGTCCAGCCTCAGGACCCACTATGTCTCTGTTAATAACGATCACGACCCAAATTTTTTAAGTTTGCTGTTCCTGTTAACAAATGAAGGTTTATTTGGGTGAATTCTCAACACATTTTGATACAATTTAGGAAAATTTTGGCTTATTTTTTTGCTCATTTTGGTATATTCGGATGCTTTTTCCAAGTTTTGGGCATATTTTGGCCCATTTTGACAGATTCTGAGCACATTTTGATTTATTTTTGGCACGTTTTACCACAAATTTCTCCAATAAGGTGGCAGAACCAAATCCAGAGGTTAATAGTTGGCAACTATTGGTGTCACCACCACTAAATATCCTGCTATTGAAAGCAAACTGTGTCATAAGAAACACGTCTTTTAAAATAAAAGACTTTATACCACTACTTTTTTGGAGGGGGGCATGCTTCTGCGACCCTCTAAAAATGGCTTTGCGACCCACTTTTGGGAGGATGTTTGGGGTATTTAAAAAAAAAAAGAAAAACAGACGAATTCAACCATTCAGCAAATAACAGATTAATAAATTGTCTTTGCAGAATTGCGTAACATCTCTCCAGAAATCTGTGCAGCACTGCCAAGGAGGGCTAAGACTCTAATAAACAAAATAAAAGTGGACACTTGGAAGTATTTTTCTTGCATGTAGCTCCTGCTGCGAGGCTTGTATTGTTAGTATGATCAGCTTTTACCTTCACACGAGTGTTTAGAAGTGATGCATCCATTAAGGGGTGGTATTGAGTTAATTAAGTGAAACTGCACAAATGCACATTCCCTTTGTTGTACACTGTAAATGAAGCACGTGGGTCGCTGTAAGCTTATTTTTGGTAACCGACTCTGGAGCGCCGGTATTGGTATAAATAATATTAAATTACAAATTAGCAACGTTAGCAAGCATGCTAGCTGCAGTTTGAGTGATTTAAACTCGTCGCTAACGGCGGTGATGAAGACAACACACTTGGAGCTCGGGCACGCGGAGCAGCGGTTATATAACATTTTAGCTAACAATTAAACGCTCCTTGTGCACTTTAAAAAGCACGATAACTTTGTATAATTTGACCCAAATCTCGACAGAAGCTGCGGACACGTTGACAAGCGGTGAGGTGAGCTAGTTTTACCGGCGTTCGGCTGCAGGTTAACGGCTAACCAACCCGTTAGTTAGCAAACAATGGAGAGCGGCTAAACTCACCCCGCGGATGTCCCAGTAATTCAGCTCCATTTTGAAGACGATTCTCGGAACCAAACGTGGTGGGAGAAGGAGAGTGGACCCGCCGGACGGAGAGAGAGAGGCAGTGAGATGGAGCAGGGGTTGCCGGCGGGTTATGAAGGGGAGAGGCGGAGCAGGTGGGCGGGGGGGAGCGGGCGGTCACAGCTCGGTGCCCCTGAACCGGCTGTGTTGCTTTGTTCTGGTTGGTGCTGTTTGCCGTCTGCTATGGCGTGCAAGCACGAACAAGCAAATCTGGAGCATAAATCAACTCCCTGACACAAATAATGTACATGACAATTAGTGCTGAATGCAAAATATGCAGTGCAGAGCAATCATGACTCTGCAGCTTTACTCCTGACCTTGACACTGATGGGTCCCTCAGATCAGACAGGTAGGTGTCTGTTGGTGTCAATAGTTCACCTTCTGTCTCCTCCCGGAGGAAAATCTAACTGCTCAAAGTTTGCTCTTCTACAGCTTGGGAGACAAAACTGTGATTCTCATTTCAGCCTTGTTCCAGTTTGGATGTAATCTGATATGTTTCTCATATTTTTTTCTCCTAAAATCACAGGAGATGATGACCAGCTTTGACTAATGGCTCCATTTTTACTCAACTGAGCTACATGTGATCTGTATATGCACATGTATAGATAGATAGATAGAACCTTATTGATCCTTTCAGGCAGTGCCCTCCAGGAAATTTAGATTTAAGAAGCACACAGTACAGTACAACATTAAAAAAAGAGATGAAATACAGAATATTAAATAAGAAATATAAAAAAATATAAAGAAAATTTAAAGAAAAACAACACAAGCCACACCACCGGAGTATTAAAAACAATGATGATAAATTATTAAGTGTATTAATGTATAATGTATGCACTTGAGGTTGATACGGGCTGTATAAGTCCTTCTTCTCTTTCCTTCCTTGTATATACACATGTATATACACATAAATACACCAATCAGGCATAACATTATGACCACCTGTTGTGTTGGTCCCCTTTATGTGGTCAAAAATCAAAGTTGGAAGTTATCTCCTTTAAGTTTCCTCTTGCTAATTGTTCTCCTCCTTTCTCACTTATCCCTGCTAGTGAGTTTTAGGAGAAAAATATGGGAAACATGCCAGACAAAATCGAAGATAAACTAATCACAGTTTTGTCTCTCAAGCTGTAGAAGAGCAAACCTTGAGCGGTAAGATTTTCACGACTCTACAAACTAGACACGAAGACCGGCCAGCACAGTCGTTAAAATGGCTTTTGAGAATTTGCTTTCTGCAAATTAAAACAAAAAATCAGTCTGTTTGTCTCATAATGACACAATCCAATGAACATGAGATTTATTGTGCTGTGCGTTGGACCATCATCAGTTTCTCAGTGTTTATTTCAAGTATGTCCAAAGCCTTCTATTCAGTTAAATGGAGAAAACATGGAAGCAACTTGCAACTTTGCATATATATATATACACTGAACCATTTGCAGTACTGTACATCTCAAGCTGCTACCATATTGCACTACTGCCAGTGTTCATAGGTTGATTTTATTTGCACTGTATTTTGATCCTTTTTTAAATTTAATGTATGGCACTAAAACGAAGGTGGGAGAGAAACGTCTTTTCGGTTCCTCTGCACGTCCTGGATATATAGAGAAATCGACAATAAAGAACTTCTATTCTATAATGGCGATCTGCAGATCTCTATGCACACCAGTTTGTGTGGTCCTATGAATGAGTGCCCCCGTTTTTACATGTCGCAATAGCAAAAACAAATGCAACTTTAGCTCACCCTTCTTTAAATTGTGCTGATGTTAGAGGCCCCAAAAGTTGGTGAAATGTAGAAATGTTGTAGGAAATACCGTTGCATCCATATATGTACTCTTTTTTCCATATTCAAGGGTCAATAATTTTAAAAAATGGCCACTGCCGGAGCCATTTAATCGCTTTGATCTACTGGAATCAATCTTGTCTTTGTTCTTTTCAAATTTAACGCCTGTGAGAGTTACATTTCTGAAGATGTCTAACCAATTAAACGGCTTCCCAGACTTTTTTGGTGCTGAAATTTAAAAAAATCTCAGACTTTAAAACAACATGACATATGCAATTCTTTAAATTAAGCCAAAAACATCATGCAGAACTTAGTTTTGGGTCCCAAAAAATAAATAAGTAAACGCCAAAATTAGCAAAAGACGCATTAACACAAGTTCTAATGATTGCTGTATGATCCCTTTATGTAAAGCTATGAAAAACTTTCTTTTTATATTGCACCCTTCAAAAACAGTCACTTTACAATGAAAACAATGCAAGTGAATAAGGGTGAAAACATAAATATCTACAGATAAAATAAACAATCACAGCAACAGTTAGCAAAAAGTCAAACAGAAAAAGTGAGTCTTGAGAAAAGCTCAGAAGAGGATACTAAGTTTTCCCGCCTCAAATCCCCAAGCACCCGATCACCTTAAATGACAAGTTGAGACTTTGGAGTAATTAATGGGTAGTGAGTCTTATCTCAGGCAGTGATAAGACTCATAAACACAAGCAAAGAGTCTATAAATTAATTCTAAACCTCCCCGATAACCAGTGAATGGCAGCGAGGGTTGGTGTAATATGATCGCTTCTCTTGGCGCGTACAAAACCTGCCAAAGCACAACTGCACCACTTTGGTCACGTGAGCATCAAAAGTCAACTCAAAGTCAAAAATAACGGCGAGGTTGTGGAGCATAACTTGATAAGGGACCCAGATTAGAGCAGGGATTGTTAATGCTGCATGAGAAGTCTGATCTTGGAAACAGTAAAACAAATCCAGCTCAGAGTGCAGCCACTACATTTTTAGAGAGCTTTTAATACGGTCTTCATCAGCAGCTGTTATAACTTCATCCTGCTGCACAGCCAAAAGCTCTGCAAGGACGAACATTGTTTTGTCAAAGAAAAGTGCCGATACAGTGTTTAGACTATCAGTTAATACAATGACGGAGCCACAAACAGAGTCCACAAATCTTAACATTTTAACCTGATAATTGAATCATTTTGAAGGTCTTTCAAAATGTGAAACACTGCATTCTCTGCAAAGTAAGGTCATCCTACTTTCTGTCTAATTTAATATTATAGTGAGTGCAGGTTTGGCAGACCGGTGTGCCTTGGAATTAATCTTCTTATATGATGTTTTACAGCTTTAATTATACACCAATCAGCCACAACATCATGATCACTGACAAGTGAAGTCAATAACATTGATCATATTGGTACTATGTGGTGTTCTAATGGAAAACCTTGGACTGTCCCACAACAAAAACACTCCCTCATGCAAATGGAAATCCCAAATGTCACTGGCCTACCCCTGCAGGAAAATGCACCCCACCACATGGAAAAAACATCAACCAATCAGGAACATGTTGAGGAACATGACAATGACCCAACATGTTGATTTAACCTCCAAACTTCCTACACCCCATTGTGATCAAGCATCAACAGGATGCAGTGGAACAAGTTTGATTGACAGAGGCCCCACTGCACAAGCCAGAGTACCCAAAGGATCCAGTGCCAACGTCCTGGTTCCAGACCCCGTAGGACACCCTGAGAGGTCCTCTTGTCCGAGCCCAATCTTAAAAGTAGAAAGATATGTTATAATGGCAACTGTTTGTTTTTCCAACAGTGTCCTCCAGATATCAGCAACGTCTTAAAAGTCTTAACTCAAAACCTAACCTTTATGTGAAGGTGCTTTTGTAGTTTTATCTGCTTTTATTTTCACCTCTGGCTTCTGCTTTTATTTGTTTGTATTTATGCATCAGAGAAGCTTTTCTGTACTGTCGTTAGAATTTATGCGCTGAGCTGTTATGAGATTTGACTGTGTAATGGGCAAAATATATAAATACATAAAAACATGAAACAAGCTAAAGCCTTGAATTCCCAGGTTGAATTATGCTGTAGCTTATCAATCCTGTTGTGAGGCCTGAAGTGAAGTAAAATTTTACACTCAGTGTTGCTGATAATGACACTAAAAGCAACAACAACAACCAAAAAAAGCTATTTCCGATCATACACTTGCTTATTAAAATTGCATGCAAATCTTCTGTACAGTGCATTTTCTCATAAAACATGACCTTTTGGAAGTTTGCCGTCTGTCTGAATTTTGTGTTGAGCTCCCTGCCCTCACTGTGACCCACATGAGAGGGCAGTCAGCTGAATATGAACACACCAAACACAATACGCTCTTTGTTTTTCACATCTTTTGATCACTCACTCGCACATACTTCCCCAGACTCCCTTGTGATAATCAGCTGCCGGCCGCCGAACAATCCTCATTTTTCCTCGATAAATGATGCACATTTTAATTTTTTTCCCATTCATACAATTACTGCTTTCAACAATAGAAAAGAAAAAAGAAGAAAGCACTCCATTATTAATAATATTTATTTTTTTACAGACACAAATGGAGTTAAATAATATCTCACAAACGGCACATACAATGCTCTGGGAGGACGCACACACAGCAACAAGCAGCCTGACCGGCAACACCGTGACCAAAATTGGACCCGGAAGTTTGAGAAAGGTTTGTCAAGTTAGTCAAGTTTCAGTTCTCTAAAGCTGTACGTTGTTTATTCACGGACTGGTTGAACATGTGCGAGGAGTGACGGACAAAGGAACAGATCGTCATGCATCATACTCAGGAATGTATGTTAAAGAGCATACATTGACGTGGCCTCATGCAAGCCAGCTGAATTACTGTAGGGACTGTAAAGAAGGAGAATATCACACCGATACTGAAGCTAGAGATTCGTCTGCCAACCTTACAGCTTGAGGAACTGTGCTGTGGATTATTAGAGTAGAAAATGTCCACCAAACTGGACATGTAGTGTTTCTATTTTTGAATTTGAGTATTCTTTAAAGGCTTCTACGTCTAATTTTGCTGTAGAATTTAGTGGTGTGATGAGAAGCCACAGAAATGCTGGGGTCATTATTCTACCTCATCCGTCCCCCACTTTGGACACCAAACAAGTTATATTAGTTGAATTATACTGCATTTGTTTACTTCTTTATTCATAGTTGCAAGTTGCATTTAAATTGAGTTGTGCTTGCGAAGAAATTCATCTGCATTGGGTTGTACCAGCTATTCTTTAATTGTTTAGTGTGTGTGTGTGTTTGAGATTGTTCCGCATTCTTTCGGCCTAGTCCACACATACATAGGTGTTTTTTTAAAAATTAGTATCTGTCCAGACTAAAAAACACACAACTGAACCGCTGTCAGGATTAAACAGACAACAGGTGGTGACATAACCATAACCGTAAAGCCGTATTAGCCAATCAGAGGCCGGAAAAAAGAGTGGTTATCAGTAACATTAGGTTATCAATGATGGCGCATCAAGGTGCAAAGTAAAGTTACTCCTTAGTTTGTGTAAATATGTTGAGTCCGTTTAGGAAAGTCAGCTCCAGCATAATTTTTCCACGTCAACCATTGCACAAAACTGGCTCATGTACAGGAAACAGTCCAACGTCTAATATGAAAGTTTCCTCTACCTACACATCAACATGTTTTCAAACTTCAGTGACCTAAAATTGGGTTTTTTTTGCATTGCATTCAAAACTAGGTTCCCGTCCACACAGGGGCTGCTTTAGATAAATCTTCATCCGCATTCAAATTCAAAAACACAGCTAAAGCACTGCCAGGAGCAAACAGACAACAGGTGGTGATATGACCGTAACCTTAAAGCCATGTTAGCCAGTCAGAAGCTGGAAAAAAAGTGGTTATCAGTAACATTAGGCTGCCAGTGATGGTTACTCCTCAACACTGTGGAAATATGTTAAAAGCCCTTTCAGCAAGGTCAACATGAGCACAATTTTTTCCACGTCAGCCACTGCAAAAAACTGACTCATGTACAGGAAACAATGCAACCTCTGATGTGACATGACGACAAAAGTTTCCTCTGCATGCAAATCAACATTTCAAACTGCAGCGACCTAAATGTTGACGAAAAAGGCCAAAATGCGTAGAAAAAGTTTAATAAAATACCCGCCCACCTGTGGACTATACCTATGTGTGACCAACTTGGCGCTAGTAGACAAACACAAACAAATTCAGTTGCCTGTTTCAGGTTGTGTAAAGCGTGTATGGATGACTGTAAATCTAAGTAAAAGTGCCAATCTCCAAACTCACAGACTCATGAGCCCTTGAGGCACGTTCCCTTCTAGGAGTCATTATAAAATTGTGCAATGTCTTGAGGGCTCCGATGCAGACGTTTCAATGCTATTACAGTTCTGTGACTCTGCAGATTAATCTCCAGGACTTTGCCCTTAGTTTATTGTTATATTAGCATTGTATGGCCACCGTATAGCCCACTGAGTTAGGGCGTTGCCATGTAGGCACAGGCAACCAGCACCTGAGCTGCTAATCAAACTTTGCTTTTGTAATCCTTCTCTTTATATCCTCATAAGCTCCCACAGTCAAACACTACAGCAGTGATGTTAAAGGTTCTGGGCGGAGACTTAGACTGAGGAGAAAGAGATGCATAGACAATGAGGAAGAGGAATGTGAGAGCAGGCTTATGTAACATCAACAACTCTCAGGTGCAGTCGCCTCTCCAATGATCCATCAGTGCAGCTGTCAAGAAAACAACCGGGCGGAACGGGAAGCCTGCCGGATGAGCCATTACATTATTAACTGCTGGATCTGCTGAGTCATGCCGCACAATTTAAACCTAAAACATGTCTTGGCCGACTGGTAAAGACTTTTGGATATGTGTAAATCTAATGTAGCACCATCCAATCAAAATCAATCCCCATCGACAGGTTGGGACTGACAGTTTATAGTAGTCTTTATGAATGAACCAGTTTGCTTGGTGTTTTATCTGGACGGCTTTAGTGTGTTTAAATTTCAACTTAATAACACCTTGCTTTATAGCTAGGATGAGTTTGAATTTAAGAATAGCTGGCACAACCAACTGCAGAAAACACAAACCAGCTAAAATATAATTCTTGGATATTGGTTTTCCAGGAAACTTGCTGAGAAATTATGGACCAAGAAAAAAGGAATCATTCTGTTGGACTAAAGATAAGCAAATTTAAATACTAGAATCCACCCTGAGTAAGTTTTAACTGTATATGTAGCCTTCCTCCCACCAAGAATCTGACCTCTGTGTCCTAACCTCCAGCCCTATATGTAATAAAGACTCTTCTCTTCGCAAAGTTGTTCCAGATTCTCCTCTGAGTTTTGGATCCTCTGCATACGTTTTATTAGTGAGTTAAACTTTGAATGTGCACATTATTCAAGGATCGGTACAGGAATTACAGACATCGTACAGAAATATGGTCACAATCCATGAAAATATATATTTTTTCAACATAAATGATCAAGAGACAACATGCATCCACCATGACGAATTAAACAAAGGATGACACAAAGAGACTAAAGGAAGCGAACACCTTGGGTACACAGATTGTAGGTCCTCTCTCATATTGCCACAGTAGCAGCTCCCATAATCCTCCTGTAACCTTTCACAGACGTGATATGTTTATATCCACATCTGTACAATGTCCTGATGTGGAAACGGGGGAATGTGGTGACAGTGTTGTTTGTGTTGTGCTTGCATGTTCACTTCTCTGCCTGCACAGCTCCCATACACAGACTCCCCTCCTCCTCGATGGTCTCCAGCTCATCCGTGCGAATGGCCTGTGTGATTAAATTCAGCTCCTCGCACATGGTTTCGTACCGATACGCCACCCGGATGTCGGGAACGTTGGAGCGCCTGATGTCGTTGCTCTCCTGTCCCTCCTTGATGTAGTTCGGGCCGAGCCAGTAGCTCTTCGCCTGATCGAGACGAGAGGTCAGGGTGATGGGTTAGAACAAGAGACTGAGGAGATGAAACTGGATAATCTAATGTGCTATAACGTAACTGATACCTTGTGAGAGAAACCACTCATCAGCACACTGTTTCTGGCAAGTTCACACATGTCACAGGAGCTCAGTTTCCACACCTGAGCAGCAATGCTGTACTCTTCCATCAACGGCTCCTGCACAAAAGAAACACAGTTAAAACTTATTGAAGGATTTCAATACTGTGAAGTAGGGAAACCCCAGTCTGATCCAAGTCATTTAATATTTAGCATCTGCAGATACAAAGTCCCAATTCAATACAAATTTCCTTGATAATACACACAAGCGTTGTAGATTAGTTGTAGTACCCGATGGTGCCACTAGGTGGAGCGCCTTACTGTTTAATACTGTTACAACCACAGGAAGTGGGCAGTTTTGTGTTGGCAAGCAGAGAGTATTGTGGGGGTTTAACTAGTAAGGGGGCAACATGACAAGTCTTCTGTGATGCTTAATGACATCCAGCCAACACACATGGAAAACGACAATGGGACCAACTGAGAAAAACATCCTAATATCTAAAATGACAACCACTCTTATGCCCTGTGCCATGTGTCTGTGACTTAGAATAGCAAGCCAATCAGAACATGTTGAAAGTGCAGTGTAACGAGTTCATGATATAAATGACTAAACACTCCCAGCATCTGAGGAACTAAAGATCCACTGGATTTAAAAAAAAATTTTTAACGGCAATATTCCCACAATAATAGGGAAAGTGTTAAAAAAAAAAGAGGTTTGGCACGTTGTTTGGCTAACATGTCCGACTTTACAATTAGCTTTGATCCTATGCCCACAGCCATTTTCAGTCTGCAGCTTTCCACCACTAAAATGCTGATTTTGTCCATCATCACGCACATGAATAAAAACAATGATGATATTAAACCAGGGGTTATACAGTTACGGTGAAATGAAGCATCTATACAGTATTTTGAGCTAAAAAATTGAAAGACACATTCTAGGAGAGGGTATGAAACTTTCATTAATTTGCTGAAAACATGCACGATATTCAACCTTTAAATCTCAAGCAATTTAGCTGTGATTTTGCTGTAAACACAACAGTGAATTTATCACTTAGGAACAATGAAGGTACAGGTGGGTGTTACAAGTGTTTCAGTGGTTGCGGATGCTGACCTTGGTGAAGTGAAACTGTAGAGGGTCATCTGTAGACAGGGAGACCATGAGGCCTCTGGACAGATACTCTGGCAGAGGGTTACGATGGTAGCTGAGGAACAGGCTGTTGTTGCTGAGAGGGGACATGGCGATGCCTATCTGGGCCAAGTAATACAGATACTGCAGCACAGGAGCCTGGAGGAGCAATGACAAGCAATGCATCATAGCTATAATAATACAGCAGCCCAGATTTTACATGAGAGTTTAAAGAAGAAACAGTCAAACCAAAGTACAAGCCCTGACATGTTTCTTAAATTCATCATTTTCTTTCAAACTCTGGCAAAGAAAACTTCTCCCATGTGTGTGAAACAAGCAGCTGTTGTGATATTGAGGTCACACCTTCCGGAGCAGCAGCCCATGTGAGATATTCTCTGACAGCATGAAACCAGACACCAGATGATGGATCGGCCCTGCCTCCCCACAGTGAGGACGTAGGACGAGTGTGTGAAACCCCCGCTGCCTGAAATGAAAAGACACGCAAACAGTGGGGAGGTGACTTTAACTTTGTTTGAGCTCTGTAAAGTATATTCTGCATAAATGAGCAACTATTACTGTTGCCCAGAGCCTCAATTATAAATCCCAGGATAAGAGGATAAATCCCAGAGTTTATTTTCTGGTTTGGGACCTCGAGCGCAATGAAAATATTAATGCAAACAAATTTAAAGGTTTTTGCATTCTGATTTGGATGAGGTTGTGTTTAGCAATAGCTCGATTAAGCATTCAAAGCCGAGTGTAGCATCAGTGCAATAAAGGTTACATATGGTAGAAACCTATTTTTATTGTGTTTTCTATGTCCTTAAACTTGGAGGTGTAACAAAACAGCCCAGCTAACATGGCTAATTTCACCATTAGCTTTGACAGTGTGCTCACAGGTGAGAGCTCAGTGGAAACTATAAAGCTGATTGACAGTCAGAGATGGTGGAAACTTCTAGACTGTTTTGAAAGCAACAAACAAGGAGTGGGTGGGTTTCTGTGTTTTCTCGTTGCCTGCTGTGCTTCAGTGAAACCTAAACTAAATCGGCCTTTACACCCGTTTGCTTCTCTCCTGCTCTCTGTGCTCACATAAAATGCATTTCAATACAGCCGAATTCCCAATAAAGCTGTTCTCAGTTACATATTTTTCTGTTTCTGTTGTCAGTAAATGAAACAAGTATGAAATATTGACTGAAAGGCAGCCTATTAAGACTGCATGCTAACTACATTACTGCACTGCTAAACTGCTGACATGGTCTAAAAAACTCACCCTCCACACGATCTAAAAAAGCTGTACCATTAATTCCACAATATTTCTCTGTAAAATGATCACTCAGAGGTTAAGTTAGAGGTGATTGCAAGTCAAATTCACGGCTGTGCTAGAGGCTGTGCAGTCGACTGTCTTTCCTCAGCTGTCAATCACAGATGCAGAGAGAGTCTTCTTCCTGAAAAGGGCAGCTCAACTGAATTTAAAGATGCAGACACTGAAACAGCCTTTGCGGTTTTGAGCTGAGAAGCTGAAAGATATAATACACTCTGGGAGCATTATTTTTCTAGAATGGTGCACAATATGGAACCTTTAAACAGTTTAACCTGTCAGAATCTTGTTTCCCATGTAAAATACGGCATGCTTACACAAAAACAATGCATGATGCTGACTATACAGTGGGTGTCACTTGACATAACAACCTGCAATTAGGGATTGTTACTAAAAAGCAGATTGTGGAAGCCAGTTTAACTGAGGTACAGCAGACGTACCTGCGCAGGTGATTCAGCACAGTCATGTTTGCATACATATAGTAGAGGTAGTAGGAGTAGGGCGGGTTGTCCTCCTCTGTCCAGTTGACTGGCAGCGGACTGTCCAGGTTGAAGATATGTTGCTCTGGTTTGGACTCATCATCCACACTGTCGAAGCCCACAACCTGTGCGAGGGACCAAAAGCAGATAACATAAAACTCCTCTGATGACTGACTGCAGTACATCTGATTAATCAGATATGTATGGTCACACAGTCAAGAAGTCATACTTGCTGGAGGAAGAGGTGCAGCTCCGGGTGGCTGCCAGGGTCGACCGTAACTTCAAACAGAGGCATGAAGATGTTCTCCAGCATTTCCTGGAAGTTGCACAGTTGTTTCTTTGTGTGGTAGACATCGCTTTGAAGAGAGGATAAAAGCAAACTCAAACGTCAATGCAGAGATAATAACTGATGAAATGTATTTATTGCTATTTTAATCATGTGTGCAAATGTGACTGTAATCAGACCTTATTTAATAAAAGGACATTTTCTACTCTTTTTTTTTTTACTATTTTCTTTTACAAGTACAAGTCAGAGGACATAGGACATCCTGAGAGGTCCTCTAGTCCATGTCCAATGATTCAGAGCATTTCTGAGCACATAAGGGGACCAACACAATATTAGGCAGGTGGTCATAATGTTATGCCCGATTGGTGTATATTATAATATGTTTTGTTTAAAAATAAATAAATCTGACCTAAATTTGTCAAATACTGTAAATGTAAAGCAGCAAAAAGTTAGGTATTTCCTTTAGGGTAGAGAAATGCAGTGGAATATATTTGAAATACAGAAATAAATGAGCTTCAGTACTGCATTTAAGCACAGGAGTTGATTGAACTCACAAGAGTCGTGGCACTTGCACAAGCCAGCGAACGTTATCAGAGTAGACCCGATGCTTTACAGCCCACTTGGCCAGCTTGTCCCACTCGTCTCTGGATCGGCCGTAGATTGACAGCCTGAGCTCCACGTTCTGGTATTTGCTCTCCTCCAGGTCGGCCATCACCTCCTGAGAAGCAGCGATGCAAACAAACGGTCAGCAGGGGGCGCCGGCGCCTCATACAGCCATTCTGCTGTGGTGTCGTGTAAAGTGATTGGTGCACTGAGTGAGCACCTTAATGATGTGGCCGAAGTATTTCCCCTCGATGTAGTTGTCCGTTTTGATGAAGATCTCTCTCAGGATGGACTCCCCAATGGGATTGTATTTGGCATTGAACTTGTCAAACCGATGGAAGGTGTTACGATCCTGCAATGAAAAGTTGAAGCACTCATTTTCACACTGGAGGCAGGCAGCTCTTCTGAGGAGCTTTCTCCAATCCTTTACTACTCACTGCATGCATGTCCAGGGTGTCAACACTGAGGTCGAAGGCCGTCAGGTTCATGGTCTCAAACACCTCCATGAGCGTCTGACCCTTCCCTCTCTCCACGTGCACGATCTCTTTAGGATACTTCTTCATGGCTCTTTTGATAAAACGTAGAAGGTGCTTCTGGTTCATACATGACGATGCGTGGATGTGCGTGTCAACCTGCGGGACGAACCAGACAAACAACATTCTAGGAGAGGATGCGAGACGATGAATAATCATGACAAAGCAAGGAAGAAAAAGCTGCCAAGTTCACCTTACGGATATTATAAAAGTCTCGGTGTGGGACTTTCTTCTGCGCTGCGAGCTCCTTCATCTCATTCAGCAGGATGTGCATCTGGAACTTGGAGCTGAGGTACTGCAGACGACGGTAGCAGAAGGACTTTCTGTGGCAAAGGGAAACAAAAAAAACAAATAATCAACACTCTTTATGATAGTCTGAGAATTCTTTTACATACTTTGTTACCTGTCAAATACTTAATCCTGTATTCGTCACTTCAATCAGTGCAGCTTCTCCTGTTCATTTTTGCACTTCTGATCATCTTACACAGAATTATAGCACTAACATGACAGCACTTAGTCTTTAATTCACTGTGAAGGCCGAGTTCTCAAGTTGACACATATTGCTGTGCTCAACACCTCGATAGCCACACAATGAAGGTGTATGTTTGGAGGTGTTCATATAAGTTAATATGTATACACACATTTTTTATTGCCCTTTGGTTGACATTATATTTTTAAAAATATATTATTATTAAATTCTATATAATTGTTTTTAATTTTCAGGATTTTATTTATTTATTTGAACCTATTTTCATTATTATTATTATTATTACCATTATTAGTAGCATCCTTTATTATTAACATTTACTCATTTACTTGTTTGAATTTTTTCTCATTGTTATTACTAGTATTATTGGTAGTATTTTTTATTATTAACATTTATTTATTTATTAACGTATTAATTTGAACTTATTTTTCATTATTACTATTACTACTGTCATTGGTCATATTTTCTTTTTATTATTATTAACATTTATTTAATAAATTTAACTCATTTTCATTATTATTATTACTACTGTTAGTACTAATGGTTTCTTTTATTTATTGAAACTTATTTTATTTATTATTGGTATTATTACTACTATTTTTAGTAGTATTTTCTTTTTTATTATTAACATTTATTTATTTATTTTAACTTAATTTCATTATTATTATGACTAATATTTTTAGTAGCATTTTCTTTTTATTATTAGATTTATTTATTAAATTTAACTTATTTACATTATTATTGTTATTAATACTATTTATAGTAATATTTTTTAATATTATTATTAACTTTTTTTTAAATTTTAACTTATTTACATTATTATTACTACTACTATTTTTAGTAATATTTTCTTTTTTATTATTATTAACTTTTATTTATTTATTTATTAATTTATTAAATGTAACTTATTTTCATCATTAGTAATTATGATTATATCTATCTATCTATCTATCTATCTATCTATCTATCTATCTATCTATCTATCTATCTATCTATCTATCTATCTATCTATCTATCTATCTATCTATCTATCTATCTATCTATCTATCTGATGACTCTATCTATGACCAACCCATGTGACTTCAGTGAACAGTTTGTAAAAACATCTCCTCAGGCTTGTGGTTCAGCTTACACTGGTCCGTTGATGATGAGGGCCATCATGACGTTCATATCAGCGATGTACTCCTGCAGGTCTGGATAGGGCAGGTCCAGCTCCGTGCTCCTGTTAGCAACATGTGAAAGTTTACTCTGCTGCCAAAGCAATGTGAGAACTGAGTCTAAAAACACTCTGGATGAGGCATGCATGCACCAGCACAAATATCTCACTTTTCCATTACGCTCCTGGTCGTGTAAACATGCATAACACCGCCCACCATCTTACAGCCGTAACCCATGTCGGGGGGCATGCTGGCTGGGTCCTGGTTCTCGTAGGGGTGAGTTTCAGAAACAGGTGGGTGCACTGTGGCATCTGAGAGGAGACAGAATGTGGAACTGTGTCACTGCTTTGAGGGAGGTGGGTGCGAACATGCAGCTATAAGGTGAGCCGACATGTTGTGAAAGGCCTGTTCATGGGAGTGTAACAGATGGACGGTGAAATATGTGGGAATGTTTTAATGTGAGGGCGCTGCACAGTGATGCTGGAAATGAGATTACCAGAGCCGGAGCGCAGAGATGCAAATAACCATTCATATTTATCATTCTGATTTATGTCTCCCCATGTGGTTTTTTGGGGGGGAGTGGTCGACTGATTATATATATCTTAATTAGCATTTTCCAGATTATAAGATAAGATAAATGAATTCAAAAATGCACTACTTAGGCTCAGTTCCAGCTGCCTTTCTGCCCACAGCACTATCTGTTTGGTTTCATGTGACAAGCAACAGCCAATCAAAACTAAAGTATAAATGTTCTTTTTTAATTAAACACAGTTGGTGAGCTATTCTGTACTGGTTACTGATCACTAATAACTGTTATCATCCCTTAAATAAACATATCAGTCAACCTCTGCGGTAAAAACTGTTACACTTTTTGAGCCACCTTTGTCATCTGTGACTTTACCTGACCAATATATCAACTTTTTCAATGATTTATTTTTGAAAATGGAAAGAAAATCTCAAAGTTTTAGAGACTGAGATCCAACAAACAGTCAAAAAACATATAGATTATCACTTTACAGGGACAGAAAACAATGAAAATCTTCAAATTTCTAAACCTGGAGCAAGAAGACGTGTCATATAATAAAAAAAAACAAACTAATCAATCATTGTAACTGCCAGTCGACTAACAGATTGATCAGCTAAGCATCGCAATACTTCCCATTGGTTCTGCGTAAATGTTCTGCTTCTTCCGTGATGCTGTACTTGTGTACCTGCAGTGACTGTGGTCTCTGGAATCTCCTGCTCGTAGATGTCCAAGTCCAGAGGTCTCTCGCTCAGCTCCTGCAGGTATCGGGCGGTGGTTCTGCAGAAGCTCTGCAGCGACAGACCCATGTACTTCTCTCTAATGAACAGAGCCTTCACCACACATTTGGCAGCGTCCAGCAGATCTGTGAATGGAACCTTGAGAGAAGAGCAACAGGAGAAAAAGGAATGAATGTAGAGGCAAAAACGTGTCTTCATGAGAGAGGAGATGTTATACAACTGTGAGAAACTTTTTTACCCCACACTTCTCCTCTCCAGAAATAGTGACTCGCTGGTACTCTTTCTCTGGAACCACTTCTCTCTCCTGCAGGTCAGGACTCTGGCTCTGCTCCTTCATGTATCTAAAGATCCACAAACACGTTATAAATCCACTTTTCAGACAGTTTAAGATACACATGGAGCGGCTAATGAGATCGCTGTTGACTCACTCGAGGTCTGTGGCACTGTCAGTCTTCATGAACTCCTGTTTGGCTCGCAGGAGGATGTCAGGTTCAAACCTGAGAGCAGGAAAAGCAGAATTCACTTTAGGATCATCAGTGCAGAATCTGACTGCAAACACAGTCACAACATGTGTTACTACGCTATCTACAGTTATAAAAAAAAAGAATACACACACCAAAGACCATGTATACCATGGCGGACTTGAATCATTGAATCACATGCAACCTTGTCACAGAAAGCAATCCTGCGTTTCAGCTCTCTCATAGATTTTTTATAGGTCTTCTGGAAATATGACAAAATCTGCAGGGTCAAAAATATGCAGACAGAAATGCTCATATTTGGTGAAATGTCCGATGACCATTTTCACCTGAACTTGGCGTTTTTGGAAGCCATCCACAAGTTCTGGTTGTAACTTTGACTCTTCTTTACAGAACTGGTGCAGTAAAGCTAAATTTGTTGACATACACCTGTCTCTTCAGTTTCTTGATGGGGTTAAGGTCAGGACTTTGGGGGGGCCAGTCTAAAACCTTAGTTCTAACCTGATTCAACCATTTATTTACCACTTTTGATGTGTGTTTCGGCTCACTGTCTTTTTGGAACACCCAGTTGCGTTCAAGACCCAACCTTCTGGCTGATGATTGCCTGGTAATCCTCCTTCTTTATTGGTCCATATATCTTGTATAAAACACCAAAACAGCATCAGAGCATAATACTGCCACCCCCGTGCTTGACAGTAGGTTTGGTGTTCTTGTGCTTAAAGGCCTCATCTTCTCTCCTCTCCCCTCCGTCTCCTCTCCTCTCCTCTCCTTTTCTTTGTCCATTTGATTAGCTTTAAACTCTCATCCAGCCTTAAGGTGCTGTTTATGGACAAAGGGCTTTTTTCTCGGCAGCCTCTCAGCTCACGGTGATGTAAAACACGCTTCACACCTGTGTTCCAGCAGCTTTAATTCATTGCAAACCTGCTTTTTGGTGATTCTTGGTTGACTCTTGACCATCCTGACCAGTTGTCTCTCGACAGCAGATGTTTTCTTCCTGATCATGGCAGTGACACAACTGTTCCATGCACCTTATATTCACAAACAGTTGTCTGCACAGTTGATTTTTTAGATTTGTAGCTGCTTTGAAATGGCTCCAGTGACTTTCCTGAGTCGTTCAAGTCATTGATTTGCTTTTTTACATCTTTGCTGAGCTCTTCAGACTGTATGAGTCTATTAGAAGGGCTCTTTTTAAATTGGCTCAGAGGAGTCACCAGCTGTAGTCAATTTAAATCACTTACAAGAAGTTAAGAGTCCATGCCACAGAGAAAATTTGATTAACCCAGCTGTCTGCATCACCAAAACAGTCATTCAAGTTGCTGTATGTATATTTTTGACACAGTCGGTTTTGTCATCTTTCCAGAAGACCTATAATAAATTTATGAAGGAACCAAAATGCAGGATTATTTTTGTGTCACGTGTTTCAATCATTCCATCATAGAATATTTAGAGTTATAGGACTCATTGGAAACTCAAGGCTGCCTTGATATCCATTGTCTTTACAAGCGTATATAAACTTTTGTTCACAGTTGTACTTCCCTCCTTTCTCTCACTTACTTGACATCCTGGCTGATCTGTCGTTCAAGGCGCTGACGTCTCTCCTCCAGCTGTTCGATGGGGCTGTCTTCAGGAAACTCATAGGGGGCGCTACGCATCTCACTATCTGCCAGGCTGCGGGAGAACAGCTCCTTCACATAGACACACATTAAAGCCGTGAGTGACTTCACAACAAATCTTAACTTATTAGGTTGATCATTCAGCACGACGACCGAGGACTGACTTCGGCAATCTCCTTGTATTTCCCATCCATGGAAGTACGCAGGTCAATGGACTGTTTCAAGGCCACAGGGATCCCAGGCAAGGAATGCTGGGAAGTGAGGAGGTGGCGAGCACCACGGAGATCAACTGCAGATAGAGAGGGGGGAGAAAACGGCATGTTGAATACTTAGGAATTCTATGATGATCCACTCTCACGTGAATCATTTTAAGACATAAATAGCAGCACATAATGTAATTTTGAACAGAAGAAATAACACATTCGTTCTCTTCCATAAATTAAAGTTCATAACATATACAGTATCTCAGACTAAAATACATTAAAGGAACACAAACCTCCCCTTAAACACCATTTATTAGAGCCAGAAACTGTAAAAACAGAATTATTAGATGCTGAATTGTCTGACATTCATTGAACAAATCACATGCAATGAACAGTTCTGTTGGGAAAACTCACCAAATCTAAGCTTCTTTCCTAATAATCATTTTATTCTACATGTCTCGTTCGGAAATTCACTTAAACAAATCGTTACACTAACCAGATACTGTAAGAAACATTGAAAAAAACTATTAGTAAAACTATTAGTAACTTTAGCAACATAAGCAGCTGTGACCAACTTTTGCGTGGGACTCTTTGCTAGAACTAGGCTGATCTGCAGGCTGTGTATCACCTGTCTGTTGCACCTATAGCCATTTTTGTTTCGGTATAACCTGTAGCTCATGGTGGCTAATTTTAGCAAACAGATGCAGCTTAACATCTTCGTGTCTGTTCTCTACTTGTAGCACTGCGTTTAACATGTGCTTCATCAGTAACAGTGAGAGAATCCAACACTTTTTAAACTGTAGCAGCACTGATTCTGATTCTGCCTCTTCTTTGAGGCAGAGCCATCAGATTATG
Organism: Dascyllus trimaculatus; assembly: GCA_024666655.1. Taxonomy (NCBI): domain Eukaryota; kingdom Metazoa; phylum Chordata; class Actinopteri; family Pomacentridae; genus Dascyllus; species Dascyllus trimaculatus. Next base: position 26,721,733 of record CM045452.1, read on the forward strand.
ATGGTTCCTGAAGCGTTCAGGGTCCTTTTCACCGTGAAGTAATGTACTGTAAAACACAGCTGAGCCGAAAACAGTGCTCTGAGTCACCAGGGAGGGGAGCTCCGCCGCTAAAAGCATCTCTTTCAGTCTCTGATATCAGAGATCCAGTGTAGTCAGTTCACTCTGAAGGTCTGTAGTTTTGTACATGAACTAAAACACCTCTGCACTGACTGATGTTTGCTCCATAGACTTTCACTGACAGTAGTTAGGAAGTAGCTGTTCATATCAGTGATTCATTTTAGTAAGGAAAGATCATAAATCACTTTTACTTGCAACAGCTGCATCCTGTTAGCTGTCAATGAGCTTATCAACCTTAATAAAACTATAAAGCCAGTTTACACAGCATAAAGTAGGAGGGTTAGACAACCATGACTCATCTGAACTCGCTTATTCAGCCTGCTAAAAGAACATTCTTACTCTTTCATTCCTGCAACATGTTGCTATCTCACAGCACAGTCTGCAGAAGCTTGTTGTCGCTCTCTCAGTGGGTCTTTTCCACAGCAGTGGAGGTCTGAGCTCAGCGGCTGTTTGTGCCTGGAGACACAATGGACCATTCAGGTGGAGTGGCCATCAGCACATACACCGGCTAATACAGTCCATTGTTGCCACCGCAAGACTCAAGTTTTACAGAAGCCCAGTTGTCATGGAAAAAGCGAGGAGGGAAAGTGAAGAGGGGGGATGGTCCTTGAAAAGAAATTAAAAAAAGGACAAGGACGGCTGTGAGTGGACGAAGGTTGTTAAGGAAAACAGAGAGGTTAAGTATTCGCTGGTGGGAAACAGAAACAACGACACGGCTTTCACTGCCGTGTTTCCCCCCGGGGTATATATCTAGATAGATATTAATCTTTCCATTGAAACTATGCACCTGCTACTGAAATATTCATCATCCTGCTAAATATTTCATCCCCTGCACGCTGGAGTGTCAGTGGGCCTGTTGTCCACCAGTATTTATAGACTCCACACACTGGAAGGTCATTGAGGGAACGCTGTACGATACCTACAGTCTGTACTGAAGTCTGATTTATTTAACGTCTGAGTGTGTCTGCTCTGTGGGGACGGCGAAGGAGACCGGAGAGGCAGATTAACTGGGCCAATTAGGACTCGACAAAACGCTCCATTAAAATGTATGAAAACAGGCAGAACGGTTACTAAAAGGAGAAACAGAGACGATGTTAAAACACAACTCTCCACGTTTTTACCACCTTCTGCTCAACACTGTCCGATCATCACATCCCACTCAGCACAGAGGACAAGTTTGCCTGCACCACGAGGCAGAAATGTCAAAATGTACACTCAGACTAAAACACTCTGAGGGATGTTTTGCCACATTAGCTTGCATTAAACCGTCAGCAGGCTTGAAAGTCATGCTATCTTTAAAAAAAATCACTAAAAATGACTATTTATCAGAGACAGAAACTGTGAAAACCCCAAAAAATTGTCAGATTTTCAACTTTCTGACAGTTTTTGAAAAAGTCTTGTGCAACGTACAGTTTCATCTGGAAAATAAATCAAATTTAATCTTTAAAAAATCACTTTGTTCTACATTCCTCATCTAAAAATTCACCAAAAAATACATCGTGTGCACTAAACAGATAATGTACAAAACAGAAAATGTGTGCTGTTCAGTGCAACTGAGAAGCCATCACTGACTTTGCTGTGGCCGACTGTCATGTGGCAAAAATTCAATAACTCTTCAGCTGAACTGTAGATACGGTCAGGAGACAAGTATGAAAACTGATTTAAAATGTAGTTAATATCAACAGAATGTAGAGCCACCATTTTTTCCCCACTCTGAGCACTTAGTAAAATATTACACATTGATTAATTCCAGGCTTTTTCAATTTATGAAACACAAATTAATGATTAAATTCAACTTACTTTTCTTTTCGTTTTAAAGTTATGGCATTACAACAGTTCTCTTTCCGTTTAGCCGCTGTGGTGCAAAGTTACCGTCTCTTAAGCTTCTAGCCTTAATTTTAAACACAAAAATCCATAACAAACTTGTATAACAGTTACCTCCTGGCCTAGATCACTACAATAAATGATGCAACAAACAAATGTTGTTATTATATCTCCTCCCAGCAGTTTGATATCAAAGTAATATCATATCTGACCTACATGATGAAGTAAATCATTCACTGTAATAAACCTCCAGTCCAGTTCCTCCAGAAATTATCATTGTTTTCAGTAATAAAAACTTTATTTTGCTTATTGATAATGTTTATGAAATAAAACACATTGATTAAACACATTTCTTTGAAAATGTCTGCCATTTTCTAAGATATTTCTCATTTAACAAACTAGTTCATATAAAGTTAAAACACTAATACTTCTTTTTATGTTGACTGTCACCTTCTGTATGTAATTTTAGAAAAATATTTATAGCATCAACTTGAATTTTACAGTTTCATCTAATAACAAAAAGGAAACATGACGTGTGAAGCTACAATAAATTTTAGAATGTATGTAAACAATTTCTCTATTTTGAAACAGAGCTGGCTGGCCCATTAGGCAATAAAGGCAAACGCTAAGGGCGCCATGGCCTCCAGGGGGCGCCACAAAATCGGGAAAAAAAAATCCACTTTCAGTATAATTATATTAAAACTAGATATTCCTATTAACTCTCATTGATTCCAATGTAAAGCACTGCCCAGTTAATCTTACTACAAAACAATGGTATTCAATTTCTTTTGTGAGCTTGTGTAAGTCACTGATGGAGGGGGGGGCGCCATATAAAAGCTCGCCTAGGACGCCACATTGGGTAGGGCCGACTCTGTCTGGAAAACTATTTTCTTTTTAAAATTGTATTTTTATGCTTATTCACCGTCATAGCTTGTAAATTTGGCTGATTTTTGCAATTTTATTTACATTTTCCTGAACTTCAAAAAACAGAGGATAAAAAACTGAAAAATTCTGATAAATTACTTTTTTTTATTTAATTATTTATTTATTTTTTACAGTGAAGCTTCTTCATCAGGGAGTTGAATTTAGTGCTGAAAGTGTTATTTAATTAGTTGACTGACAGAAATTAATCATCAGCTATTTTAAAAATCGACTGGTTTCAGCATTTCAATTCTGTTTTATAATATTGCATATTTTCTATTCTGGGGAAGCTATAATGAAGATTTTCTACTATTTTCTGACTTTGTGCAGAAAAATGATTAGTCCAGTCGTTGAGAATATAATATGCAGGCGAACCACTAATGGACATAATTGTTAGTTGCAGCTTTTTAAAAGTAAGGAGTGACCTGCAAATTTTACAGAAAATCCTTTGTTGGACACATCTGGTCCAAAAAAATGACATAAACAGGAAATAAAACAATGAATTTATTACTAATCAAAGTGGCTCCCCTCTTTCTAAAGCAAGGTTGAGTCAGTAAAAAAGAAAACACATGCTGTGACGTTAAACCACAGTCTGAGTCACAAAGTCCACAAACTGGAGCCACAGATTGATGCTCTTCTGCTAATAAGAAGCGGCACGTCTGTGCGGTGCAGTGGCCAGCGACGATTTCTATCTCCGCTGTCGGTTCGGGGCGTTTCAAATCGGCCTGATTCGAGTGGACGTCGGTGTGGAGGGCAGGAGGTGACCAGTGGCAAAGACATCCATGCAACAAAGCCGAGCCTAGCCAGACCTACCAGACCCGGAGCTAATCCCCTAATGGGTGCTATATTTGGATCAGTAGCATCTATGGTTACATAACAACTCATCCCCCCACGGTTGGGCAGCAAACCGCTCAGAAATTAGACCCAGCTACGTTACAGTTGGGCATAATCTGGCCTGCGTTAAGGTTTTATTGATCTAACGGCACAAGGGTCTGATACTGCAGGAGTGTGACACGTTTTAAAGAGCCTCCAGCCGCAACCAGATGTCTGATTCACAAACATGTTGAATAAATGACACAGTTTCCCACAGCTGATCCCTCCATATTGCTGCTGAGCCTTGTGAAAGAGCTTTTTCTTCTTTACGTAGCGTAAAGACACAGCTGCCTTTGATGGAGCCGAGCTAATCCTGTCCACAATAGCAAACAAGGCAGTAAATACACCGATCAGCCACAACACTATGACCACTGACAGGTAAAGTGAATAGCATTGATCATATTGGTACTATGTGCTGTTCTGATGGAAAACCTTGGATTTTAACATCCATGTTGATCAGACTTAGATGCCCAAATAAACATTGTCCCAGAACAAACACACTCCCTCATGCAAATGGAAATCCCAAATGTCACTGCAGGAAAATTCACCCCACCACATGGAAACAACATCAACCAATCAGGAACATGTTGAGGAACATGACAATGGTCCAACATGTTGATCTGACCTCCAAACTTCCTACACCCCATTGTGATCAAGCATCAACAGGATGCAGTGGAACAAGTTTGATTGACAGAGACCCCACTGCACAAGTCAGAGTACCCAAAGGATCCACTGTCAACGTCCTGGTTCCAGACCCCATAGGACACCCTGAGAGGTCCTCTTGTCCATGTCCAATGGTTCAGAACATTTTTGAGCACATAAGGGGGACCAAGACAATGTTAGGCAGGTGTTCATAATCACCTGATCGGTGTATATGATGGATCAAGTTTGCATAAGTATAAAGACACCTAGCAAGGACAATAACCTGCAGAACCGAGTTGCATGACGTCCACTGCTTTTCTCCATTCTCCTCAACCAACGTGCAGTAAATTAACCCATCTTTGTCTCCTGAAACTTCCCCCAGCTCACAAGATTTCCATCCCAATCCCTCAAAACAAGGTCAGATGGTATCGGCTTGCAAAGACTTCCACCGCATGCATATTTCAGCAGCGACAGAGAGCGTGGAGAGTCCTAACTCGGGTCTAAGTCACACCAGATGGCGCGGTGTAAACGCTCCTTGGGGATGCAATGACAAGTGGAAAGTCATCCGAAGCCCTGCGAAGTCAGAGCCGGGCGAGAGGTCAGAGGTTAAAGAGACATCCTGTGGAAATTCATACACAGAGCTGCTTATGTTTTTTCCCTCACCTCTCATCACAGCCAAAACTCTACAAGCACAAATCATAAAAATTCAGCATAAACACATCCTGGATGATTATATTTAACATCTCCACTCGTTTAGCCCCCTATTTCTCTCTGTTTTAACACCAAACAGGGACTAAAACCGTCTACCTGCCAGTGACTCACAGCCTCTGTGGCAAATGTCTCGCAGTGAAAGCCGCATGTTGTCACAGCGAACACGTGCCAGTGTTACCAGAGAACAACAAACATAAACAAGGCAGCAGCAGAGGTTCAGCAGGGAAGGTTTAAGCGAGATTGGGATGTCTTAGTACCACTTGATGAATGTAAAAGCTGTTTAAACATTAGCATTCACAAGAAATCTGTTTAAAAAAGAGCCAAATTTGAATGGATTTCCAGAGTAAATTAAAAAAAAGATGAGAAAGAAGACTGCAAATCATGCCAGACACACGGAATGCATATTATTCTTACTTAGAATATTTCATACACGTATTGTGCTTTTTATGTTTTTCTTGCTGTTTATTTTTACTTACTGCATATTTTTGCTTATTTATCTGTATTTATGATGGTGGTAACTTTACTCTTTCTGCTGTAACGACCAAAATTCCCCTCTGATATTAAGAAACTATTTCTATTCTATTCTATTCTACGTGACAAAAGAACCAACCTCTAAGTAGTTTGGCTCTTGCAGCTAACAGGTACAAACACTAATGGACACAGAATCTGAAAATCAACATAACTGCAGTGAAAATGTCAAGTTTCATCCAAAGCCTGATGCAGTCGCACACTTCAACAAAGCATTAGTTCACTCACTATCACATGAGGACTCTCCTGTCCAAAATACAAAAACACTTGCATGGCAGAGTGAATGCAGCAGGATCTAACAGCCCTCCTCTGCTTCCTCCTCCAGCATCACTGCATCAAACAGCTGACATCTCTCAAGATGGGTAATGAAAGAAACCAGAGATGCTTTAGTCTCTCTGCAGCTGCACAAACTGCACATCTGCAGGCTTGGATTTGTTCCTCCAGTCTTCTCACTTGAGCCGTAAAGACAGACAGGGTGCCCCTGATCTCAGCCGGATCCCACAGTTGCAGGTGAAGCACGATTGATCGACCTGCCAACATGTGCACAGTTGCAACCTCCTCCACGACTCCTGAAAGACGCGAGAGAGCCGCTTTTGTGGGACAATCAATCGACACACATTCTGTCCTCGGCACACTAAAGACAGCACCGCTCCGGGCTGTTACACAAAGCCGCCAAGGGACAGGCAGAGGAGAGTGGCAGTGATTGTGAAAGAGGGAGAGAAGAAAGAAGGAGGGGGGGAGGGTTGGAGAGGGGTTGTTTGTGCTTTGGGATGAGGGTGGTGGAGCGTACCTGTCTCCTCAGAGCCTGCGTTAACCAGCAGCTAGCAGGGAGGACAGAGAGACAGAGAGAGGGAGAGAGAGGCTGTCCTGGCAGGGAGATGGAGCATGCCGAACAGCAAATGGCCCAGGATGGCGTCTGCTGTCCTTTTCAAGACGGGTTAAAACACATGATGGCAGGGAGGGAGGGAGGGAGGAAGAGAAAACAAGACAGAAACACTTCAAACACTCAGTCAAATGTCATAACTGGAAAACACACACACACACACATGCACGTCAATACACTCACAAACAGTCCACCTCCTCTACTCCTTTAATCTGTCCCTGTCATACATACAAAGAGCTGGTCCAGCAGATCCATGAACTCCCCCCTCACATCCCAGTGTGTGACCCCCCTCTGCCTCCTGGTCCAGGCCAGCTGTCGCTGCACTAGCTGCCTCTGGAGCTGATCCTCCTCATTTAAATGCCTCTGACATCTATCTGGAACGTACCACAGGAGGGTGAGGAGGCGGGGGGGAGAGGAGGCACATCACCGGCGGATGTGGATTCTCCTGCCGTGATATTCTCTGACAGCACCCCCCCCATCGTCTGCGTTATCGTCTCTGCTGTGTTTTGCTGAGGGAACCATGTGTTTGGGATGTTTATGTGTGTGTGTGAATAAAAATGGTGCTGCCTCAGCAGTGAGCTCGGAGACGTCAGGGGTCTTTTTGTTTTCCTTTTTTTTAAAATTTCCGTCCTCTGTATAGCAGCAGTCTGAGGGAGACGACTGTCTAATAGATGAGAACTTGCCTCCGTCTCTCTCTCACATGAATGAAATTAAAGGGCCAGCACGTTGTCCCCATTATGTCTGCAGCAGTAGTTTCTGGAACAAGCCTTCCCACGTTACAAACACAGACCTGTGTGTGTGTTGAGGGAAATGACACAGTAATAGCTCAGTGAAATGCTGCAGTTCCACGACTTAATTTCATAACAACAAATGTTTGTAAAGCCCTTCATGACATCTGTCTTGTTTTCTGCAGCCATACGTCCTCACTTATGCAATTATTGTGAATTTGATCTGTATTACAGCAATAACAAGATGACTTGACTACAAAAAAAACAGCTGATAAACCTGAATATTTCACATTTTCATTTCATTTCATTTCATGTCTTTATTTCATTCATTTGTAAAATAAAATTATTTCAAGTGAATACCAAACATTCTCCAAATTTGAATGAAAGGGAGCAGAAGAATTTTCACTTTGACTGTGATACACCGATCAGACATAACATTACGACCACCTGCCTAATATTGTGTTGGTCCCCTTATGTGTTTAAAAATGCTCTGAACCATTGGACATGGACCAGAGGACCTCTCAGGGTGTCCTATGGGGTCTGGAACCAGGATGTTGGCACTGGATCCTTTGGGTACTCTGGCTTGTCCAGTGGGGCCTCTGTCAATCAAACTTGTTCCACTGCATCCTGTTGATGCTTGATCACAATGGGGTGTAGGAAGTTTGGAGGTCAAATCAACATGTTGGGCCATTGTCATGTTCCTCAACATGTTCCTGATTGTTTGGTGTTTTTCCATGTGGTGGGGTGCATTTTCCTGTGGGGGTAGGCCAGTGACATTTTGGATTTCCATTTGCATGAGGGAGTGTGCTTGTTGTGGGACAATGTTTATTTGGGTGTCTAAGTCTGATCAACATGGATGTTAAAATCCAAGGTTTTCCATCAGAACACCACATAGTACCAATATGATCAATGTTATTCACTTCACCTGTCAGTGGTCATAGTGTTGTGGCTGATTGGTGTACATATAATCAATTGTATTCTAGATTGTTCAGGTCAAAGCAATGAGAAATGTGTGCGAGTTTATCCAAAATATTTAAAAAATGCTCCAAGAAATGCCAAATTTCAGTACAGGCCGTCTAATTGAGCTTTTCAGAGAGGGTTATAAACCATAAAATAGCGTTTGGCTTTTAAGCCAAATCAGCGTCACTTTGTACATTTGGACGTGTTTGCACTGAGTGTCTTATCTTCTCTTGCTCAATACTGTCAAAAGTTCAACTCAGTTTGCCTTCACTCAAACCAGAATAAGAAGTTTTTACCTTTTCTGACCAGACTCTTGTGTAAGAGCTGATAAGACAGGTGATATTCAGTCAGTCTGTCTCTCTGCATTTTCTGGCTTCCTGCTAATTTTTATCCAAGTTTCTTATTTGTGTTTGTTTCCTACTTTTGTCCTACTCAGCGTAGTTTCAATAAAGGCTTAAATAATGATTGAATGAAATTGTGCATGAATGCTAAGCAGTGTCCTGCAGAATTCATCAAACAGAAGTAAACATTTGATTGTTTTCAACCTTGAATTTGGTGATTGTCGACTATTTACAGCAGCAGAATAACATGCGTGTTGTTGAGTTAATGTTCACTGTAATGAAGCAGTGAAGGAAGAAGGCGTGGCTCATTGTTGTTAATGATTTTTGAACAACAATGAAGTTCTCTTAGACCGAGGAAGAAGCTATATCAGGGCGTAGATACACAGATTCATCATTAGGGTCCGAGCACCGAATGGTGCGAAGACCCTATTGGAATGCTAGAGATTATTATTAGGGTCCGAGCACCGAATGGTGCGAAGACCCTATTGTAATGCTAGAGATTATTATTATTATTAGGGTCCGAGCACCGAATGGTGCGAAGACCCTATTGTAATGCTAGAGATTATTATTATTATTATTATTATTATTATTTTACCGCCAAATGAATTGCTTTTTTGAGGGCCTAAACATGCACCGATTCGCGTCAAAATCTGCACACACATCAGGACCGGTGAAAAATTTGATATTTTATGGGGTCTGTGTATGTGTGTCCCAAAATGGCTCCATAGCGCCCCCTGCAAAATTTAAAAAAGTGCTATTAGACTAACTGGAAGGACATTTCATCGATGGATACAAAATTTGGCAGGCATATTCAGCACTTGAGGAAAGACAAAAAAGTCAATCATAGCCATGCTCTAAACCAAACAGGAAGTGACATATCTTGCGTTAACTGTGAAAAATCTGTGATGAACTCCTCCTAGGGGGTAAGTCTTAGAGACCTGAAATTTGGTCCGTACATACAACCGACCTTCCTGATGAAAAGTTATAAAAATCTTCTATGTCGGTCAAAGGGTGTGGCCATGGCAGCCCCCCCGAATTACTGATCCTTCGCCATGCAACAGGAAGTGCAGGTCTAACTCTCTGAACATGCTCCAATCTGAATGAAACTTTACATGTAGGATCACAGACCTGAGCTGATGTCATCCATATGATAATATTCACTCACAGTCATAGCGCCACCTTGTGGCAACAGGATTTTTGCTTTTTTAATACTTTTATGTACTGTTGTCAACCCGTTGTCCAGATTCACCTCAGACCTGCTGACATAAGTCTGAACACATTGATGATGAATCACAAAGAAAATGGTGACGTGTCATCAAAGTGCGTCTTTGTGGCAGCGTGGCGAATTTGGATGTTTCGCCATGAAATTTCAAGGGCCTATATCTCAGCTGAACAAGAACCTATCTGCTCCAAACTTCACATTCAGAATGTCATGTACAGTCTGAAGACATCCACACTAAAAAATTTTGAAATAGTCATAGCGCCACCAACTGGCAACAGGACGTTTTGGAATTACATTTGCCCATCCCATTGCCCTAAACTTGGTCAAATAATTCTGAAAATTGGTGTGATGAGTCTTCACACCATGATCATGGCACAGTGTGAAGATTTTGGCATTTTACAAAACGCTGTTGCCGTGGCAACGCAAAGTTGATATGAAAAACAACTTGCCTTTGACAGCATTAGAATTATCAAAACATCACCAAAATTTGCACACACATCACCACCAGCTGAAGGAAGAAAACTGTATGCATCTCAGCACAGCACATGCTATAGCGCCACCTACAGCATTTTTAACAAACAGCCCCCGCAGTACATTTAACGTACGTCCACAAAAACTGGGGGACATATAGAACACATCAGGACGCACAAAAAATCCTCTTGGAGCCACGCCCTAAACCCAACAGGAAGTCCGGCATTTTGAATTAATTGGACAAATTTGGACAAATGTTGTTCATTTTTGAGAACTATCTCCTCCTAGGGGATAACTCGCACAGACCTCAAATTTGACCAGTATATACACCAGGACATTATGATCAAAAGTTATAAAAAGCTTCCTCCAATGTCAAAGGGCGTGGCCATAGCGACCCCCTGAAGTTTGATCTTTCGCCATGAAACATCAACTGCTGTGTAAATATCTTCTGCTTGCTCCAATCTGCCTCAAACTTTACATGTTTAATCACACTCCTGCCCTGACCACATCCATGTGCCAAAATACATTCACAGCATTTGGCATAGCGCCCCCTGCAGCATTTTAAAAAATGGCCCACTCATCAAATTTAACCTACGTCTACAAAATTTGGCATGCATATGTAGCACATCAGTGTGAACAAAAAAGTCTCTTGGAGCCATTCTCTAAACCCAACAGGAAGTCGGCCATTTTGATTTCAATGTTGGATTTTTGCTGTTTTTGCTCATTTTCAGAAATTAATTGCTCACAGACAAGAAATCCAAAACATCTGAAATTGCCACAATATATGTTCTATATATCTTCAGGTTGAAAATATGTGAAAATCATATGCCAAACCCAAAGGGCGTGCCCATGGCGGCCGACTGAACTTTAATGCTTCGCCAGGAAGGAGGAAGTCTTGTTAAATCCCCTGTATGTGCTGCTATCTGCCTCAAACTTTAAATGTGCGATCAGGTTACAGCCCTGATGATTTCCATACACCAATATACAGCCACGGTCACAGCGCCACCTGTTGGATGGACAGTAAGTGCTGCATAAACACTCTGTAATAATCCAATCTGCCAGAAATTTGACCTGTGTGTTCAGAATCCAGCCCTGGTTGCATTATTGGGCCTAAATGCGCTCCCGGTCGCAGCATCGCCTGACGGACGTGCTTGGGGTCGCCGACAAGCAAGGGGTGCGAGGACCCGTTCATCGCTGCTTGCAGCTTTAATTAGGGTCCGAGCACCGAATGGTGCGAAGACCCTATTGTAATGCTAGAGATTATTATTATTATTATTATTATTTTACCGCCAAATGAATTGCTTTTTTGAGGGCCTAAACATGCACCGATTCGCGTCAAAATCTGCACACACATCAGGACCGGTGAAAAATTTGATATTTTATGGGGTCTGTGTATGTGTTTCCCAAAATGGCTCCATAGCGCCCCCTGCAAAATTTTAAAAAGTGGCATAAGACTAACTGGAAGGACATTTGATCTACAGCTACAAAATTTGGCAGGCATATTCAGCACATCAGGAAAGACAAAAAAGTCAATCATAGCCATGCTCTAAACCCAACAGGAAGTGACATATCTTGCGTTTACTGTGAAAAATCTGTGATGAACTCCTCCTCGGGGGTAAGTCTTAGAGACCTGAAATTTGGTCTGTACATACAACAGACCTTCCTGATGAAAAGTTATAAAAGTCTTCTATGTCGGTCAAAGGGTGTGGCCATGGCAGCCCCCCCGAATTACTGATCCTTCGCCATGCAACAGGAAGTGCTGGTCTAACTGTCTGAACATGCTCCAATCTGAATGAAACTTTACATGTCGGATCACAGACCTGAGCTGATGTCATCCATATGATAATATTCATTCACAGTCGTAGCGCCACCTTGTGGCAACAGGATTTTTGCTTTTTTAATACTTTTATGTACTGTTGTCAACCTGTTGTCCAGATTCACCTCAGACCTGCTGACATAAGCCTGAACACATTGATGATGAATCACAAAAAAAATGGTGACGTTTCATCTAAGGGCGTGTCTGTGGCACCGTGGCGAATTTTGATGTTTCGCCATGAAATTTCAAGGGCCTATATCTCAGCTGAACAAGAACCTATCTGCTCCAAACTTCACATTCAGAATGTCATGTCCAGTCTGAAGACATCCACTCTAAAAAAATTTGAAATAGTCATAGCGCCACCAACTGGCAACAGGATGTTTTGGAATTACATTGGTCCATTCCATTGCCCTAAACTTAGTCAAATAATTCTGAAAATTGGTGTGATGAGTCTTCACACCATGATCATGGCACAGTGTGAAGATTTTGGCATTTTACAAAACGCTGTTGCCGTGGCAACGCAAAGTTGATATGAAAAACAACTTGCCTTTGACAGCATTAGAATTATCAAAACATCACCAAAATTTGCACACACATCACCACCAGCTGAAGGAAGAAAACTGTATGCATCTCAGCACAGCACATGCTATAGCGCCACCTACAGCATTTTTAACAAACAGCCCCCGCAGTACATTTAACGTACGTCCACAAAAACTGGGGGACATATAGAACACATCAGGACGCACAAAAAATCCTCTTGGAGCCACGCCCTAAACCCAACAGGAAGTCCGGCATTTTGAATTAATTGGACAAATTTGGACAAATGTTGTTCATTTTTGAGAACTATCTCCTCCTAGGGGATAACTCGCACAGACCTCAAATTTGACCAGTATATACACCAGGACATTATGATCAAAAGTTATAAAAAGCTTCCTCCAATGTCAAAGGGCGTGGCCATAGCGACCCCCTGAAGTTTGATCTTTCGCCATGAAACATCAACTGCTGTGTAAATATCTTCTGCTTGCTCCAATCTGCCTCAAACTTTACATGTTTAATCACACTCCTGCCCTGACCACATCCATGTGCCAAAATACATACACAGCATGTGGCATAGCGCCCCCTGCAGCATTTAAAAAAATGGCCCACTCATCAAATTTAACCTACGTCTACAAAATTTGGCATGCATATGTAGCACATCAGTGTGAACAAAAAAGTCTCTTGGAGCCATTCTCTAAACCCAACAGGAAGTCGGCCATTTTGATTTCAATGTTGGATTTTTGCTGTTTTTGCTCATTTTCAGAAATTAATTGCTCACAGACAAGAAATCCAAAACATCTGAAATTGCCACAATATATGTTCTATATATCTTCAGGTTGAAAATATGTGAAAATCATATGCCAAACCCAAAGGGCGTGCCCATGGCGGCCGACTGAACTTTAATGCTTCGCCAGGAAGGAGGAAGTCTTGTTAAATCCCCTGTATGTGCTGCTATCTGCCTCAAACTTTAAATGTGTGATCAGGTTACAGCCCTGATGATTTCTATACACCAATATACAGGCGCAGTGATAGCGCCACCTGTTGGATGGACAGTAAATGCTGCATAAACACTCTGTAATAATCCAATCTGGCAGAAATTTGACCTGTGTGTTCAGAATCCAGCCCTGGTAGCATTATTGGGCCTAAATGCGTTCCCGGTCGCAGCATCGCCTGACGGACGTGCTTGGGGTCGCCGACCAGCAAGGGGTGCGAGGACCCGTTCATCGCTGCTTGCAGCTTTAATTGTTATTATTATTTTACCGCCAAATGAATTGCTTTTTTGAGGGCCTAAACATGCACCGATTCGCGTCAAAATCTGTACACACATCAGGACCGGTGAAAAATTTGATATTTTATGGGGTCTGTGTATGTGTGTCCCAAAATGGCTCCATAGCGCCCCCTGCAAAATTTTAAAAAGTGGTATTAGACTAACTGGAAGGAAATTTCATCTACAGCTACAAAATTTGGCAGGCATATTCAGCACATCAGGAAAGACAAAAAAGTCAATCATAGCCATGCTCTAAACCCAACAGGAAGTGACATATCTTGCGTTAACTGTGAAAAATCTGTGATGAACTCCTCCTAGGGGGTAAGTCTTAGAGACCTGAAATTTGGTCCGTACATACAACAGACCTTCCTGATGAAAAGTTATAAAAGTCTTCACTGTCGATCAAAGGGTGTGGCCATGGCAGCACCCCGAAATACTGATCCTTCGCCATCCTTCGCCATGCCACAGGAAGTGCTGGTCTAACTCTCCTGAACATGCTCCAATCTGAATGAAACTTTACATGTATGATCACAGACCTGCGCTGATGACATCCATATGATAATATTCACTCACAGTCATAGCGCCACCTTGTGGCAACAGGATTTTTGCTTTTTTAATACTTTTATGTACTGTTGTCAACCCGTTGTCCAGATTCACCTCAGACCTGCTGACATAAGCCTGAACACACTGATGATGAATCACAGAGACAATAGTGACGTGTCATCTAAGGGCGTGTCTGTGGCACCGTGGCGAATTTTGATGTTTCGCCATGAAATTTTAAGGGCCTATATCTCAGCTGAACAAGAACCTATCTGCTCCAAACTTCACATTCAGAATGTCATGTCCAGTCTGAAGACATCCACTCTAAAAAAATTTGAAATAGTCATAGCGCCACCAACTGGCAACAGGATGTTTTGGAATTACATTTGCCCATCCCATTGCCCTAAACTTGGTCAAATAATTCTAAAAATTGGTGTGATGAGTCTTCACACCATTATCATGGCACAGTGTGAAGATTTTGGAATTTTACAAAACGCTGTTGCTGTAGCAATGCAAAGTTGATAAAAAAACAACTTGCCTTTGACAGCTCAAGAATTATCAAAACATCACCAAAATTTGCACACACATCACCACCAGCGAAAGGAAGAAAACTGTATGCATCTCAGCACAGCACGTGTTATAGCGCCCCCTACAGCATTTTTAACAAACAGCCCCCACAGTACATTTAACCTACGTCCACAAAATTTGGGGGACATATAGAACACATCAGGACGCACAAAAAATCCTCTTGGAGCCACGCCCTAAACCCAACAGGAAGTCCAGCATTTTGAATTAATTGGACAAATTTGGACGAATGTTGTTCATTTTTTAGAACTATCTCCTCCTAGGGGATAACTCGCGCAGACCTCAAATTTGACCAGTATATACACCAGGACATTATGATCAAAAGTTATAAAAAGCTTCCTCCAATGTCAAAGGGCGTGGCCATAGCAACCCCCTGAAGTTTGATGCTTCGCCATGAAATATCAACTGCTGTGTAAATATCCTCTGCTTGCTCCAATCTGCCTCAAACTTAGCATGTTTAATCACACTCCTGCCCTGACCACATCCATGTGCCAAAATACATTCACAGCATGTGGCATAGCGCCCCCTGCAGCATTTTAAAAAATGGCCCACTAATCAAATTCAACCTACGTCTACAAAATTTGGCATGCATATTTAGCACATCAGTGTGAACAAAAAAGTCTCTTGGAGCCATTCTCTAAACCCAACAGGAAGTCGGCCATTTTGATTTCAATGTGGGATTTTTGCTGTTTTTGGTCATTTTCAAAAATTAATTGCTCACAGACGATAACTCCAAAACATCTGAAATTGCGACAATACATGGAACACATCTTCAGGTTGAAAATATGTGAAAATGGTATGCCACACCCAAAAGGCGTGGCCATGGCGGCCGACTGAACTTTGATGCTTCGCCAAAAAGGAGGAAGTCTTGTTAAATCTCCTGTATGTGCTGCTATCTGCCTCAAACTTTAAATGTGTGATCAGGTTACAGCCCTGATGATTTCCATAGACCAATATACAGTCACAGTGATAGCGCCACCTGTTGGATGGACAGTAAGTGCTGCATAAACAGTCTGTAATAATCCAGTCTGCCAGAAATTTGACCTGTGTGTTCAGAATCCAGCTCTTGTTGCATTCATGGGCCTAAATGCGCTCCGGGTCGCAGCATCGCCTGACGGACGTGCCTGGGGTCGCCGACAAGCAAGGGGTTCGAGGACCCGTTCATCGCTGCTTGCAGCTTTAATTAGGGTCCGAGCACCGAATGGTGCGAAGACCCTATTGTAATGCTAGAGATTATTATTAGGGTCCGAGCACTGAATGGTGCGAAGACCCTATTGTAATGCTAGAGATTATTAGGGCCCGAGCACCAACGGTGCGTAGGACCCTATTGCATTTGTATTCGTTTTTATTATTATTATTATTATTATTATTATTATTATTATTTTTCTCCTGACGGAAGAACTGCATTTTTGAGGGCCTAAACACGCTCAAAAACTCACGAAAATTTGCACACACATCAGAAGTGGCGAAAAATTTTATATTTCATGGGAGCTGCACATGTGTGTGGCAAAATGGCTCTATAGCGCCACCTTGAAAATTGGGTTCTATGGGAGTTAATACGGCTAGTTTCATGTAACCCTACCAAATTTGGTCCACATGTGCACTAAGACAAGACAAACAAAATTGCCTAATCAATCCATCAGCAAAAATGTACAGGAAGTCCGCCATTTTGCTTTATAGTTTTGATTTTTGGTCATATGCAAAAGCTATAACCGCACACAGGGTAACTCCAAGACAGCTGAAATTTGGCCAGTATATACAACAGGCCTTAAAGATGAGAAGTTATCAAAATCTTCCACAAAAGTCAAAGGATGTGACCGTGGTGGCCCTCTGACCTTTATGTACTTTTACCATTGTACAGCAGCTCTGGATTAAATCCAGATAAATGGTGCAACGCTGACACCTACTGTTCTACCAAATTTGGTCCACATGTGCACTAAGACAAGACAAACAAAATTGCCTAATCAATCCATCAGCAAAAATGTACAGGAAGTCCGCCATTTTGCTTTATAGTTTTGATTTTTGGTCATATGCAAAAGCTATAACCGCACACAGGGTAACTCCAAGACAGCTGAAATTTGGCCAGTATATACAACAGGCCTTAAAGATGAGAAGTTATCAAAATCTTCCACAAAAGTCAAAGGATGTGACCGTGGTGGCCCTCTGACCTTTATGTACTTTTACCATTGTACAGCAGCTCTGGATTAAATCCAGATAAATGGTGCAACGCTGACACCTACTGTTCAAATCGTATAAATGCAGGTCTGTGTCATTGTAGAAAAATCCCTCTGTTTCAATACATTTTAAAAAAATTATTATTATTTGGTTGACCGTATTCAACTGAAATTTGGTGACATAAGCCTCAAGACATTGATGATGATTCATGGAGAAAACTGTGACTATTAGTCAAACGATGTGTCTGTGGTGGCGTGGCGAACTTGATGTCTCGTTATGACAACTAAAATGTTTATATGTCAGCTGTACATGATCCAATCTATCCCAAATTTCATATTCTGGACAAGAGTCCACTTCTGAACACATCCACATTTTAAAATTTAGTCATAGTCATAGCACCACCGATTGGTAACAGGAATTTAAAGACAGTATATTTGCAGGTATCAATGCTTCAAACTTTGCAATATAAGCAATATATATATAAAGCTGACGTGCAAAAGCTCATGTCTCTCCCAAAACCTTTCACTCATGTTTTAAAACTAAATTTCTTTCTCATATAAATAGTCAGTGCCACCAAAAATGCACTGACTATTCTCAATTGCTTTGGCTCATTTCTTGAAACAGACCAGACGTTCTCAACACTCTTGGTGCTTTTGCCAAAATAACATGGATGGTTCAGCACAAAACCATGGTTCACCTGCAAAAGCTCATATCTCTCCCAAAACAGTTCACACGACTGGTCAAAACTAAATTCTATTCTCATATAAATAGTCAGTGCCTCCAAAATTCATCGTCCCTTTGACATTGTGTGAGCACTCTTATAAATGTCTATTCATATAATGGTTTGTGTCATTTGAAAACAAAATAGCATTTTGAGAAGTAATAACATCATTTTGAATGTAAAGTTTCAATTGAAGGAGAATTGAGGGCTTTTGCTCATTGTGTGTGTGTTTTCTGATTTGTATGCAGAGTTCTGAAAGTATGAGGCACGCTTTCACAAAATGTGTGTAAACTATCAAGAAAACTGTAAGACACACATAAAGCAACTTTCATACATCAGAGTAAAAAGAAAATCTATACAGCATAACATACTGTAATACAAGCACATAAACAAAAAACGAGGAACATTATATGGAGCCTACAGTGCTGTAAATAAAGCTGTCCTCACCGTCCCTCTCCTGGCCACCGTATGTTCATGACTAATCCTGACAACTGAACAGACTATTGTGCATGTGATGACTTACACAATGAAATGATGCTGACATGTTTTGGAGTGAACAACCATCAGACTGAGAAGTCAACAATCAGTTTAGATCAACAAGATCTATTCACTTGGAAATTGTGCTAAATGAAGGCTACCTGTACTAAATCATTTGCAAAGATGTACTGAGACATCGAGACCAGTACTAAGATGTTTGCAATTTGATGAAATAAAGGACAAATTCCAGTCTGTTGTGAACAATTGCCAAGTAGTTTGGAGGTTTGTCCATGTTGTTTTGAGAATGTAATTTCAGTTTCGAGAAATGAGCCAAACCTATGGAGAAAAACTGTACAAACAACGATATATCAAATATGTATTTCAACTAGTTTAATTATACATTCGTCAATATTCATATCATCACAGATTGTAGCTAGAAAAGCACCCAGAGAGCACAGACCTCCGCCAAGGAGCTCCAGTCCACCCCAACACAATCTCCCAACGACAAAGTATACTTAAAAAACACTCAACATCTTTGTGCTATATATGTGCACATATATGCTCTGTCCTACCACAAGGTGGCACTGCAGGGCTTTCTAACACTCCCAATGTTAAATATCTTTTTAAAAAATTCCCAGATCGAGACACTGATCTGGATCACTCCCAAAACTCAATCATTTGTTCCTTGTCCCATTTCACAGGGGCTGAGGGGGCAACTCCCACTTCATTTCATGTGGCCTATTCTGCCTATGGCCGGAATATGTACAAATGATTATGTCTTCTTTGTCTTTTTTTAATTCATGAAAAAAAAATATGGTAGCCTCCTGAGACCGTGCGTTCACATGCGTGGACATGGTATTTTGGCTTCCCCGCACCATAAGTTGAAGCTGAGATTGTTAATTTGATTATAGCACAAAAAATAAATAGAAATTTGGGTATGTTGCAAATTTGCAACAACGGGCATAATGGTCAATAATAGCGACCCAATAATACAGTAATATAACAATAATAAAACAGATTTTTAAAATCTGTAACAGAACAGACAAAAATGGAACATATAACATCTCACTCACAGATTTTTACATTAATAACACAACAGACAATAGTCAATGAGAAATGAGTTTGACACCCCTGATGTACATGGTGGCCGAGAAAGTTTGTGATACAATCCTTGAAATTGGTCAGCTAAGTCTGAGCACCTTGAAATTTCTGCCACATCCCGACATGCGCCACACCTGGACGTGCGCCACGTCCCGCCACGCGTGGGTGTGCGAGGGCCCGTTCAACGCTGCTTGCAGCTTTAATTATTATTATTATTTTACCGCCAAATGAATTGCTTTTTTGAGGGCCTAAACATGCACCGATTCGCGTCAAAATCTGCACACACATCAGGACTGGTGAAAAATTTAATATTTTATGGGGTCTGTGTATGTGTGTCCCAAAATGGCTCCATAGCGCCCCCTGCAAAATTTTAAAAAGTGCTATTAGACTAACTTGAAGGACATTTCATCTACAGCTACAAAATTTGACAGGCATATTCAGAACATCAGGAAAGACAAAAAAGTCAATCATAGCCATGCTCTAAACCCAACAGGAAGTGACATATCTTGCGTTAACTGTGAAAAATCTGTGATGAACTCCTCCTAGGGGGTAAGTCTTAGAGACCTGAAATTTTTTCCGTACATACAACAGACCTTCCTGATGAAAAGTTATCAAAATCTTCTATGTCGGTCAAAGGGTGTGGCCATGGCAGCCCCCCCGAATTACTGATCCTTCGCCATGCAACAGGAAGTGCAGGTCTAACTCTCTGAACATGCTCCAATCTGAATGAAACTTTACATGTATGATCAGAGACCTGCGCTGATGTCATCCATATGATAATATTCACTCACAGTCATAGCGCCACCTTGTGGCAACAGGAGATTTGCTTTTTTTAATACTTTTATGTACTGTTGTCAACCCGTTGTCCAGATTCACCTCAGACCTGCTGACATAAGCCTGAACACATTGATGATGAATCACAGAGACAATGGTGACGTGTCATCAAAGGGCTTGTCTGTGGCACCGTGGCGAATTTTGATGTTTCGCCATGAAAATTCAAGGAACTATATCTCAGGTGAACAAGAACCTATCTGCTCCAAACTTCACATTCAGAATGTCATGTACAGTCTGAAGACATCCACACTAAAAAATTTTGAAATAGTCATAGCGCCACCAACTGGCAACAGGATGTTTTGGAATTACATTTGCCCATCCCATTGCCCTAAACTTGGTCAAATAATTCTGAAAATTGGTGTGATGAGTCTTCACACCATGATCATGGCACAGTGTGAAGATTTTGGCATTTTACAAAACGCTGTTGCCGTGGCAACGCAAAGTCGATATGAAAAACAACTTACCTTTGACAGCATTAGAATTATCCAAACATCACCAAAATTTGCACACACATTACCACCAGCTAAAGGAAGAAAACTTTATGCATCTCAGCACAGCACCTGCAATAGCGCCACCTACAGCATTTTTAACAAACAGCCCCCGCAGTACATTTAACCTACGTCCACAAAATCTTGGGGACATATAGAACACATCAGGACGCACAAAAAATCCTCTTGGAGCCATGCCCTAAACCCAACAGGAAGTCCGCCATTTTGAATTAATTGGACAAATTTGGACGAATGTTGTTCATTTTTGAGAACTATCTCCTCCTAGGGGATAACTCGCACAGACCTCAAATTTGACCAGTATATACACCAGGACATTATGATCAAAAGTTATAAAAAGCTTCCTCCAGTGTCAAAGGGCGTGGCCATAGCGACCCCCTGAAGTTTGATCTTTCGCCATGAAATATCAACTGCTGTGTAAATATCTTCTGCTTGCTCCAATCTGCCTCAAACTTTACATGTTTAATCACACTCCTGCCCTGACCACATCCATGTGCCAAAATACATTCACAGCATTTGGCATAGCGCCCCCTGCAGCATTTTAAAAAATGGCCCACTCATCAAATTTAACCTACGTCTACAAAATTTGGCATGCATATGTAGCACATCAGTGTGAACAAAAAAGTCTCTTGGAGCCATTCTCTAAACCCAACAGGAAGTCGGCCATTTTGATTTCAATGTCGGATTTTTGCTGTTTTTGCTCATTTTCACAAATTAATTGCTCACAGACAGGAAATCCAAAACATCTGAAATTGCCACAATATATAGAACACATCTTCAGGTTGAAAATATGTGAAAATCATATGCCAAACCCAAAGGGCGTGGCCATGGCGGCCGACTGAACTTTGATGCTTCGCCAGAAAGGAGGAAGTCTTGTTAAATCCCCTGTATGTGCTGCTATCTGCCTCAAACTTTAAATGTGTGATCAGGTTACAGCCCTGATGATTTCCATAGACCAATATACAGTCGCAGTGATAGCGCCACCTGTTGGATGGACAGTAAGTGCTGCATAAACAGTCTGTAATAATCCAATCTGCCAGAAATTTGACCTGTGTGTTCAGAATCCAGCCCTCGTTGCCTTCATGGGCCTAAATGCGCTCCCGGTCGCAGCATCGCCTGACGGACGTGCTTGGGGTCGCCGACAAGCAAGGGGTGCGAGGACCCGTTCATCGCTGCTTGCAGCTTTAATTATTAGGGCCCGAAGCACTACAGTGCGTAGGACCCTATTGTTCCTCTAGTTATTATTATTATTTTACCGCCAAATGAATTGCTTTTTTGAGGGCCTAAACATGCCCCGATTCGCGTCAAAATCTGCACACACATCAGGACCGGTGAAAAATTTGATATTTTATATGGTCTGTGCATGTGTGTCCCAAAATGGCTCCAGAGCGCCCCCTGCAAAATTTTAAAAAGTGGTATTAGACTAACTGGAAGGACATTTCATCTACAGCTACAAAATTTGACAGGCATATTCAGCACATCAGGAAAGACAAAAAAGTCAATCATAGCCATGCTCTAAACCCAACAGGAAGTGACATATCTTGCGTTTACTGTGAAAAATCTGTGATGAACTCCTCCTAGGGGGTAAGTCTTAGAGACCTGAAATTTGATCTGTACATACAACTGACCTTCCTGATGAAAAGTTATCAAAGTCTTCTATGTCGGTCAAAGGGTGTGGCCATGGCAGCCCCCCCGAATTACTGATCCTTCGCCATGCAACAGGAAGTGCTGGTCTAACTCTCTGAACATGCTCCAATCTGAATGAAACTTTACATGTATGATGACAGACGTGAGCTGATGTCATCCATATGATAATATTCACTCACAGTCATAGCGCCACCTTGTGGCAACAGGATTTTTGCTTTTTTAATACTTTTATGTACTGTTGTCAACCCGTTGTCCAGATTCACCTCAGACCTTCTGACATAAGCCTGAACACATTGATGATGAATCACAGAGACAATGGTGACGTGTCATCGAAGGGCGTGTCTGTGGCACCGTGGCGAATTTTGATGTTTCGCCATGAAAATTCAAGGGCCTATATCTCAGCTGAACAAGAACCTATCTGCTCCAAACTTCATATCCAGAATGTCATGTCCAGTCTGAAGACATCCACACTAAAAAATTTTGAAATAGTCATAGCGCCACCAACTGGCAACAGGATGTTTTGGAATTACATTGGTCCATTCCATTGCCCTAAACTTAGTCAAATAATTCTGAAAATTGGTGTGATGAGTCTTCACACCATGATCATGGCACAGTGTGAAGACTTTGCCATTTCATGAAATGCTGTTGCCGTGGCAACGCAAAGTTGATATGAAAACAACCTGCCTTTGACAGCATTAGAATTATCCAAACATCACCAAAATTTGCACACACATCACCACCAGCTGAAGGAAGAAAACTGTATGCATCTCAGCACAACACGTGCTATAGCGCCCCCTACAGCATTTTTAACAAACAGCCCCTGCAGTACATTTAACCTACGTCCACAAAATTTGGGGGACATATAGAACACATCAGGACGCACAAAAAATCCTCTTGGAGCCACGCCCTAAACCCAACAGGAAGTCCGCCATTTTGAATTAATTGGACAAATTTGGACGAATGTTGTTCATTTTTGAGAACTATCTCCTCCTAGGGGATAAGTCATGCAGACCTCAAATTTTACCAGTATATACACCAGGACATTATGATCAAAAGTTATAAAAAGCTTCCTCCAATTTCAAAGGGCGTGGCCATAGCAACCCCCTGAAGTTTGATGCTTCGCCATGAAACATCAACTGCTGTGTAAATATCCTCTGCTTGCTCCAATCTGCCTCAAACTTTGCATGTTTAATCACACTCCTGCCCTGACCACATCCATGTGCCAAAATACATTCACAGCTTGTGGCATAGCGCCCCCTGCAGCATTTTAAAAAATGGCCCACTCATCAAATTTAACCTACGTCTACAAAATTTGGCATGCATATGTAACACATCAGTGTGAACAAAAAAGTCTCTTGGAGCCATTCTCTAAGCCCAACAGGAAGTCGGCCATTTTGATTTCAATGTGGAATTTTTGCTGTTTTTGCTCATTTTCAGAAATTAATTGCTCACAGACGATAACTCCAAAACATCTGAAATTGCGCCCATATATGGAACACATCTTCAGGTTGAAAATATGTGAAAATCATATGCCACACCCAAAGGGCGTGGCCATGGCGGCCGACTGAACTTTGATGCTTCGCCAGGAAGGAGGAAGTCTTGTTAAATCCCCTGTATGTGCTGCTATCTGCCTCAAACTTTAAATGTGTGATCAGGTTACAGCCCTGATGATTTCCATACACCAATATACAGTCACAGTGATAGCGCCACCTGTTGGATGGACAGTAAGTGCTGCATAAACAGTCTGTAATAATCCAATCTGGCAGAAATTTGACCTGTGTGTTCAGAATCCAGCCCTGGTTGCATTCATGGGCCTAAATGCGCTCCCGGTCGCAGCATCGCCTGACGGACGTGCTTGGGGTCGCCGACCAGCAAGGGGTGCGAGGACCCGTTCATCGCTGCTTGCAGCTTTAATTATTATTATTTTACCGCCAAATGAATTGCTTTTTTGAGGGCCTAAACATGCACCGATTCGCGTCAAAATCTGCACACACATCAGGACCGGTGAAAAATTTGATATTTTATGGGGTCTGTGCATGTGTGTCCCATAATGGCTCCATAGCGCCCCCTGCAAAATTTAAAAAAGTGGTATTAGACTAACTGGAAGGACATTTCATCTACAGCTACAAAATTTGACAGGCATATTCAGCACATCATGAAAGACAAAAAAGTCAATCATAGCCATGCTCTAACCCCAACAGGAAGTGACATATCTTGCGTTAACTGTGAAAAATCTGTGATGAACTGCTCCTAGGGGGTAAGTCTTAGAGACCTGAAATTTGGTCTGTACATACAACTGACCTTCCTGATGAAAAGTTATCAAAGTCTTTTATGTCGGTCAAAAGGTGTGGCCATGACAGCCCCCCCGAATTACTGATCCTTCGCCATGCAACAGGAAGTGCAGGTCTAACTCTCTGAACATGCTCCAATCTGAATGAAACTTTACATGTAGGATCACAGACCTGCGCTGATGTCATCCATATGATAATATTCACTCACAGTCATAGCGCCACCTTGTGGCAACAGGATTTTTGCTTTTTTAATACTTTTATGTACTGTTGTCAACCCGTTGTCCAGATTCACCTCAGACCTTCTGACATAAGCCTGAACACATTGATGATGAATCACAGAGACAATGGTGACGTGTCATCGAAGGGCGTGTCTGTGGTACCGTGGCGAATTTTGATGTTTCGCCATGAAAATTCAAGGGTCTATATCTCAGCTGAACAATAACCTATCTGCTCCAAACTTCACATTCAGAATGTCATGTACAGTCTGAAGACATCCACACTAAAAAATTTTGAAATAGTCATAGCGCCACCAACTGGCAACAGGATGTTTTGGAATTACATTTGCCCATCCCATTGCCCTAAACTTAGTCAAATAATTCTGAAAATTGGTGTGATGAGTCTTCACACCATGATCATGGCACAGTGTGAAGACTTTGCCATTTCATGAAATGCTGTTGCCGTGGCAACGCAAAGTTGATATGAAAACAACCTGCCTTTGACAGCATTAGAATTATCAAAACATCACCAAAATTTGCACACACATCACCACCAGCTGAAGGAAGAAAACTGTATGCATCTCAGCACAGCACGTGTTATAGCGCCCCCTACAGCATTTTTAACAAAGAGCCCCTGCAGTACATTTAACCTACGTCCACAAAATTTGGGGGACATGTAGAACACATCAGGACGCACAAAAAATCCTCTTGGAGCCACGCCCTAAACCCAACAGGAAGTCCGCCATTTTGAATTAATTGGACAAATTTGGACGAATGTTGTTCATTTTTGAGAACTATCTCCTCCTAGGGGATAAGTCATGCAGACCTCAAATTTTACCAGTATATACACCAGGACATTATGATCAAAAGTTATAAAAAGCTTCCTCCAATGTCAAAGGGCGTGGCCATAGCGACCCCCTGAAGTTTGATGCTTCGCCATGAAACATCAACTGCTGTGTAAATATCCTCTGCTTGCTCCAATCTGCCTCAAACTTTGCATGTTTAATCACACTCCTACCCTGACCACATCCATGTGCCAAAATACATTCACAGCTTGTGGCATAGCGCCCCCTGCAGCATTTTAAAAAATGGCCCACTCATCAAATTTAACCTACGTCTACAAAATTTGGCATGCATATGTAACACATCAGTGTGAACAAAAAAGTCTCTTGGAACCATTCTCTAAGCCCAACAGGAAGTCGGCCATTTTGATTTCAATGTGGGATTTTTGCTGTTTTTGCTCATTTTCAGAAATTAATTGCTCACAGACGATAACAACAAAACATCTGAAATTGTGCCAATATATGGAAAACATCTTCAGGTTGAAAATATGTGAAAATCATATGCCAAACCCAAAGGGCGTGGCCACGGCGGCCGAATGAACTTTGATGCTTCGCCAGAAAGGAGGAAGTCTTGTTAAATCCCCTGTATGTGCTGCTATCTGCCTCAAACTTTAAATGTGTGATCAGGTTACAGCCCTGATGATTTCCATACACCAATATACAGTCACAGTGATAGCGCCACCTGTTGGATGTACAGTAAGTGCTGCATAAACAGTCTGTAATAATCCAATCTGGCAGAAATTTGACCTGTGTGTTCAGAATCCAGCCCTGGTTGCATTCATGGGCCTAAATGCGCTCCCGGTCGCAGCATCGCCTGACGGACGTGCATGGGGTCGCCGACCAGCAAGGGGTGCGAGGACCCGTTCATCGCTGCTTGCAGCTTTAATTATTATTATTATTATTATTACCGCCAAATGAATTGCTTTTTTGAGGGCCTAAACATGCACCGATTCGCGTCAAAATCTGCACACACATCAGGACCGGTGAAAAATTTTATATTTTATGGTGTCTGTGCATGTGTGTCCCAAAATGGGTCCATAGCGCCCCCTGCAAAATTTTAAAAAGTGGTATTAGACTAACTGGAAGGACATTTCATCTACAGCTAAAAAATTTGGCAGGCATGTTCAGCACATCAGGAAAGACAAAAAAGTCAATCATAGCCATGCTCTAAACCCAACAGGAAGTGACATATCTTGCGTTAACTGTGAAAAATCTGTGATGAACTCCTCCTAGGGGGTAAGTCTTAGAGACCTGAAATTTGTTCTGTACATACAACCGACCTTCCTGATAAAAAGTTATAAAAGTCTTCTATGTCAGTCAAAGGGTGTGGCCATGGCAGCCCCCCCGAATTACTGATCCTTCGCCATGCAACAGGAAGTGCAGGTCTAACTCTCTGAACATGCTCCAATCTGAATGAAACTTTACATGTATGATCACAGACCTGAGCTGATGACATCCATATGATAATATTCACTCACAGTCATAGCGCCACCTAGTGGCAACAGGATTTTTGCTTTTTTAATACTTTTATGTACTGTTGTCAACCCGTTGTCCAGATTCACCTCAGACCATCTGACATAAGCCTGATCACATTGATGATGAATCACAGAGACAATGGTGACGTGTCATCGAAGGGCGTGTCTGTGGCACCGTGGCGAATTTTGATGTTTCGCCATGAAAATTCAAGGGCCTATATCTCAGCTGAACAAGAACCTATCTGCTCCAAACTTCACATTCAGAATGTCATGTACAGTCTGAAGACATCCACACTCAAAAATTTTGAAATAGTCATAGCGCCACCAACTGGCAACAGGATGTTTTGGAATTACATTTGCCCATCCCATTGCCCTAACTTAGTCAAATAATTCTGAAAATTGGTGTGATGAGTCTTCACAACATGATCATGGCACAGTGTGAAGACTTTGCCATTTCATGAAATGCTGTTGCCGTGGCAACGCAAAGTTGATATGAAAACAACCTGCCTTTGACAGCTCAAGAATTATCAAAACATCACCAAAATTTGCACACACATCACCACCAGCTGAAGGAAGAAAACTGTATGCATCTCAGCACAGCACGTGCTATAGCGCCCCCTACAGCATTTTTAACAAACAGCCCCCGTGGTACATTTAACCTACGTCCACAAAAGTTGGGGGACATATAGAACACATCAGGACGCACAAAAAATCCTCTTGGAGCCACGCCCTAAACCCAACAGGAAGTCCGCCATTTTGAATTAATTGGACAAATTTTGACGAATGTTGTTCATTTTTGAGAACTATCTCCTCCTAGGGGATAACTTGCGCAGACCTCAAATTTGACCAGTATATACACCAGGAAATTATGTTCAAAAGTTATAAAAAGCTTCCTCCAATGTCAAAGGGTGTGCCCATAGCAACCCCCTGAAGTTTGATGCTTCGCCATGAAACATCAACTGCTGTGTAAATATCCTCTGCTTGCTCCAATCGGCCTCAAACTTTGCATGTTTAATCACACTCCTGCCCTGACCACATCCATGTGCCAAAATACATACACAGCATGTGGCATAGCGCCCCCTGCAGCATTTAAAAAAATGGCCCACTCATCAAATTTAACCTACGTCTACAAAATTTGGCAAGCATATGTAACACATCAGTGTCAACAAAAAAGTCTCTTGGAGCCATTCTCTAAGCCCAACAGGAAGTCGGCCATTTTGATTTCAATGTCGGATTTTTGCTGTTTCTGCTCATTTTCAGAAATTAATTGCTCACAGACGATAACTCCAAAACATCTGAAATTGTGACAATACATAGAACACATCTTCAGGTTGAAAATATGTGACAATCATAAGCCAAACCCAAAGGGCGTGGCCATGGCGGCCGACTGAACTTTGATGCTTCGCCAGAAAGGAGGAAGTCTTGTTAAATCCCCTGTATGTGCTGCTATCTGCCTCAAAACATTAAATGTGTGATCAGGTTACAGCCCTGATGATTTCCATACACCAATATACAGTCACAGTGATAGTGCCACCTGTTGGATGGACAGTAAGTGCTGCATAAACAGTCTGTAATAATCCAATCTGGCAGAAATTTGACCTGTGTGTTCAGAATCCAGCCCTGGTTGCATTCATGGGCCTAAATGCGCTCCCGGTCGCAGCATCGCCTGACGGACGTGCTTGGGGTCGCCGACCAGCAAGGGGTGCGAGGACCCGTTCATCGCTGCTTGCAGCTTTAATTATTAGGGCCCGAAGCACTACAGTGCGTAGGACCCTATTGTTCCTCTAGTGTTTGGCGGTTTGGCGGTTTGTTTGGCGGTTTGGCGGTTTGTTTGGCGGTTTGTTTGGCGGTTTGGCGGTTTGGCGGTTTCTTTTTCTTACGCCACTTTGAACCTCAATTTGACCCCCTAAACATGCTCAAAAACTCACCAAATTTGGCACACACATCAGGACTGGTGAAAAATTTGATATTTTGGGGGAAATACACATATGAATGGCAAAATGACTCAATAGCGCCACCTACAAAATTGGCCTTTAGTGGAGTTAATACGGCTAGTTTCACGTAAACTCATGAAATTTGGTACACAGGTACAGTAGCCCGAGACAAAAACATTCCTGCTTTTAAAATTTCAAAAAAGGCTCAACAGCGCCCCCTAGAGCACGTAGTGTGCAGGCAATGGAATTTAACGAACTCCTCCTAGGATTTTTGTCCGATTTTCACCAAATTCGCTGTGTGGCATCTAGACCCATCCAGGATGAAAAGCTATTAAAATCTTGTGGCTGCGACACACGATGTGGGCGTGGCATGGCGGCCATTTTGAACAAAAAAGCTAAACAGCGCCAACTAGAACACGTGGTGCACAGGCATTGGAATTTATCAAACTCCTCCCAGGATTTTTATCCAATTTTCACCAAATTCGCTGTGTGGCATCTACACCCCTCCAGGATGAAAAGTTATTAAAATCTCGTGGATACGTCACACGGTGGGGGCGTGGCATGGCGGCCATTTTGAACAAAAAAGCGTAACCTCGCCCACTTCAACACGTGGTGCGCAGGCATTGGAATTTAACGAACTCCTCCCAGGATTTTTGTTCGATCTTCACCAAATTCGCTGTGTGGCATCTAAACCCCTCCAGGATGAAAATTTATTAAAATCTTGTGGCTGCATCACACGGTGTGGGCGTGGCATGGCGGCCATTTTGAACAAAAAAGCTTAACATTGTACAATGGAACACGTTGTGCGCAGGCATTGGAATTTAACGAACTCCTCCCAGGATTTTTTTCCGATCTTCACCAAATTCACTGTGTGGCATCTAGACCTCCAGGATTAAAAGTTATTAAATTCTCGTGGATACGTCACATGGTGTGGGCGTGGCATGGCGGCCATTTTGAACAAAATCGCCATGTGGAACGAAATGGGTTTTGGAGGTGAAGGGATCCATGTAAAATCACCAAATCCACACAGATCCTCATTAATCTCAAGACCTAATATTTAATATACAATTCAGGAATGGACGTGGTCAAACGGCTCCACAGCGCCCCCTAGAAATATTCAAATAGTCATATAAAATCACTGCTTTATCCTACAAACAAAAAATTTGGTACATACATATAGTATCCCAAGACCAACAGATTTGCACAGTCGAAATTCTAATTGGCTCTACGGCGCCCCCTAGACAAGGTCGTGTGGAGAGGAGTGCGGTGAGGAGCGAGGGCCCGTCCGACGCTGCTTGCATCTTTAATTTACTTTTCTTACGCCAAATTAAACCCCAATTTGACCCCCTAAACATGCTCAAAAACTCCTCAAATTTTGCACACACATCAGGACTGGCGAAAAATTTGATATTTTGGGGGAATTACACATATGAATGGCAAAATGACTCAATAGCGCCACCTTCAAAATTGGGCTTTAGTGGAGTTAATAAGGGTAGTTTCACGTACAGCTATAAAATTTGGTACACAGGTACAGTAGCCCGAGACAAAAACATTCCTGCTTTTGAAATTTCAAAAAGCTCCACGGCGCCCCCTAGAAAATGTGGTGCACAGGGATTGGAATTTAACGAACTCCTCCTAGGATTTTTATCCGGTCTTCACCAAATTCGCTGTGTGGCATCTAGACCCCTCCAGGATTAAAAGTTATTAAATTCTCGTGGATACGTCACATGGTGTGGGCGTGGCATGGCGGCCATTTTGAACAAAATCGCCATGTGGAACGAAATGGGTTTTGGAGGTGAAGGGATCCATGTAAAATCACCAAATCCACACAAATCCTCATTAATCTCAAGACCTAATATTTAATATACAATTCAGGAATGGACGTGGTCAAACGGCTCCACAGCGCCCCCTAGAAATATTCAAATAGTCATATAAAATCACTGCTTTATCCTACAAACAAAAAATTTGGTACATACATATAGTATCCCAAGACCAACAGATTTGCACAGTCGAAATTCTAATTGGCTCTACGGCGCCCCCTAGACAAGGTCGTGTGGAGAGGAGTGCGGTGAGGAGCGAGGGCCCGTCCGACGCTGCTTGCAGCTTTAATTTATTTTTCTTACGCCAAATTAAACCCCAATTTGACCCCCTAAACATGCTCAAAAACTCCTCAAATTTTGCACACACATCAGGACTGGCGAAAAATTTGATATTTTGGGGGAATTACACATATGAATGGCAAAATGACTCAATAGCGCCACCTTCAAAATTGGGCTTTAGTGGAGTTAATACGGGTAGTTTCACGTACAGCTATAAAATTTGGTACACAGGTACAGTAGCCCGAGACAAAAACATTCCTGCTTTTGAAATTTCAAAAAGCTCCACGGCGCCCCCTAGAAAATGTGGTGCACAGGGATTGGAATTTAACGAACTCCTCCTAGGATTTTTATCCGGTCTTCACCAAATTTGCTGTGTGGCATCTGGACCCATCCAGGATGAAAAGTTATTAAAATCTCGTGGCTATGTCACACGGTGTGGGCGTGGCATGGCAGCCATTTTCACCAATTTTGCCACATGGAATGAAATGAGTTTTGGAGGTGAAAGGATCCACCTAATATCACCAAATCCACACAAATCCTCACAAATCTCAGAAACTAATGTTTGATATACAATTCAGGAAGTGGCGTGTTCAAACGGCTCCACAGCGCCCCCTACAAATATTCAAATACTCATAAAAAACCACTGCTTTGACCTACAAACACGAAATTTGGTACACATGTATAATGTATCCAGACAAACAGATCTGTACACTTGAAATTCCAATCAGCTCCACAGCGCCCCCTAGACAATGTGGTGCTGAGACAATGGAATTTAACGAACTCCTCCCAGGATTTTCATCCCATCCCCACCAAATTCACTGTGTGGCATCTGGACCCTTTCAGGATGAAAAGTTATTAAAATCTCATGGCTGCGTCACACGGTGTGAGCGTGGCATGGCGGCCATTTTCAGCAAATTCGCCATGTGTAACGAAATGAGTTTTGGAGGTGAAGGGATCCACTTAAAATCACCAAATCCACACAAATCCTCATTAACCTCAAGACCTAATGTGTAATTTACAATTCAGGAGTGGACGTGTTCAAACGGCTCCACAGCGCCCCCTACAAATATTTAATTAGTCATATAAAATCACTGCTTTATCCGACAAACATGCAAATTGGTACATACATATAGTATCCCAAGACCAACAGACTTGCACAGTCGAAATTCCAATCGGCTCTGCGGCGCCCCCTAGACAAGGTCGTGTGGAGACATTGGAATTTAACGAACTCCTCCCAGGATTTTTATCCCATCTTGATGAAACTGGCTGTGTGGCATCTGGACCCCTTCAGGATCAAAAGTTATTAAAATCTTGTGGCTGCGTCACATGGTGTGGGCGTGGCATGGCGGCCATTTTTAGCCTATGACCATGAAGTGTGAAATGCTCATAATTTGGCTGTACATGATCAGATGTGAATGAAACTTGATATGCTTGATGACAGGCTATCCCTCAACACTTGGGCATGGCCAAAAAGCTCCACAGCGCCCCCTACAAATTTCAAAATTTCATATAAAGTAACTGGTTTGTCCTACAGACATAAAATTTGGTCAATGTGCAGAACAGGATGACACGAACACAATTGTGTAATTTAGACATTTGGATTGTCTCCAGAGCAGCGCTGCGGGGGGGAGCGAGGGCCCGTTCGACGCTGCTTGCAGCTTTAATTATTATTATTATTTTACCGCCAAATGAATTGCTTTTTTGAAGGCCTAAACATGCACCGATTCGCGTCAAAATCTGCACATACATCAGGACCGGTGAAAAATTTGATATTTTATAGGGTCTGTGTATGTGTGTCCCAAAATGGCTCCATAGCGCCCCCTGCAAAATTTTAAAAAGTGCTATTAGACTAACTGGAAGGACATTTCATCTACAGCTACAAAATTTGACAGGCATGTTCAGCACATCAGGAAAGACAAAAAAGTCAATCATAGCCATGCTCTAAACCCAACAGGAAGTGACATATCTTGCGATAACTGTGAAAAATCTGTGATGAACTCCTCCTAGGGGGTAAGTCTTACAGACCTGAAATTTGGTCTGTACATACAACAGACCATCCTGATGAAAAGTTATAAAAGTCTTCTCTGTCGATCAAAGGGTGTGGCCATGGCAGCCCCCCCGAAATACTGATCTTTCGCCATGCCACAGGAAGTGCTGGTCTAACTCTCTTAACATGCTTCAATCTGAATGAAACTTTACATGTATGATGACAGACCTGCACTGATGTCATCCATATGATAATATTCACTCACAGTCATAGCGCCACCTTGTGGCAACAGTAGTTTTGCTTTTTTTAATACTTTTATGTACTGTTGTCAACCCGTTGTCCAGATTCACCTCAGACCTGCTGACATAAGCCTGAACACATTGATGATGAATCACAGAGAAGATGGTGACGTGTCATCGAAGGGCGTGTCTGTTGCGGCGTGGCGAATTTTGATGTTTCGCCATGAAATTTCAAGGGCCTATATCTCAGCTGAACAAGAACCTATCTGCTCCAAACTTCATATCCAGAATGTCATGTCCAGTCTGAAGACATCCACACTCAAAAATTTTGAAATAGTCATAGCGCCACCAACTGGCAACAGGACGTTTTGGAATTACATTTGCCCATCCCATTGCCCTAAACTTGGTCAAATAATTCTAAAAAATTCGTGTGATGAATCTTCACACCATGATCATGGCACAGTGTGAAGATTTTGCCATTTCATAAAACGCTGTTGCCGTGGCAACGCAAAGTTGATATGAAAAACAACTTGCCTTTGACAGCATTAGAATTATCAAAACATCACCAACATTTGCACACACATCACCACCAGCTGAAGGAAGAAAACTGTATGCATCTCAGCACAACACGTGCTATAGCGCCCCCTACAGCATTTTTAACAAACAGCCCCTGTGGTACATTTAACCTACGTCCACAAAATTTGGGGGACATATAGAACACATCAGGACGCACAAAAAATCCTCTTGGAGCCACGCCCTAAACCCAACAGGAAGTCCACCATTTTGAATTAATTGGACAAATTTGGACGAATGTTGTTCATTTTTGAGAACTATCTCCTCCTAGGGGATAAGTCATGCAGACCTCAAATTTTACCAGTATATACACCAGGACATTATGATCAAAAGTTATAAAAAGCTTCCTCCAATGTCAAAGGGCGTGGCCATAGCAACCCCCTGAAGTTTGATGCTTCGCCATGAAACATCAACTGCTGTGTAAATATCCTCTGCTTGCTCCAATCTGCCTCAAACTTTGCATGTTTAATCACACTCCTGCCCTGACCACATCCATGTGCCAAAATACATTCACAGCATGTGGCATAGCGCCCCCTGCAGCATTTTAAAAAATTGCCCACTCATCAAATTTAACCTACGTCGACAAAATTTGGCATGCATATGTAACACATCAGTGTCAACAAAAAAGTCTCTTGGAGCCATTCTCTAAGCCCAACAGGAAGTCAGCAATTTTGATTTCAATGTCGGATTTTTGCTGTTTTTGCTCATTTTCAGAAATTAATTGCTCACAGACGATAACTGCAAAACATCTGAAATTGTGCCAATATATGGAACACATCTTCAGGTTGAAAATATGTGAAAATCATATGGCAAACCCAAAGGGTGTGGCCATGGCGGCCGACTGAACTTTGATGCTTCGCCAGAAAGGAGGAAGTCTTGTTAAATCCCCTGTATGTGCTGCTATCTGCCTCAAACATTAAATGTGTGATCAGGTTACAGCCCTGATGATTTCCATAGACCAATATACAGTCGCAATGATAGCGCCACCTGTTGGATGGACAGTAAGTGCTGCATAAACAGTCTGTAATAATCCAATCTGGCAGAAATTTGACCTGTGTGTTCAGAATCCAGCCCTGGTTGCATTCATGGGCCTAAATGCGCTCCCGGTCGCAGCATCGCCTGACGGAAATGCTTGGGGTCGCCGACCAGCAAGGGGTGCGAGGACCCGTTCATCGCTGCTTGCAGCTTTAATTAGGGTCCGA
This sequence comes from Dascyllus trimaculatus, assembly GCA_024666655.1. Taxonomy (NCBI): domain Eukaryota; kingdom Metazoa; phylum Chordata; class Actinopteri; family Pomacentridae; genus Dascyllus; species Dascyllus trimaculatus. The sequence continues at coordinate 26,757,017 of CM045452.1, forward strand.
GCACCGAATGGTGCGAAGACCCTATTGGAATGCTAGAGATTATTAGGGTCCGAGCACCGAATGGTGCGAAGACCCTATTGGAATGCTAGAAATTATTATTAGGGTCCGAGCACCGAATGGTGCGAAGACCCTATTGGAATGCTAGAGATTATTATTATTAGGGTCCGAGCACCGAATGGTGCGAAGACCCTATTGTAATGCTAGAGATTATTATTATTATTAGGGCCCGAGCACCAACGGTGCGTAGGACCCTATTGCATTTGTATTCGTTTTTATTATTATTATTATTATTATTATTATTATTATTATTTTTCTCCTGACGGAAGAACTGCATTTTTGAGGGCCTAAACACGCTCAAAAACTCACGAAAATTTGCACACACATCAGAAGTGGCGAAAAATTTTATATTTCATGGGAGCTGCACATGTGTGTGGCAAAATGGCTCTATAGCGCCACCTTGAAAATTGGGTTCTATGGGAGTTAATACGGCTAGTTTCATGTAACCCTACCAAATTTGGTCCACATGTGCACTAAGACAAGACAAACAAAATTGCCTAATCAATCCATCAGCAAAAATGTACAGGAAGTCCGCCATTTTGCTTTATAGTTTTGATTTTTGGTCATATGCAAAAGCTATAACCGCACACAGGGTAACTCCAAGACAGCTGAAATTTGGCCAGTATATACAACAGGCCTTAAAGATGAGAAGTTATCAAAATCTTCCACAAAAGTCAAAGGATGTGACCGTGGTGGCCCTCTGACCTTTATGTACTTTTACCATTGTACAGCAGCTCTGGATTAAATCCAGATAAATGGTGCAACGCTGACACCTACTGTTCTACCAAATTTGGTCCACATGTGCACTAAGACAAGACAAACAAAATTGCCTAATCAATCCATCAGCAAAAATGTACAGGAAGTCCGCCATTTTGCTTTATAGTTTTGATTTTTGGTCATATGCAAAAGCTATAACCGCACACAGGGTAACTCCAAGACAGCTGAAATTTGGCCAGTATATACAACAGGCCTTAAAGATGAGAAGTTATCAAAATCTTCCACAAAAGTCAAAGGATGTGACCGTGGTGGCCCTCTGACCTTTATGTACTTTTACCATTGTACAGCAGCTCTGGATTAAATCCAGATAAATGGTGCAACGCTGACACCTACTGTTCAAATCGTATAAATGCAGGTCTGTGTCATTGTAGAAAAATCCCTCTGTTTCAATACATTTTAAAAAAATTATTATTATTTGGTTGACCGTATTCAACTGAAATTTGGTGACATAAGCCTCAAGACATTGATGATGATTCATGGAGAAAACTGTGACTATTAGTCAAACGATGTGTCTGTGGTGGCGTGGCGAACTTGATGTCTCGTTATGACAACTAAAATGTTTATATGTCAGCTGTACATGATCCAATCTATCCCAAATTTCATATTCTGGACAAGAGTCCACTTCTGAACACATCCACATTTTAAAATTTAGTCATAGTCATAGCACCACCGATTGGTAACAGGAATTTAAAGACAGTATATTTGCAGGTATCATTGCTTCAAACTTTGCAATATAAGCAATATATATATAAAGCTGACGTGCAAAAGCTCATGTCTCTCCCAAAACCTTTCACTCATGTTTTAAAACTAAATTTCTTTCTCATATAAATAGTAAAAAAAAAAAAAAATGCACTGACTATTCTCAATTGCTTTGGCTCATTTCTTGAAACAGACCAGACGTTCTCAACACTCTTGGTGCTTTTGCCAAAATAACATGGATGGTTCAGCACAAAACCATGGTTCACCTGCAAAAGCTCATATCTCTCCCAAAACAGTTCACACGACTGGTCAAAACTAAATTCTATTCTCATATAAATAGTCAGTGCCTCCAAAATTCATCGTCCCTTTGACATTGTGTGAGCACTCTTATAAATGTCTATTCATATAATGGTTTGTGTCATTTGAAAACAAAATAGCATTTTGAGAAGTAATAACATCATTTTGAATGTAGTTTCAATTGAAGGAGAATTGAGGGCTTTTGCTCATTGTGTGTGTGTGTTTTCTGATTTGTATGCAGAGTTCTGAAAGTATGAGGCACGCTTTCACAAAATGTGTGTAAACTATCAAGAAAACTGTAAGACACACATAAAGTAACTTTCATACATCAGAGTAAAAAGAAAATCTATACAGCATAACATACTGTAATACAAGCACATAAACAAAAAACGAGGAACATTATATGGAGCCTACAGTGCTGTAAATAAAGCTGTCCTCACCGTCCCTCTCCTGGCCACCGTATGTTCATGACTAATCCTGACAACTGAACAGACTATTGTGCATGTGATGACTTACACAATGAAATGATGCTGACATGTTTTGGAGTGAACGACCATTAGACTGAGAAGTAAACAATCAGTTTAGATCAACAAGATCTATTCACTTGGAAATTGTGCTAAATGAAGGCTACCTGTACTAAATCATTTGCAAAGATGTACTGAGACATTGAGACCAGTACTAAGATGTTTGCAATTTGATGAAATAAAGGACAAATTCCAGTCTGTTGTGAACAATTGCCAAGTAGTTTGGAGGTTTGTCCATGTTGTTTTGAGAATGTAATTTCAGTTTCGAGAAATGAGCCAAACCTATGGAGAAAAACTGTACAAACAACGATATATCAAATATGTATTTCAACTAGTTTAAATATACATTCGTCAATATTCATATCATCACAGATTGTAGCTAGAAAAGCACCCAGAGAGCACAGACCTCCGCCAAGGAGCTCCAGTCCACCCCAACACAATCTACCAACGACAAAGTATACTTAAAAAACACTCAACATCTTTGTGCTATATATGTGCACATATATGCTCTGTCCTACCACAAGGTGGCACTGCAGGGCTTTCTAACACTCCCAATGTTAAATATCTTTTTAAAAAATTCCCAGATCGAGACACTGATCTGGATCACTCCCAAAACTCAATCATTTGTTCCTTGTCCCATTTCACAGGGGCTGAGGGGGCAACTCCCACTTCATTTCATGTGGCCTATTCTGCCTATGGCCGGAATATGTACAAATGATTATGTCTTCTTTGTCTTTTTTTAATTCATGAAAAAAAAATATGGTAGCCTCCTGAGACCGTGCGTTCACATGCGTGGACATGGTATTTTGGCTTCCCCGCACCATAAGTTGAAGCTGAGATTGTTAATTTGATTATAGCACAAAAAATAAATAGAAATTTGGGTATGTTGCAAATTTGCAACAACGGGCATAATGGTCAATAATAGCGACCCAATAATACAGTAATATAACAATAATAAAACAGATTTTTAAAATCTGTAACAGAACAGACAAAAATGGAACATATAACATCTCACTCACAGATTTTTACATTAATAACACAACAGACAATAGTCAATGAGAAATGAGTTTGACACCCCTGATGTACATGGTGGCCGAGAAAGTTTGTGATACAATCCTTGAAATTGGTCAGCTAAGTCTGAGCACCTTGAAATTTCTGCCACATCCCGACATGCGCCACACCTGGACGTGCGCCACGTCCCGCCACGCGTGGGTGTGCGAGGGCCCGTTCAACGCTGCTTGCAGCTTTAATTAGGGTCCGAGCACCGAATGGTGCGAAGACCCTATTGTAATGCTAGAGATTATTATTATTATTATTATTATTATTATTATTATTATTTTACCGCCAAATGAATTGCTTTTTTGAGGGCCTAAACATGCACCGATTCGCGTCAAAATCTGCACACACATCAGGACCGGTGAAAAATTTGATATTTTATGGGGTCTGTGTATGTGTGTCCCAAAATGGCTCCATAGCGCCCCCTGCAAAATTTTAAAAAGTGGTATTAGACTAACTGGAAGGACATTTCATCTACAGCTACAAAATTTGACAGGCATATTCAGCACATCAGGAAAGACAAAAAAGTCAATCATAGCCATGCTCTAAACCCAACAGGAAGTGACATATCTTGCGTTTACTGTGAAAAATCTGTGATGAACTCCTCCTCGGGGGTAAGTCTTAGAGACCTGAAATTTGGTCTGTACATACAACAGACCTTCCTGATGAAAAGTTATCAAAGTCTTCTATGTCGGTCAAAGGGTGTGGCCATGGCAGCCCCCCCGAATTACTGATCCTTCGCCATGCAACAGGAAGTGCAGGTCTAACTCTCTGAACATGCTCCAATCTGAATGAAACTTTACATGTAGGATCACAGACCTGCGCTGATGTCATCCATATGATAATATTCACTCACAGTCATAGCGCCACCTTGTGGCAACAGGATTTTTGCTTTTTTAATACTTTTATGTACTGTTGTCAACCCGTTGTCCAGATTCACCTCAGACCTGCTGACATAAGCCTGAACACATTGATGATGAATCACAGAGAAGATGGTGACGTGTCATCGAAGGGCGTGTCTGTTGCGGCGTGGCGAATTTTGATGTTTCGCCATGAAATTTCAAGGGCCTATATCTCAGCTGAACAAGAACCTATCTGCTCCAAACTTCACATTCAGAATGTCATGTACAGTCTGAAGACATCCACACTCAAAAATTTTGAAATAGTCATAGCGCCACCAACTGGCAACAGGACGTTTTGGAATTACATTTGCCCATCCCATTGCCCTAAACTTGGTCAAATAATTCTAAAAAATTCGTGTGATGAATCTTCACACCATGATCATGGCACAGTGTGAAGATTTTGCCATTTCATAAAACGCTGTTGCCGTGGCAACGCAAAGTTGATATGAAAAACAACTTGCTTTGACAGCACTAGAATTATCCAAACATCACCAAAATTTGCACACACATCACCACCAGCTGAAGGAAGAAAACTGTATGCATCTCAGCACAGCACGTGCTATAGCGCCCCCTACAGCATTTTTAACAAACAGCCCCCGTGGTACATTTAACCTACGTCCACAAAAGTTGGGGGACATATAGAACACATCAGGACGCACAAAAAATCCTCTTGGAGCCACGCCCTAAACCCAACAGGAAGTCCGCCATTTTGAATTAATTGGACAAATTTTGACGAATGTTGTTCATTTTTGAGAACTATCTCCTCCTAGGGGATAACTTGCGCAGACCTCAAATTTGACCAGTATATACACCAGGAAATTATGTTCAAAAGTTATAAAAAGCTTCCTCCAATGTCAAAGGGTGTGCCCATAGCAACCCCCTGAAGTTTGATGCTTCGCCATGAAACATCAACTGCTGTGTAAATATCCTCTGCTTGCTCCAATCGGCCTCAAACTTTGCATGTTTAATCACACTCCTGCCCTGACCACATCCATGTGCCAAAATACATTCACAGCATGTGGCATAGCGCCCCCTGCAGCATTTTAAAAAATTGCCCACTCATCAAATTTAACCTACGTCGACAAAATTTGGCATGCATATGTAACACATCAGTGTCAACAAAAAAGTCTCTTGGAGCCATTCTCTAAGCCCAACAGGAAGTCAGCAATTTTGATTTCAATGTCGGATTTTTGCTGTTTTTGCTCATTTTCAGAAATTAATTGCTCACAGACGATAACAACAAAACATCTGAAATTGTGCCAATATATGGAAAACATCTTCAGGTTGAAAATATGTGAAAATCATATGCCAAACCCAAAGGGCGTGGCCACGGCGGCCGAATGAACTTTGATGCTTCGCCAGAAAGGAGGAAGTCTTGTTAAATCCCCTGTATGTGCTGCTATCTGCCTCAAACTTTAAATGTGTGATCAGGTTACAGCCCTGATGATTTCTATACACCAATATACAGGCGCAGTGATAGCGCCACCTGTTGGATGGACAGTAAATGCTGCATAAACACTCTGTAATAATCCAATCTGGCAGAAATTTGACCTGTGTGTTCAGAATCCAGCCCTGGTAGCATTATTGGGCCTAAATGCGCCCCCGGTCGCAGCATCGCCTGACGGACGTGCTTGGGGTCGCCGACAAGCAAGGGGTGCGAGGACCCGTTCATCGCTGCTTGCAGCTTTAATTATTATTATTATTATTATTTTACCGCCAAATGAATTGCTTTTTTGAGGGCCTAAACATGCACCGATTCGCGTCAAAATCTGCACACACATCAGGACCGGTGAAAAATTTTATATTTTATGGTGTCTGTGCATGTGTGTCCCAAAATGGCTCCATAGCGCCCCCTGCAAAATTTTAAAAAGTGCTATTAGACTAACTGGAAGGACATTTCATCTACAGCTAAAAAATTTGGCAGGCATATTCAGCACATCAGGAAAGACAAAAAAGTCAATCATAGCCACGCCCTAAACCCAACAGGAAGTGACATATCATGCGTTAAATGTGAAAAATCTGTGATGAACTCCTCCTAGGGGGTAAGTCTTAGAGACCTAAAATTTGGTCCGTACATACAGTAGACCTTCTTGATGAAAAGTTATAAAAGTCTTCTATGTCAGTCAAAGGGTGTGGCCATGGCAGCCCCTCGAAATACTGATCCTTCGCCATGCAACAGGAAGTGCTGGTCTAGCTCTCTGAACATGCTCCAATCTGAATGAAACTTTACATGTATGATCACAGACCTGAGCTGATGACATCCATATGATAATATTCACTCACAGTCATAGCGCCACCTAGTGGCAACAGGAGTTTTGCTTTTTTAATACTTTTATGTACTGTTGTCAACCCGTTGTCCAGATTCACCTCAGACCTGCTGACATAAGCATGAACACATTGATGATGAATCACAAAGAAAATGGTGACGTTTCATCTAAGGGCGTGTCTGTGGCACCGTGGCGAATTTTGATGTTTCGCCATGAAAATTCAAGGGCCTATATCTCAGCTGAACAAGAACCTATCTGCTCCAAACTTCATATCCAGAATGTCATGTCCAGTCTGAAGACATCCACACTGAAAAATTTTGAAATAGTCATAGCGCCACCAACTGGCAACAGGATGCTTTGGAATTACATTTGCCCATCCCATTGGCCTAAACTTGGTCAAATAATTCTCAAAATTGGTGTGATGAGTTTTCACACCATGATCATGGCACAGTGTGAAGATTTTGGCATTTTATAAAACGCTGTTGCCTTGGCAACGCAAAGTTGATATGAAAAAGAACTTGCCTTTGACAGCTCAAGAATTATCAAAACATCACCAAAATTTGCACACATATCACCACCAGCGAAAGGAAGAAAACTGTATGCATCTCAGCACAGCACGTGTTATAGCGCCCCCTACAGCATTATTAACAAACAGCCCCTGCAGTACGTTTAACCTATGTCCACAAAATTTGGGGGACATATAGAACACATCAGGACGCACAAAAAATCCTCTTGGAGCCATGCCCTAAACCCAACAGGAAGTCCGCCATGTTCAATTAATTGGACAAATTTGGACAAATGTTGTTCATTTTTGAGAACTATCTCCTCCTAGGGGATAACTCGCACAGACTTCAAATTTGACCAGTACATACACCAGGACATTATGATCAAAAGTTATAAAAAGATTCCTCCAATGTCAAAGGGTGTGTCTGTGGCGGCGTGGCGAACTTCGATGTCTCGCCATGACTACTAAAGTGTTTATATCTCAGCTGTACGTGATCCGATCTGGCCCAAATTTCATGTGCTGGACAACAGTCCACTTCTGAACACATCCACATTTTAAAATTTAGTCATAGTCATAGCGTCACCTAGTGGTAAAAGGATTCTCTCTAATGAGGACATTTGTCCTTACCACTGCTCCATACTTTGTGATATCATCCTGAAATTTGTCCAGTATATACAACAGGCCTTAAAGATGAGAAGTTATCAAAATCTTCCACAAAAGTCAAAGGATGTGCGCGTGGTGGCCCTCTGACCTTTATGTACTTTTACCATTGTACAGCAGCTCTGGATTAAATCCAGATAAATGGTGCAACGCTGCCACCTACTGTTCAAATCGTATAAATGCAGGTCTGTGTCATTGTAGAAAAATCCCTCTGTTTCAATACATTTTAATGTATTATTATTATTTGGTTGACCGTATTCAACTGAAATTTGGTGACATAAGCCTCAAGACGTTGATGATGATTCATGGAGAAAACTGTGACTATTAGTCAAACTGTGTGTTTGTGGCGGCGTGGCGAACTTGATGTCTCGTCATGACTACTAAAATGTTTATATCTCAGCTGTACATGATCCAATCTATCCCAAATTTTATATTCTGGACAAGAGTCCACTTCTGAACACATCCACATTTTAAAATGTAGTCATAGTCATAGCACCACCGATTGGTAACAGGAACTTAAAGACAGTATATTTGCAGGTATCATTGCTTCAAACTTTGCAATATAAGCAATATATATATAAAGCTGACGTGCAAAAGCTCATATCTCTCCCAAAACCTTTCACTCATGTTTTAAAACTAAATTTCTTGCTCATATAAATAGTCAGTGCCACCAAAAATGCACTGACTATTCTCAATTGCTTTGGCTCATTTCTTGAAACAGACCAGACGTTCTCAACACTCTTGGTGCTTTTGCCAAAATAACCTGGATGGTTCAGCACAACACCGTGGTTCACCTGCAAAAGCTCATATCTCTCCCAAAACAGTTCACACGACTGGTCAAAACTAAATTCTATTCTCATATAAATAGTCAGTGCCTCCAAAATTCATCGTCCCTTTGGCATTGTGTGAGCACTCTTATAAATGTCTATTCATATAATGGTTTGTGTCATTTGAAAACAAAATAGCATTTTGAGAAGTAATAACATCATTTTGAATGTAAAGTTTCAATTGAAGGAGAATTGAGGGCTTTTGCTCATTGTGTGTGTGTGTTTTCTGATTTGTATGGAGAGTTCTGAAATATGAGGCATGCTTTCAGAAAATGTGTGTAAACAATCGAGAAAACCGTATTGACACACATAAAGTAACTTTCATACATCAGAGTAAAAAGAAAATCTATACATCATTACATACTGTGATACAAGCACATAAACAACAAACAAGGAACATTATATGGAGCCTAGAGTGCTGTAAATAAAGCTGTCCTCACCGTCCCTCTCCTGGCCATTGTATATTCATGACTAATCCTGACAACTGAACAGACTATTGTGCATGTGATGACTTATACAATGAAATGATGCTGACATGTTTTGGAGTGAACGACCATTAGACTGAGAAGTCAACAATCAGTTTAGATCAACAAGATCTATTCACTTGGAAATTGTGCTAAATGAAGGCTACCTGTACTGAATCATTTGCAAAGATGTACTGAGACATCGAGACAAGTACTAAGATGTTTGCAATTTGATGAAATGAAGGACAAATTCCAGTCTGTTGTGAACAATTGCCAAGTAGTTTGGAGGTTTGTCCATGTTGTTTTGAGAATGTAATTTTAGTTTCGAAAAATGAGCCAAACCTATGGAGAAAAACTGTACAAACAACGATATATAAAATATGTATTTCAACTAGTTTAATTATACATTCGTCAATATTCATATCATCACAGATTGTAGCTAGAAAAGCACCCAGAGAGCACAGACCTCCGCCAAGCAACTCCAGTTCACCCCAACACAATCTCCCAACGACAAAGTATACTTAAAAAACAGTCAACATCTTTGTGCTATATATGTGCATATATATGCTCTGTCCTACCACAAGGTGGCACTGCAGGGCTTTCTAACACTCCCAATGTTAAAAATCTTTTAAAAAATTCCCAGATCCAGATAGTGATCTGGATTACTCCCAAAACTCAATCATTTGTTCCTTGTCCCATTTCACAGGGGCTGAGGGGGGCAACTTCCACTTCATTTCATGTGCGGTCAATATGACCGCCTATGGCCGGAATAGTTACAAATGATTATGTCTTCTTTGTCTTTTTTTTAAATCATGAAAAAAAATTAGTTTTTAAACTAGTTTAAATATGTCCAAGGTACATGGTGGCGTGTCACTGCCATTTATAAATATAAATCTTGCATCCAACACTGAGCTATTAGAATGATTCACAGATTCATGTTTTTAATTTAAATGTGCATGGTTATTTGGCTGACATGTACTTGTGATATGTATAATAACAATAAATTATTATTACTATTGCTACTGCTTATGCCAGCAGTGTTCAATATTTTCAGGCCAACAACCCCCAAACTGATATATAGATGGAGGAGGGATCTCCTACAATACACCTTATATAATATTGTTTAACCCCTTAACGCCTGAATTTATATACAAGTATATTAAAAAATTTGTTTTGTGTTTTTGCCTTTATGTAGGTGTCACATGAGGGTTGAGATTGTTAATTTGATTATAGCACAAAAAATAAATAGAAATTTGGGTATGTTGCAAATTTGCAACAACAGGCATAATGGTCAATAATAGCGATCCAATAATACAGTAATATAACAATAATAAAACAGATTTTTTAAATTGATAGCAGAACAGAAAAAAATAGAACAGATACATCTCACTCACAGATTTTTAACTGAATAACACAACAGATAATAGTCAATGAGAAATGAGTTTGACACCACTGATGTTCATGGTGGCCGAGAAGGTTTGTGATACAATCCTTGAAATTGGTCAGCTAAGTCTCAGCACCTTGAAATTTCTGCCACATCCCAACATGCGCCACACCTGGACGTGCGCCACGTCCCGACATGCGTGGGTGTGCGAGGACCCGTTCATCGCTGCTTGCAGCTTTAATTTTCTCTTATTTTTTGTTTTTCAGAGACCTGTCTTACTTTACTGAGACACTTTTTATTATGGAGATTATTTTTCACTTTTAAACAAGAAGCTCAATGTTGTTTTTTCCCCCAGTTTTTACAAAATAATTACATTTTTTAATTCAGTTTTTTGGCTCCTTTCTATACATTTTTTCCTCAATTTTAACAGGAAAATTTTCATCTTATGTTGTTGTTTTAAAGCCACAAAGAAGCTTCTGATCATCTTGTTAAAACACAGAAGTTCCGGTGCGTTTCCCAGGATGCATTTCACCAACAAACATCCAATCAGCTTACAGATAAATCGTGTCGTTTTGGTGATTTCAAATGTGAAAATCACGACTTTCAAACAGGTTTTGGGATCAGATTGTTCATGAAAGACAAAAGAGATCAGTTCAGCAAAGTGTTTTTGTCTCTGAAGATCTCTAAAAACTTGTAATGTGCTGAATAAACCTGACTTATTCTATGTTATTATGTTTCATTTTTTGTCGTTTTGTATCTTATTTTTTTGTCATTTTCGATCTTATTTTTGTAATTTTGTGTCGTTTTTGTCATTTTGTGTCTCGTTTTTGTCATTTTTTGTCTCATTTTTGTCATTTTGTATCTTATTTTTGTCATTTTGTGTCTTATTTTTGTCATTTTGTATCTCATTTTTGTCATTTTGTATCTCATTTTTGTCAATTTGTATCTTATTTTTGTCATTTTGTGTCCTGTTTTTGTCATTTTCTATCTTATTTTTGTCATTTTGTGTCGTTTTTGTCATTTTGTGTCTCATTTTTGTCATTTTGTATCTTATTTTTGTCATTTTGTATCTTATTTTCGTCATTTTGTATCTCATTTTTGTAATTTTGTCATTTTTTGTCATTTTGTGTCTTATTTTCGTCATTTTGTGTCTCCTTTTTGTCATTTGGTGTCTGGTTTTGTCATTTTGTGTCTCATTTTTGTCTTTTTGTGTCGTTTTTGTCATTTTGTGTTTCATTTTTATCATTTTGTGCCTCGTTTTTGTCATTTTGTGTTTCATTTTTATCATTTTGTGTTTTTTTTTGTCATTTTTTTCTAATTTTTGTCATTTTGTCTCATTTTTGTAATTTTGTATCTTATTTTTGTCATTTTGTGCCTCGCTTTTGTCATTTTGTCTCTTTTTTTGTTATTTGGTGTCTGGTTTTTGTCGCATTTGTTTGTCTTATTCTGTCGTTTTGTGTATTTTATTATTCGTTTGTGTTTTGAAAAGTTTTGCCTCCCTTCTGTTGTCTCGAGTCTCGTTTGCGTCGTTTCGCCTCCTTTTGAAACAGAAACTCTTGACACCACGTTGCGCACATGATGCGTTCAAGGACGGTCGGAAAGTTGAAAACCCAACGATTCCTCCTGGTTTTCCAGTTACTGGCAGATAAATCGTCATTCTGGTGATTCCAAATGTGAAGATCACGACTTTGAAACACGCTGGCAGGTTTTGGGATCAGATTGTTCATGAAAGACAAAAGAGATCAGTTCAGCAAAGTGTTTTTGTCTGTAAGGATCTCTAAAAAAGCGCTGAATCGACGAGGAGTTTTGAGGGGGTTTGTGTGTCCTGGTCCCTGCATCAGCTGTTTCTGCAGTCGTATCCTGTAACCTGCTGCAGAAAACAGCGGAGCTCAGCGGTCGCATTGAAGCGTCGCTGCGTTGCTGCGGCCCTCGAGGGACCTGAACGCCACCAGTCATCAATCCAGGCCCGGCAGGTCGTTACAGCGGCCGGCTGTCGGTGCCGCAGCGCAGCTTTTATCCCAAACCTGCTCCTCAAGCAGCCGCCGATCGGATCAATGAGTCCGTCTGATCGATCGGTTTGTAGCAGATCAAACTGATGGAGGACGGGGATCAGCTGACGCCTTGAAAACACATTAAGACTGAGCTTGTAGTCGTTGTTCGTCTTTTCAAATGGAGTCAAACATCTGTCAGATAAAGACTTTGTAGCTTTAAAAACAGAACAAACAAGAACACATCGTTTTAATCTGGACATTATTTACAGTTTTACAATCAACTTGTAATTTAATAGTTTTTCTCTGTAATTTTGTTTATTTGTTGTCCTTTTTTTATCATTTCGTGTCTCGTTTCTTTGTTTTCTGTCCGGTTTTTGTCCTTTTGAGCTCGTCTCTGTCGTTTTTCGTCTCCTTTCTCCACTTTTGTGTCGGTTTTCTGTCCTTGTCGTCATTTTGTTTGTCGTTTCTGTCACTTTACGTCTCGCTTCTCACGCGTCTTTGAGGCAGTTCGTCTCTTCTATTGTCGTTTTGTGTCACATTTCTGTCATTTTTTTTGTTGTTTTTGTCGTTTCATCTCTTTTCTGTTAGTGTTTTATTTTTTCATCTTTTTGAATCTCGTTTTTGTCATTCTGTGTCTTATTTTGTTGTTTTGTGTCTTGTTTGTCTAATTTTGTATCTGTTGACTTATTCTGTCATGTTTCATTTGTCCTTTTGTGTTTTATTTTTGTAATTTGTCTCATTTTTGTCTTTTTGTCTTATTTTTGTCAAATTTCTCATTTTTTTCTCATTTTTGTAATTTTGTGTCTCATTTTTGTCATTTTGTGTCTCGTTTCTGTAATTTTGTCTTATTTTTGTTAATTTTTTCTCATTTTTTCTCATTTTGTGTTTCATTTTTGTAATTTTTTGTCTCGTTTTTGCCATTTTGTGTTTCATTTTTGTCATTTTGTGTCTCATTTTTGTGTTTTGGTCTCATTTTTGTCATTTTGTGTGTCATTTTTATCATTTTGTGTCTCGTTTTTGTCATTTTGTGTCTCGTTTTTGTAATTTTTTGTCTCGTTTTGTCATTTTTTTCTTGTTTTTTATCATTTGTGTCTCATTTTTGTCTTTTGGTCTCATTTTTGTCATTTTGGTCTCATTTTTATCATTTTGTGTCTCATTTTTATCATTTTGTGTCTCATTTTTGTCATTTTGTGTCTCGTTTTTGTCATTTTGTGTCTTGTTTTTGTAATTTTTTGTCTCATTTGTGTCATTTTTTTTCTTGTTTTTGTCATTTTGTGTTTCATTTTTGTCATTTTATGTCTCATTTTTGTCTTTTTGTCTTCTTTTTGTCAATTTTTTCTCAATTTTTATCATTTTGTGTTTCATTTTTGTAATTTTTTGTCTCCTTTTTGCAATTTTTTGTCTAATTTTTTATCATTTTGTGTCTCATTTTTGTCATTTTGTGTCTCATTTTTATCATTTTGTGTCTCATTTTGGTCATTTTATGTCTCATTTTTATCATTTTGTGCCTCGCTTTTGTTGTTTTGCGTCTCATTTTCGTCTCACTTGTGTAGTTTGTCTTATTTTGTCGTTTTGTGTATTTTATTTTCCCTTTGTGTTTTCCAAAGTTTTGCTTCCCTTCTGTCGTCTTGAGTCTCGTTTGCGTCGTTTTGCCTCCTTTTGGAACAGAAACCAGGTTTAGTGTTCAGACTGTGACGCCTGGACGGACGTGAAACTGATCTGGGTTCAGTTTTTGTGTTGTTCATCCTAACATGTCATGTGTTGATGAAGTGATGAGGCTCAGAAATGATGGGAAAGGTGTTTAACATTTCCCATTAACATTCCACCACTATGAACTTTAAAGGTCTGTAAGCCTGAAAACACTTTTAGTATGAAGGTAAAACTGCTTCGTTAAATGAAATGACTGCAGATAAAGAACCAGGAGGCTCGGTTTGATGTTCTGGTGGAGTTTCTGAGTCTTAGTTCTGCTTGTATTCAGATGGTTTCTTTAATAACTTCTCTGTTATTAAACGCAGCGAGTCCTGAGATTTAATCGAGACGTTATTAGAAACCCGAGCTCTGCAATGAAACGACGTTATTGCCTTTTTTTTTTGTGCTTCGCTGTCAGAAACAAACGTCTCTTAAAGGTCGAAGCGAAACCAGAAGTCTGAAGTGTTTAATGGGTGAAACCAGAGACGTTCGGAGCTGAAAGCTGAGCCACACAGGGAAACTGGACTCGGAGTGTTTTTAGAGGGTTTCTGAAGCCTCTGATTGAGTCAGTTTGTCATTTTACATCAGTTCTGTGAGTCTTTGGGGGGCAGCTGTTTCTCACTGGGGTCATTTTGTTGGTCGTTTTTGGCATTTTGCATCTGGTTTATCCTGTTTAGGACTCGTCGTTCTTATTTTCTGACATTTTCTAAATCGTTTTTCTTGTTTTGTGTTTCGTTTTTCCTGTTTTGCCTCATTTCTCTTGTATATGTCTCATTTTTTAAATGTTTTTTATCTTGTTTTGTGTCGTTTTGTGTCTCGTTATTCCTGTTTTGTGTTTTGTTTTTTTTCTGTTTTCTGTCTCATTTCTCGTTTTTGTCTCATTTTTCTTGTTTTGTGTTTAGTTTTTCCTGTTTTGTTTCTTATTTCTGTTGTTTTTGTGTCCTTTTGTGTTTCATTTTTCCCTGTTTTGTGTCTTATTTTTCTTGTTTTTTGTCATTTTGTGTTTCGTTTTTCCTGTTTTGCCTCATTTCTGTTGTATTTGTCTCATTTTTTAATGTTTTTTATCTTGTTTTGTGTCTCATTTTTGTCGTTTTTCTTGTTTTTTGTTTCATTTTTTCCTGTTTTGTGTCTTATTTTTCTTGTTTTTTCCCATTTTGTGTTTTGTTTTTTTCTGTTTTGGATCTCGTTTTTCTTATTTTGTGTCCTTTTGTGTTTCGTTTTTTTGTTGTGTGTCTCGTTTTTCCTGTTTTGCCTCATTTCTCTTGTATTTGTCTCATTTTTTTAATGTTTTTTATCTTGTTATTCCTGTTTTGTGTTTTGTTTTTTTCTGTTTTCTGTCTCATTTCTCGTTTTTGTCTCACTTTTCTTGTTTTGTGTTTAGTTTTTCCTGTTTTGTTTCTCATTTCTGTTGTTTTTGTCTTGTTTTTTTTGTTTGTGTCCTTTTGCGTTTCATTTTTTCTGTTTTGTGTCTTATTTTTCTTGTTTTTTGACATTTTGTGTCTCGTTTTTTGTTCTGTGTCTTGTTTTGTGTCTCATTTTGTGTCCTTTTTCTTGTTTTGAGTCTTGTTTTTCTTGTTTTGTGTCGTTCTGTGTCTCGTTTTTCTTGTTTGGCATTTCGTTTCTCTTGATTTTTGTCTCATTTTTTAGCTTTGTGTCTAGATTTAGGCATATTGTCTGTTCTTTTTCTCGTTTTGCGTCGTTTTCCGTCTCGTTTTTGTCCTTTATTGCGTCGTTTTGATTGTTTTCACGTGTCTTCGGGACAGTTTTGTCTCTTTGTGACGTAAAACTATAAACTATCCCATAATATTGATGCTCAAAGTTGTTTTTTCTTTGAGGTCCAACCTGTTTGTAATCAGAGGTGTTCCAGAAAATACAGCTGACTGTGGGTTTCTTTTATTTCACTGTTTTCTGCAGGCCTGGGTTGTGTAAGATCTCCTCCCTGTCAGGATTTCCAAACACGCTTCATGTTCTCGTTAAAAACGAAGCTGCAGCCAGTAAACGGACCTCGAGGTGGAAATCTTCATGAAATATTGAGCCGTCTCCTCTGACAGCTTACCTAACAGCTCAAACTATGACACCGATGCGTCAGAAAACACCTCGGCCTCCCGAGGAAGGAGAAAATATTTTTATAAAACAGATCTGCGGCAGCATCTGTGTGGGCCGATTCCAGTGACTCAACACTTTCTTGCTGCTGAGGCTTTCTGGCGCGCAGTTCCTCCTGGAGGCGGATTCGTTTTGAAACTGGTCGCTGCAGGAGTTCGGACCAAACGCCTCCGTGAAGCAAAAAGACCGTGAAATCAATCGTGTAATTTATCCGCCGCTGAGAGGGAATATTACGCTGTCAGTCATTAAACTGTGGCTAAAACATGACAGCCTGTAATTACAGAGCAGCTCAAGGAGTCCAGTGATTTACTGCTGCAGAAACGTCTCATTTCACAGATTTGTAGCTTCGAAGCCTCGGATGTTTCTGAGATTTATCCGATGCACCAGTAAACAAACTGTAGAGTCATTTCTGTAGATCATTCTGCAATTAGCCACGAACAAATTAATTAAAAGAGTCGTTTTGAACAAGTCTTTTAGGTCATTTAGACGAGTTTCGTGTTGTTTTGGATTCATTTTGGGAAAGTTTTGAGTCTTTTCGAACCAATTTTGTGTAGTTTTGAACAAGTTTTCAGATAGTTTTGGACAGATTTGAGTGATTTTGGGCACGTCTCAAGTCATTTTAGACTAATTGCATCATTTTATGAGAGGTTTTGAGTCAACTTTGGACAACTTTTGAGTCATTTCAGACAGGTTTCAAGTCATTTTCGACAAATCTTTAGCCATTTAGTCAATCCAATATTTAAATGCTAAATGGTCTGCACTTACATAGCGCGAAACGAGACATTTCAGGAAACCGATTCACATTTTCCATCATTTTCTAGAGACCAAACAGCTGATCGATTCATACAAATAATAACAGACAGACTAGTCAGCAATGTGAATAATCATTAGCTGCGGCTCTAAATACCAAAATAATGTATAACTATGGACACAGTGGATTTCAAAAGTCTGAGAACACAATGAAAATGTGTTAAATCAAACCTGGTTGCTGCCTCCTCTTGGTCTCTGGGTGCTTGTCTGTGGCCCGGGTGGTCCTCTGGGTGGTGCCTCCTGGATGCTCCCCTGCCCTGGGGTGTGGGGGCGCTTGGCCGGCCTGCTGACTCGTGGTAGTCGCTCTGGGCTTCGACACACATGCATGTTCGTTCAGGGCTTACCAACTCCTGCCGAGTCCCCTTGCTGAGAACTGATGGGACCCGCCAGATTGTGCGGAGTCACTCTTCAGACTTTGCACTAAACTCACGCCCTCTATACATTCTTCCTTTACTCCTGTCCTCTGGCGTCCTAACTCTGTATACTGAGAAGACTTCTGGTGTCCAATTTGTTTCTGTGTTGATTATTTGTTTCCAGTTTTCAGATGTGGGATCGGTTGTTGAGAATAACATGGCTTGATACAGCACTCTAATAGGATTCATATAGCACTGCCCGTCTATACCCTCCCTGTTCGTCTTGTCTCGCCATATCCTTATTCTTATTCTTTTTAGGCCACGTCGTTCTTATTTTCTGACATTTTGTATCTCGTTTTTCCTGTTTTGTGTTTCATTTTTTCCTGTTTTGGGTCTTTTCTTTCTTATATTGTGTCCTTTTGTGTTCCGTTTTTCTCGATTTGTGTTCCGTTTTTCCTGTTTTGCCTCATTTCTCTTGTATTTGTCTCATTTTTTAAATGTTTTTTTATCTTGTTTTGTGTCGTTTTGCGTCTCATTTTTGTTGTTTTTCTTGTTTATTGTCTCGTTTTTCTTATTTTTTGTCATTTTGTGTTTCATTTTTTTCTGTTTTGGATCTTGTTTTTCTTATTTTGTGTCCTTTTGTGTTTCATTTTTTTGTTCTGTGTCTCGTTTTTCCTGTTTTGCCTCATTTCTCTTGTGTCTCTTATAGGATTCATACAGCACTGCCCGTCTATACCCTCCCTGTTCGTCTTGTCCTGCCATATTCTTAATCCCCCTGCCCCCGTGGTTTTAAATGATGAGTATAAATGCAGACAAAAAAAAATAAAAAATCAAACCTGGAAAGTGCATCAAAACACTCACAAAAGTGAGAGCATCATCAAAAGATCAGCACATCAAGCAGCTTCATCCCAGACAAAGACTTTACTAAATAAAGAACACAAGACTGCGTAGTTCCAACAAATCAGTCAACCAATCAATAATCAAAGCGATCGCTTAGCGGGTTTTAAGGCAGCATCCTAACTGCTTCCTTCTCTTTAATCCCTCTCAGAGCGAGCCCCGCCTTCAGCTTGTCTTCAACCCTTCGCTTCGTCTGCACCGTCCGATGGCCACCAGTCCCAGCGCCGCCCAGCAGCCCAGCAGCATGGAGGAGCCCCAGCAGCCAGATCAGCCAATCAGCATGCAGCCGGACGGAGAAGCCGCCGCCGCCGCCGCCTCAGCCGTGACCTCACAGCCGACCAGCGGCGAGCAGCAGCCCGAGCCCTCGACGACGGACGCTCCGGAGAGCAAACAAACGGAGATGGACCACCTGACAGTGATCAGTGACGCCATGGAAACCAGTAAATACAATGCAGACAGTCCGACTGCTCCGAGTAGATTTATGTCTTCAGTAGATTCTGAAGGAAATGCAGGCTAATTATATAAAATGATCTGCAGTAGTTGGTTGAGTCCATTTGTCCAGTTCTTCAGTCGCAACCTGGGAGGAGCAAATGATGATTTTCCAAGCGGCAAACTGTTGATTTACTAGTTGGTCTATGTTTACGTTTGGTTTATAGTGATGAATAGACTTATACTTTAGACACAAGTGGCTTAAATTAGCTTCCTAATCCGATTTTTTTTTAGAAAATGAGTCTTAAATAGAAGTTGTGGAGCTCAGACAGGTCTTTTTGACTGATGAAGAACCCCTTCCATTCTCGTTTCAGGCATTTTGACCAAACATAAGTTGGTCCAGAGCCTAAATTGTTGGTTCCCATTGAAAACCAGGTGCCACTTAGACCAGAATGGAAATCCCTGAGACTTTGCGAGTGGATGAGATGTATGAAATCTGTAAAAACTCACAAGCAAAACAGAGAAGAAAGGTGTGACATGGTTGTATGAAGACACTCAACTTTTAGTGTCAGTGTGAACATCGACTGAAATCCAGCGAAGAACTTTAAAGCTCCACTCGAGCTACTAGAGGTTTCTTAAAAGAGTTTCCTCCTTGAAGACGGTGTTTTTCACAGGAGGTGTAAGTTCAAGGACAGGTAGCATTTTAATATCAGGTGCAAACGGGGTCTTGGAGACGAGGTTTGACGCTTTGATGGAACTTTTCAACCAGTCGGTTTGGTTCCAGTTTGTGGTCGAAGTTAAGTTGGTTAAAAAGCTCTCCAGCAACCTGTATGAAGAACCTGCTGAACAGTCAGTTTGAGCGCCTCCTGGGCATCTTCTTCTGGAGGTTTTCCAGGTATCTTCAAATGGTAGTTGACACCAAGGTAGGCGTTTGGGATCCCCAAAATGGCAATTGGTAATTATCGGACTTGAAAATTGAGAAAAAGTGCAAAAATGTTCAACTGAGGATGGTGTTGTGCAGTGTTGCCAACTCCTCGGTAAGGAAAGTAGCTACTGGCTGTCCTAAAAGTTGCTAGAAGTCGCTAAATGACGTCATCGCCTAATTTGCATATTTGGGCATTTGCATGTAATTGTAAGACACACTGTAGGAGAGAGGAACAACGTCGTGAAAGAGACAAAAAGTAAATAAAAATTAAAGCTGCAAGCAGCGTCGGACGGGCCCTCGCTCCTCACCGCACCACCGCTTTGGAGACGATCGGAACGTCATAGCTCGCAGTTGTGTTTGTCTCATCCTGTTCTGCACATGTACCAAATTTCATGTCTGTAGGATAAAGCAGTAATTTTATAAGAGTGTTTGAATATTTGTAGGGGGCGCTGTGGAGCCGTTTGACCACGTCCATTCCTGAATTGTATATCAAACGTTAGTTCTTGAGATTAATGAGGATTTGTGTGGATTTGGTGATATTACGTGGATCCCTTCACCTCCAAAATCCATTTCGTTCCACAAGTTGGTGGTAAGGTGTCTCTAGAAAGTTCCCACAAGTGGATGTATCTGTACAAAAACAGTCTCTGGTCCACATTTCACCAACGTTTGAGGCTCTAACGTCAGTAGAATTTGATGTGCGACAAGAAAAGGTTCCAGTTTTTGGATATTTTGACTAAAAGGTGACATGGACTCATTAGCAGAGGGTTAGATTGTGTCTTTGCTGGCACTGATGTTGTTTATCTCGTTGTCCAGGTAACGGCGTCGCCCCGGTGATGGCCGACTTGTCCCCCACAGCGTCCTCTGTGTCGCCCATGCTGCATGCTAAGCCGGGCGGCCACGCTAATGGCCGGCCTCGCGTGGGCAGCCGGTCCGGCTCGTTGGCGGCGGGCTCCCCGAGGCCCTCGCTCACCCGCCAGCCCAGTGCAATCACAGAGGCCGCTGTGGACGGATCCAAGCCCCGGGACTACCTGATCCTCGCCATCCTGTCCTGCTTCTGCCCACTGTGGCCCATCAACATCGTAGCGCTCACCTTCTCCGTCATGGTACGAATGTCAAACCTTCAACATTTGATTTATCGACACTAAAAGGGTTCTTGAGCTTATCGAGGCTAACATGCTAGCAAGTGCTTTAATCAGGAAAGTACAGTTTGGGATATTTTCCAATATGCCAGTGTTTTGAAACTCATTTTTTCCAGACAACAAAGTGTGTTTTCATGGATCCCGATTTAATCAACTTCTGCTTGTTCAGTCCCGAAACAGCCTGCAGCAAGGCAACATCGATGGAGCTCGGCGTTTGGGCCGCAACGCCATGGTGCTGTCCGTCGTCTCCATTTTAGGAGGAATCGCCATCATCACCGCCGCCATCGCCCTCAACTGGGGATGTAAGTAACACCTGACTCTAACCTGCTTATGTTTGGGGGGTTTTTTTTGGTTATTTTGTTGGCTTTAATTGTAAAACTGCTGTCTTTATCTCTCTCCAGTGATATTAAAATCCTGATTAAAACCACCGGCACGGACTTCACGACAACATCCCACCGACACGACACCGTCCTCAAAGCACTATCGTTCTCAAGCGCCTGCACCAGATGAAAACTAATAAAAATCTGTTCTTTGCTGTTGTTTCTTGCTGCACGACGAGCATGGTCTGCCTGACGCTCTACCTCCGACCAACCAACCCGACACCGACGCCTGATTCTGGGGCGGGAGAGAAGGAACCGACTGCTGGATCGTCTCATTCAGTGGCAGCAGCTTGTCTTCTCCTCGGACTGCAAGTGTTGTCATGGAAATAAGCATCTGTCTCTATGGAAATGGGATTATTTTGATCTCTAAAGGAGCCTCTGAGCCACAGGAGCGAACTGGGAGGACGTGGATTTTATGCTTCGATGCCAAAAAAAAGTAGAAACTTGGTCTCGGCTGAACTGAAACTGTGAGATGCTGCTGCTGCTGACGGTTTAATGTGAACTGAAGAATCGTTTTTACTGTGAAGGGAGGAGGACAAACACAAAGATGGAAGCGCCATGAAGCCACTGCACTGATACCTTCGCCGTCACGTTCACCGTTTATTTTGTTGGCCGCATGAAATCAGCTCCAGCTCTAACTATGAATGTGTCTATAAAATCAACCACAGACACTCCTTTGTCCCACTTTAATTGGACAGTGAACTCACCACATGCACTCCACTTTCCTGTTGTATTTATAGACAGCAAACATACAACTAACACTCTTCTTTCCTACTGTTATTACAGGCAGTAAATGCACCACAAACCTCTACTTTTATACTGTTATTAGAGACAGTCACCTAACCATAGATGTTGTACTTTCCTACAGTTATTACAGACAGTGAACTCACCACAGATACTCCACTTTCCTACTGTATTTATAGACAATACATGCACCACCTACACTCTTCTTTCCTACTGTTATTACAGACAGTAAACACACCACTAACCTCTACTTTTCTACTGTTATTACAGACAGTGAACTCACCACAGACTGTCCTACCGTTATTGCAGACAGTGAACTAACCACAGATTCAGCTGTATTTGATTCTGACCGCAGTGTTTCCAACTAATGGACATTGACTGACAGGCAGTTTCTCTTTATTCTCTGTGATCTCTTGGCTTTCTATTCATTTGGGTGGTTAAGGTTTCACCACACATCTCCACTCTGAGTGTTCATGATCTCATGTAAGACGGATCAATTCATCCCTCTGCAGCCTTTTAATTTAAACCTTGTGATCCTCCACAGGAAGTTATCGGCCTCTTACCATAAAGCACGGAGACACTTTTATTACGCTCAGTGTCTGGGTTGTCCAATAACTCCAGAAACGACCGCTTTTCTCTGATCCTAAACCAGTTTCTGGACCATTATCAATACTCAAACAAGACTCAAGCTGTCCCAACTGCACATTACACAATAGCTGCACTGTACTAGACATTAACTGCCACACAAGGCTGTCTTTGTAGTTGGTGTAAAAGAAAACCACCTTATTTGCCAAACAAACATTAAGGAAACTTTAGGAGACAAAACAAATTCTGCAAATATTCAATACTTTTTAGTAGGGCTGGTCACGAATATCCAAATATCCGAATATTCTTGCATGCCGCCGAGCGCTGCTGAGCGTCACCAAGCATTGCCGAGGCTGTAGTACGCCGTCGTGGTTCTAGTACGTGGACCTGCCAACTCTGGTGTCTTGCTCCGGTTTGCCCCCCAACCCCCATTTATCCGAATATCCGTATATTTGTTTGTTGTGGTGGTACTCGGATAATAATTTTGATATTCGTCGAATACTTGTGCGTGCCGCCAAGCGCTGCCAAGCGTCACCAAGCATTGCCGAGGCTGTAGTACGCCATCGTGGTTCTAGTACGCGGACCTGCCAACTCTGGTGTCTTGCTCCGGTGTGCCCCCCAACCCCCATTTATCCGAATATCCGTATATTTGTTCGTTGTGGTGGTACTCGGATAATAATTTTGATATTCGTCGAATACTTGTGCGTGCCGCCAAGCGCTGCCAAGCGTCACCAAGCATTGCCGAGGCTGTAGTACGCCGTCGTGGTTCTAGTACGTGGACTTACCAATTCTGGTGTCTTGCTCCGGTGTGCCCCCCAACCCCCATTTATCCAGATATCCGTATATTTGTTTGTTGTGGTGGTACTTGGATAATAAAAATCATGTGCGCCGCCGAGCGCTGCCGAGTGTTGCCAAGGCTGTAGTACGCCACCATGGTTCTAGTACGCGGACCTGCCAACTCTGGTGTCATGCTCCGGTGTCACCCCCAACCCCCATTTCCGGCCGACACAGTGGCACGAATCGAATATTCGAATATTCTGCGAATATTGGATCCGAATATCCGGAGCAGAGATGTTGCTATTCGGACCAGCCCTACTTTTTAGGTGGGTATGTTATCCACAAGTACGAGGGGTCTTAGTAGTCTGACTGACCGAATGTTGACTTAATTTCTCCTTCCCTTCCTCTATCTGCAAGTTCCAAAACAACCTCCGAGCAACAACCTAGAAGCTGACAGTTTCAAGTTTCGTCAGATATACTGATGAAAGATCGGACGTAAACTTTGTCAATGGAGGTTGAATGCGAGGTTCTTTATGAGTTTTATGTACCATCCGTTTGATTGTGCGCTGTCAAAGTGCTACAAGGGTCTCTTGCACTTGCACATGCATGACCTTCTAGTGCAAAGAAGGGGGGTCCCGAAAACCGCTTTTTGGGTCGAAAACTTTGGTCGAAAAACGTAAAAATGTACTTGTCAACCAGATTGATCCACAAACTACCACAATCACAATCAGGGAAATTTGAAATTGCTTATATATTGCAGCCCCGTGCCCAGTGTGAACATAGTAAATATCAAGGTTAAAATGATTGTGCCGTTGGGACAAGACTTCAGCATCTTAATGCTTATCAAACCCTTAAACACTAATGTAAAGGTTTTTATCCTACGAAAGCTCCTCTACAGCAAACAGAGCCACATACGTTCTGTTTTGAATGTATTTTTTTCTTGTTTGAGCGCCAGAAAAGGTTCAGTATCATTATAAAACGTGGCTGAAACACTGACTTTGACTGATTCTGCGTTTAGTTTGACTCCAGCTCATTCAGAGTTTACTGGCTGATTAACAGCTTGTTGTTGTTTTTTTTTACACAGAAGACTTATCACGGCTTCCTCTTTGAGCCCACTTGTGTTGAGCGCTAACGGACACTTTATGGAAGGATGGTTTCAGGGGGAACTTTGAGGAAATAAGCTGTTGCTCTGGAACTTAAACCAGCCGTTCTTCTCCTATAACCCGTGCATGTTTACAGTATTTATTACAGAATGCTTTTACGTACGACTGTAGCCTCATTTAGCGGAAGAGCTAACTGAGTAGCACTTTGTAAATAAATAGTACGAGAAAGCAAAGATACCCCCTTCTTCTCCCTGCGTCGTCACGAAAACCTGCAATCAACTTCCCGCCCAAAATGCAACCGTTGGTCTTTTTGGCGGGTAAATAGTGCATCGATGGATGGTCGTGTTTTTCGAGTTTGGAAGTCTTAACTTTGGTGCTTTCATGTGCTTCAAGTCAGAATATGGGAACAACATGGACGCCACAAGAAGACTGGATAGAATTTTCCCGTAGCGCAATTAAACAACACATCAGTAGTTGGTTCCAAAATTGGCGGGAAAACAAAAAGAGCGGCTACAAGCTAATACCAAACTGAAAATTTAATGTTAGAAAAACAAATTATGGCTGATTACTGTGGTCAAAAGATTTCACCATATCTATAAACAATGTAAATTAAACAAAACATAATGCTGTTAGTAAAATTCATCTTTAACTTGGTTTATTATGTGCTTTTTCGCACTTTTACGCTCCAATATAAGTCCAGGAAAGTGAAGAGAATCTGTATCTCAACTCTACTGGTGCTAGATTATTTGTAGTATCATCATATGCACATAATGAACATGATATCAATAGTTACGTTTTTAATATCACTGTTTGCGTTAATAATCAAAAGTTTCTTGCAACCAGGCGAACTGGAAATAAAAAGGGTAGGTAGGAAGGTGTTAGTTATTTACGAATTCATTAACATGGTTATTGTTAATACTGGTAAATTGCGACACCTTTAGATATAATGTTAACGTGCACCTTAAATCAAAAGGTTTCTTTTAACCACTAACCAAACTTTTACTTGTAAATTATGTCAACAACACTGAAAAATTAGTGCGAACTCACTAAGTGTTCCAAATCGACGTTTGCAAGAGTGATTATTCTGACAGCACATGAACGCGCCAAGAGTTTTGACTTGAAGCATTTTGCACCAATCAGAGCGCAGAGGTGAGGTCAGGTGAGCTCAGGTGGGGTCAGGTGAGGTCAGGCTCAGAGGTGGGCGAGGAGAGGAGGAGTCTTGTGATGCTGCGTTCGTGTCATGTTGGGACGAATGTTGGCGTTCAACATCACGCCCGCTAAATTGATTTCACTGATGCAAGGCGGCCATCTTTGTTTTCAGACACTTCCATGTAAATTAGCACAAAGTTTGATATTTTGAAGCGTTTCCAAGCCGTGCTGACGTGATGCTTACACCAACGCCCGTTTGACATGAACGCAGCTTAAAGTTCACCTCCATCCGTTCACCGCCCTCCTGTACTGTATGTAGCATGCCTGTTTACTAATCACATTATGCAAAACAAAAACAAAAAAAAGAAAAAAGTTCCGGCTCGATGTCAGTATGAATGCTAGCTTTTCTGATTTTTGCTCCGGTCGTGGACTCGTACACGGTTTTGTATGGACTTTGCTTGCGCTACCTCTCAGAGTTGCCTACAGTGTTTTTTATCACATGGTTTGATGATTTGAACTGACTGTTAAATCTCTCGTGCTTCTGTTGTGTTTTTCACTGCAAAACATTATGGTTATGACATTAACGTGCAGGGTTTTCGATTGTGAACACAGTCACACAAATCTACACGCTCACTCATCTGTAGTTTACCCGGCGCAAGTTGTGTAAATAGAAACACCTCGAAAGTAAACGGAAAACTGCCAATAACAAGCTGTCTTACTGAGAAATGAGACGTCCTGAGGAAGAGTTTGGTACTTAGCATTTTACAAAAGATGAGGATTCAAAGTTTACAGTATTTGAACAGTCAGCTTGCTTTTTTTAGACATCTGGATTTTAAAGTCCACAGTGAACAGACAGTGCCTTGTTTTCCAGTGGGGCTTTTGCGAGCTAATGCTAACGCAAAGTGGCAAAAACTAGCGAACAGTGCTGTGTTAAAAAATAAAAAGTTCTGACACCAACCCAACTGAGAAATTATGATTGAAAATATTTTAATTTTAACTCTACAGATGGAAAAATCACAGCTAAATGTCATGCTGTACCAATATTTTGACAAATGTAATTGCCAGCTAATTGCTAGCTTCTGTGATGTTAGCTTGATGTGAGGAATTTACACGGACTGAAGTGAAATTCAGTAAATTAAATGTTAGCTTGAATTTGTTTGGTTTTTAAAATCCCAACTACAATAAGAAGCTTAGCCTAGCTTAGACTGGAAGTAGGGAGTAACCCTTAGCTAGCTACCCAGCTAGCTAGAAATCCATCGTTGTTGCAAGAGATAGCAAGAAATTACAACTTAAATTAATGTGTTAGCTTAGCATTTACACATCAGTTAGTCTCAAGTGCAGGATGTGTTTAGCCTACCTTAGCACAAAGATGACAAGTAGGAGGTAGCTGTTAGCTAGCTACCTAGCTAGCTGGAAATCCACCTTTGCTGCAAGAGATAGCAAAAAAATAACATGTTAAATTTAGCTTTGCATTCAAATATACCAAAATATACTTCTCAACTCTGCCTTATTCTTAAGATAAATTTTGATAATTTACATGTTGACTTGTTTACTTGAATTTGTTTTAGGTAGATTTTTTGTAAAGTCCAGACTACAGTTAGAAGCTCAGGATTTGTTTAGCCTAGCATAGCACAAAGAGTAGAAGTAGTAACTGTCAGCTAGCTGCCTAGCAAGATCCATTTCTCAAAAAGAGATAGCAAAAGATAACAGGAGTATAATAGATAAAGCAAAATTCCGTAGATAAATTTGAACAACTTTATTTTTCAGTCTGAAGACAATTAAAAAAGAAAAACAACTACAGAAAGAAGTTTGATGTGTTTAGCTTAGCTTAGCACAAAGTCTGAAGTAGGGGTAGCTGTTTGTTAGCTACCTAGCTAGTTAGAAGTTCACTTTTGCTTCACAAAGTAGAGAAAAATAACACATTAAATTAGCATTAGTTTAAATCAAACACGACTGCTCAGCTTCACAAAATGCCGCAGATGATTTAAACAAAGTAGATGTTAGTTTGAAGTAATGTGTTTAGCGTAGCTTAGCACAAAGACTTGAACAAGGTGATCCAGCCAGCTTGAAAGCAAATAATGAATTTAGCATTTAAATGTCATTGTCATTTTTAAACCATCTGTATCTGATGACACTTTGAACCTAAAACAGCTTTAGGTTTAGCTTTGTTTAGCGCAAAATAGACTGAAAGTAGAGGCTAACTGTTAGCTATAGAGAGCTAGAAATCCACCACTGTTGAAAGAGATAGCAAAAAAATACACAGTAAATTAACGTGTTAGTTTAGACAGCATTGTAAAATTTATGTTTAGCCATAGTTTAGCATTCAAATTTCACAAAGCCTCAAAATAAAACACACAAAAACTTCCCAGAATCCTCAAATCGAAATGAGAAACTGAAATTTTATGCAGTTAATCAAATTTAAGACCAACATATTTAACTCTGACATCCGTTAAAGAGGTTAAATGTTGATGCTGTTCTGTTAATTCAAGCTGACAGTTTGCTCAGTTGATTCAAAAGCATGATTTACTGATTGATTAGTCTTTTTGTGGTCTGTAAAAACAACATTAGAGAAGTGGATTAAAAGGTTGATGAACACTGAAACCCTTCCACAGGACGTCTCACTTCCAGCCCTGGTTTCCTGTACAGGCTGTTGGATTTAATTCACCCGCTGTTCACTTCCACACCACGGTTTCCCTTCTTTCTCGTTTTCTTTTGTAGAAGCTCTTTTTGACACCTGATCTTTGTATTTTTATAATTCTATTCTCATCCTCCGGGTCCTCCTTTTTGTATTTTCATGGTAACTTCCTGTTTGTAACGCTCCGTATAACCTGCTTCCTGCCTGCTTTTCTAAAACGGCGAGTTCTGGGGGACGTCTGTTAGCATGTCGGCCGACTTCATTAAGCCTCTCTTAGTATCGATCGCCGTCTCCTGACACGGACTCTTTGTGCCTGTGCATGCCTTAAAGTGACTGCTGAATGACTATGGGTGTTCACAATACATTAATCAAAGACACTGTTTATCTTGACTACTGATGTTGAGTATTTGATCATGTTTGAAGGGAATAAATCAGTTAAATACGAGTCTAACTGAGTCTGCAGCCTCCTGGATCCACCTCAGAGATTCTCACTGAAGGATTACTGGAAATGTGACTCACCACAACTCGGTTTTTATGACTAATTACTGGCAGCGAGCGCAAAAATATCCCAGAAACCTCCTCAGAAGTTATCAAAATATTTATATTTCAACTCATTTCCTGGAATTTGGAGTTTTACAAACCCCCCACGTAAGATTTCTGTGAAATGTTGAGTCCCGGATCACTAGAAAAGCTATTTTACTGTTGTTTTACTCATCGCTGTCGTAAATATGTGACGTCCTGTTTCAGACACGCAGCTTTTCTTATGCAGAACTCAAGTTTTTATCTGTTAGTGAGCAAAAATTATCATATAAAAGGTCTAAATTCTGGTTTTTTTTACATTTAAATATAGACTTTTGAGCCCATCTTGTTAATTTTTTAAAAGAATATTTTCAAAATCATGTTTAACTCAATTTTATCGAATTTACCTTAAAGCCAATCAGCCAGTCTCATTAAATCAAATGTGATTTATCTATTTTTTTTCTTCATAATTTCACATATTTATATCTTAATATTTACACAGTAAGTCGAGCTTTTTGTGTCACAATGCAGACTTTTTATTTCCATTGAGAAATTTCCTCATAACTAGGAAATCTAATCTTACACCGCCGATCAGATTTGCATTAAACACAATTTTTTTAAAAATAAAGTAAATGATTTTTATTTTACTGGCAGAAATTAGCTTTACATAAAAATTAAAGATAAGATGATAATATTCACCTTTTTGACTTGTAAAAAAAAGAAATTATTTGAGTTTTTCTCAGTTTTGTTAAATTAAAGACTATAAGTTGTAAAACCACAGAAAAAAATATTAATTTAAACAGTAATTGTAAAGAAACTGTCCACAAATATCCATTTTAAAATTTTCTTATATAAATTATTGTTTATGTTGACCATAAATTAAACCATTTTACTGTATTTAAATGGCAAAAAAATATATTATTTTACATATTTTTGCCTTTTGTTTATACAAATGGTATTTTTTGTTTAATACCATTTGACTCTAAAGTTACACTATTTTTAATGTAAACTCTAAATATTTGCTGTTATTTTCATTGTTTTTTTACTTGCTGCCAGGTTTTCACTGCTTCTTTGCAGGATTCTTTTTACAGCCTAGATTATATGCTGATGATTTAAAACACCACCCGCTTCTCTG